>LZPO01087025.1:56518-82251 GCA_001675575.1 Neotoma lepida
CACACACACACACACACACACACACACACACACACACACACATAGAGTTTAATTAAAGTAGGAACTAATTTTTAAATAACTACCTGTGTGGTCAGTTTTGATTGTCAACTTGACTGGACTGAGAAATGCCAGGGACTTATGAAGCTTCCCTTGCACATGTCTGTAGTGATGCTTCCAGAGATGCTCATGAGGACTCTGACCTCATCAACCCTTGACTCCTGGGACAGGATTTAAGACAGGTGGAGGAAGTAGACCCCTAGGAAGATGTCCCTGGGCTCTGCCCACTTCCTGTGTCATTCCTGTCTACCATGAAGTGACCCACTTTGCTCTTGCTCCTACTGCTGTGGTGTTCTGCTCAGGCGCAGGGAGCCAAATAACCACAGACCAAGCTCTCTGAAACCACAAGCTAAAGAAAATCCCTCTTCAATTTGTTTCTGTCACAGCTATGGCTAAAAGCACTTGGTAAGCTACCCCGAATCCCAAATCCACACCACATTCCCTCAACACACTTTCATCACCTCAGTGAGAGGCCGTGAGGGACACCAGCCATCAGTGCCTAGACAGCCAGCTCAGGAATGTTTTTGAGAAGTTGTCAACTTCCTGCTGTACCAGACTGCTCTTCTAGCTAATTCGCTATGCTTTTAGCCCAAGGAAAGACAATCCTACTTACCTACATAATGTCATGGTCCTCGATTACAGTCACTTACGTCAAGTTATTTGTTTGACCCTGAAGGAGCCAAGCCATTGGTGGTCAATGCCCACTCACAAGTTTTACTGCCTGACAATTTTGAAAAGTTGAGGGAATTTTGAACTGAGCCAAGAAAGCATAGAACCCTGGAAACCGGTTCCAAGTTTTCAGCAATGAAGGGCACTCACTACCCTGTGTGCCCCCTTCTCAAGTCCTATTTATTTAAGTCTGTTGATTCAAACCAGAAGGTAATGCCAGACTTTGGATCACCCAGCCAGGTGCAGCTTGTTAGGGATGCAGGTCCATGGTGAGGGTTTGGTGGGCTACAGTGCTGATGTTAAAGCAAAAAGGTAGAAGAAGCAACAGAGCCAGGTTCTAGCCACAGAGACCAAGAAACCTAGAGTCACATGGCCCACCTGTGGCCAGGACCCGGAAGAAAAAATTCACAGAAGAATGCTCCTGCCTCTGATCCTGGCTGACTGCTTTAAAACTTATGTGTACATAACTCTTTCTATATAAAATCCATATGTGTATATATCACATATATATCATCCATATATATAACATCCATACACATGTTTACATATATATATAAATACACCATCCAGTGCCTACATATATATTTACATGAGTAAAAAGTTGTCTGTCATCATGCAATCACTGTCTTTATTACTGTTTCATTTGTGTATTATCCCTATATGGTTTCATATAGTATTATGAGTTTTCTTTTAAAACCTGGTCAAGATCTGTTGAATGACCCTCACCACCCACTTTCTGGCTACACATTGAAGACCACCCTGTTTGGCAGCACTGACTGAGCTAACAAGTGAAGCATTGAAAACCAAAGCAGGTACTCAGGATGGAAACAGCAAAGCCTACAGGCACCCACCCTCTCCAACTCTGGTGGACTATAGAGAACACAGGAGGGTAGTGGCCTTTCTCCAGGAAAAATACAACAGACCCAGGAGGCAGTCCCCAGCAGATGCCCACAAGCTCAATGCATCTTCTCACTGTGAGCCCCCAGTGAAGCCAGCACCCAAGAAGCACCTATGCCCTATATCCAGCCACTGCTTCCCTGACCTCACAAGGCCAAACTAATACCAGACATGAGCTGCTCCTGTGTTTGAATGTTGTATGCTTCAAATTCCATAGGATGAACTCTGAGTCTGATTTCTGCTTGGTCAACGCAGCAGGTCTGAGCTTCTACCTCAGCCTTAATTCATCTTCCTTGCTGTATTGTAGTCCACTGTGTAGCTTAACCTAATTAAACTCTCAGCCTCAGGAGATTGCATGGCTCTGGCTTGGGGCTGTAAGCATTGCTCTAAAAGTATGTTCATTTCTACTCAGTGTCTACTCAGGAGCTAGATGGGGTATGTCGTATGCAGAGACTTGGCTTCGGGGAGTATTAACCGAGCAGTTTGTAGGCCAGTTCTGAAAAAATAAACACAGCGATAGATTCTCTTTCCTATATTCAAAATGAACATGGTTCATAGGGAGTCCTTTGGGCATTAAAAATAAACACTCTAACAGTCATAATTATTCTATCCAAGGGAAGAGTTGTGAGGAAATTGGACCTCTTTCCAGACACTAACTAGGGGAGCTCAGAGAAAGCATATTCCTAGTTTGTCACTTTAAAAAGGAAACACGCCATTTGGGGACACCCAGAAGGCTGCAAGGGTCTCAGATCTCTGACTCTAGCCTGTTTCCAGACCTCCCCCTTTCTGTTTCAGGCTGTGAATGTAGGTTCCTTTACAGTCAACACCTGTAGGCATCAGATTTGAGGTGCTGTCTAGAGAGGGCATGGGAACATGACTTCTTGAATCTGACCCACCAGGCTTTGAAGCTGATGTTCTGAGGCAGACATTCTGTGCAGGACTTTACTTCTTGATCCTGGGATCTTCATCTGAGAAGTGGGTATAAGAATGGCCCCTACCCCCTGGCCCCTCACCCCTTACCACCTACTGCAGGCAGGAAAGCTGATCCCAGGGTCACAAGAGTGGGAAAGCTGACCCTGCCCCTCACCTCCTGCAGCTCTCAGAAGAGTGGGCCCTGCACCTCACCCAGGCAGCATAACAGACCTGACATGGTTGATGGGGACACAGGCTCCACCCCTCATCTGCCATATGGTGGAGTGGACTAGGGAGAAATGTCCTCCCCTCTCTCTCACCCCTTGTTGCCTGTGGCAGATGGGAGAGCTGTCCCTGAGGTCACGAGAGTGAGACCAGCTGACCCTGCTCCTTATCGGATGCAGCACTTGGGAGAACAGGCCCCGCACCTTTCCCAGACAGCACACTAGAGCTGACCCTGTTGGCAGGGGTGCAGGTGAGCCAGCCCTGAGAGCTTGAGAGCAGGAAAGCTGACCCTGCCTCCCTATCGTATGCTNTGTGGTGGTATGGGTGAGGGAAAGATGCCCTCATCCCTGCACCCCTCGCCACCTGTGACAGGGGAGCTGGCCAAAGGAGCATGAGAAAGAAAGAATTTGTCCAGTCCCTCAACAACTGCAGCACTCGGGAGGAAAAGCGGGCCCTGCACCTCACCTGGGCAAACCAGTAGACTGGTCCTGGTGGTGTGGGTGTGGGTGTGGGTGAGCCAGGCCCTAGGACATGAGAGCAGGAGAACTGGCCTCACTCCTTGCTGTCTGTTGCATTGGGTGAGCTAGCTGAGGCAGGGCTGGAGAGATTACTCAGGTGGTGATGATGAGAGAAAGTTGGTGGGCTGACCAATCCAGCTTACCACCCAGGCCCAGAACCAGAACCATGAGTTAGCCCACCCCAACACCCACCTCATCCACGAATTGCTGGAGCATGTGAAGGGGCTGGACCTACAGATCCAAAGCTACAGTATCTCCACGACACAAGGCAACAACAGGATATCCAAGAGGAGTCCTATTAAGGGCCCAGTATCGATAGTTTAGCAGAAGCCAGAGGCTTCAAACCAGAACAATGACTCATTGCAATGAACAGTTGCAAGTAAAGGTATATGGACTAAAGGGTATACTGTGTGACTCACTGGGCAATGCTACAGCTTCTCTGATGAGATTTTCTTTTGGGGGGGTTCTTTTAAATTTTATTTTATTTTGGAGGGGTTTCAAGGACAGAGGATGGATACAAAGGGACAAGGAGATGAATGAGATGGGGATGCATGATATGATGGATTTCAATAATAAAGTAAAGTAAAGTAATAATAATAATAGTAATAATGACATCATATCCTGAGAAACACCCAAAAGATGGGCTGAGATGTCAGGATGGGGGTTAGCTACTAATTCCAATCAGCAACATCCACACAATTAGTGATTATTCCCATTTGTTTGCTGTCAGATGAGGGGTGACCCCAGCTGGGTGGCCTCCTTTGCCTCCCAAGCAGCCACAAGCCTTCACTTCCCCACCCCCAGCTCTCAGCGGTAGCAACAGCATCCTGGCTGCCAGCTCTGNAGTCACATTGCACTGAGCCTGCTAATCTTCCCCCCTCAGATGTGGTTAGCTAGGGATGGGAACGACAAGCAGGGGGATGGCCTAGTTGGAACACGGGGCAGCAAAGCTGAGCTGTCTGAAGCCGGCAGCCAGAAGCAAACAAGAAACAAATTAGTTTAATCGTGGAATGTGTAAACCAGCATGGGCAGGGAGGCAGGGAAAAGCCCTGCAAAGGAAGCTTTGTTGCCATTTCTCCTGCAGTTAACACAGGAATCAATATCCTAGGCAAGGACCACGGAGAGGACACTGCGCAGCCTGTTGGGGCCCCAAAATGTCAGGTGCTGTGATCCACTTCGGGGCAAGGGAACATGTGCTCAGATGTGTCTCGGAAGCTAGGATGCTTGGGAGTCCTGCAGTAGGGCTCAGTGAAGGGACAGCGAATATTAGGGCTGCAGGTTTATAGTTCGCAGCAGGTCTGTGTGGGGAGGAGAACAGTGGCTAGGTGGGCGGCCATCTTCAAACAGGGCTCTCACTGCATAGGCCATCTGACATGGCTATTTAGTGAAGTTTCATTTGTCTAAGGAGGAGAATCATGGACATTATTTTGTTCACATGACCAGCTACAAAGAAAGGACCAGAGTAGGTCCTTTTTTTTCCTNCTTCAATCTACTTCTCCCTCCTTCACATACTGAAAACTCAAGCATCAAATAAATGGAGCAGGCCGATTCCTTTGTGACTTTCCTTATTCATTCATCTGCTCACCGACAAACACTGGTTGCTGGCGGTGTGACGCAGTGCTGTGTACAGCAGTTAGGCAACCTGATTTAAATGTCCTTAAAGAACTTTAATAGAAGATAAGCATAGACCATTCATAACACTGCTTTTAGGCCAGTGGGTGAAATGGGCACTAAATGGCCTGAGTATTCTCTGCAGCTGAGATCAAGAGTGGGAGCCATCCTGGAGGACTCACTGACTCTCCACAGCGGTCTTGTACAGAGGCACTGTGATATGAGGTGGTAATGCCTGAGCTGGCCGTACCCAGATCCATGGAGCAGGGGGAGCATTTTAGGCACTCAGGTGATGAACTGTGGTGGCAGCGACTTGAACAGCTCAAAGCTCACCTTCCCTTAAAGAAATCTAGCTTCAGTGTCTACCTCAGGAGGGCCAGCAGCTCCGAGACCCTCTGGGCCTTTCCTCGTGTCACAGTCTGGCCCCAATTCACTGGGGATTGCAGCTGTCAGCTGGTGACTCTGTATAGAGGAGCAGAGGGGGCAGGGAGCAGAAGGGGACAGGGNGAGAGCTTTGTCTGTGATTTTATAGGAAGAAGGGGGCGGGGCATGCAAACTCCCAGCAGACTCTAGCNTCATTGGGCAGATCAGCAGAGAAACGGACTGAAGGCAACAAATANAAACAGTGCTGGGGACAGTTGCAGGTATGCCAGGTCGCCAGGTGTCTGTCCCAGGGTATTTTCTCTCTAACCTGGCCTCAGGACAAAGTCAAATTTTTCCTAGTTGCAAGGTATCTGCTGGTTTATGTAATCCAGGAGGCCNCTAGGATGCCTGGTCAGTAGATACTCAGACATCCGGATTATTACAGCTCAGCTTCATGCTGTACAACTCTTCCTGAATCCTCAGACTCCAGACAACTTCTAACATTATATATGGCATAAATACTGCTATGCCAGTCATTCTCATGCAGTATTGTTTAGGAAAAGGCTAGAAAAATAAAGCCCTCACGTGTTGGGCACAAAGGTGGAATCCAAGTGCCCAGAGAGCCAATTGTGCTACAAACTGAGTGACTGACTGAAAGACAGCTGTAAGGACCCACAGCCTGGGGCTGGAAGTCCGAGAGAGGTGCCAGACAGCAGTAGCCTTCCGAGATTCAAAGGAGAAATTGGACTGGCCTCTTATTGGCCTCTGGTGCTTGCTGGGTTGGCCAATTTTGGTGTTCCTTGGCATGTTTGGTGTTCCTTGGCATGTAGAAGCTCCACCTTGACCTCTGCCTTCATCTTCACCAATGTTCTTATGTAGAAGTGAGTCAAATCCTTTTTTCTATAATGATACAGTCAGACGTATTAACTACCCTGATGACCTCATTTTAACCTTGTCATCTCTGTAAAGACACTTATTCCTGATGAGATGACATTAGGAAGCATTCACACACTAGGACTTCAGTGTCTCTTGAGACAGTGACTATGAAGAAGACTCAGCTCAACATACAAACCCCCAGGGTTCTGAGCTATGAAGGGATCAGGAGTCCTTCCCCTGCAGGTAAGGTGGTGTCCCACCCCTAGTGCCAGCACTTGGGAGGCTGAAAACAGGAGGACTGCAAGCTTGAGGCTACATTTGACTACACAGCAAGACCCTGTATCGAGAACTCATGACTAGAGATGTAGTTCAAGAGTAGAATATTTGCCCATCATGCACAAGGCCCAGCACCAAAAACAAAATAGGAAAGGTAAAGAGTAAACAAAATCTGCAGAACCCTGAGGCTGTGAGCCCAGGGTGCTACAGTTTGGAATTTGGTCCCCAGTGGGATGGTATTGAGTTGCTAGGACCGTCAAGGGGTGAGGCTTAAAGGAAAGTGATGGGCTCCTGTTGCCTCTTGGGAGTGGGTTGGGTCTCATGGGACTGGATAGCTCCCATGAGCACCTTGTCACAGGACTTGGAGCCTGCCCTTCCCTGCCTTTCTTCTTGTTCACACTTAGACTGTTTCTGCAAGAAACTGCTTTCCTCTAGCCAAGGTCATGCTGTGAATGTTCCATCCACCATAATCATGAGCCGAATAAGTCTTTATAAATTATTCAGACTCAGGCATTTTGTTACAGCAATGTGAAGCCCAGTAAGATGTAAGGACATTCACATCAGGAAATACTTTGAGGCTGGCCCAGAACAGGTATTTAGTACACAGATACCAAGGATGATGATTCCAGGCACTATATACCTATGGCAGAAGCCTGAGTCCATCCGAAAAGGAAGAAGAGCACCAGCCCAAGAGACCTCTGGGAATAGCGTCCTTAAGCCCGCCAGGCGATGGTTTCAGAATCTGTGAAGGCAATACAGACCCCATCTTAGGGTAGGGCCACCATCTTAGACCACCTGCTGTACTCAGTTCCAGGAAGGACCTCAGGAATGTGCCATGACTACTCGAACAGATACAGGGCAGTTTGCTCCTGCAGACATTCTGTCTGCGGTTTATGACCCTTAAAGATACCTAGATAATCNTGCTGAGCAGCCCAGATAATCCTGCTCAGCAAGTTGTGGGTCTCCACCAAAAGATCCAACCCAATGGTTTCAAATGTGGTTTCGTGCCAAAAGTGTAGACTAACAGTTTCAAAAAATCACCTTGCCCCATATCCCTTCTACCCAATCCCAAGTTGCCAAAGCATGTAATTCCTGGCTGGCGGTTTTTCCCTATAAAAACTCTCTACCACTGGGCCCACCACTGCCACCACNTTTCCCTCCATCTGNCTGGTGGTGGCCCAGGTTTGTTCGAACTTGACATTGGAAACCGGCTCCTTGGTGGTCGTCTCTGGGGGTTTCGAGAAACGGGTACAACAAATCCATCCCGAGTTCACAGAGTGAATGTGGCCCAAGACCCATTGGGGTTCCTCATGTTCCAAAGCCATTGTCTCTAGAATGTGAGGGCCCCTCATCTACAGTTCAGGGTGTCTCCACATCTGTNGCAGTCACAGAAGCAAGGATAAAACAAGAAGGTCCTCCACCCTAGCTCAGCAGTCCCTTCCCTTCTGGGCTGCAATGGATCAACAGTGGTCACCTACCCTCCTGAGGTCACTTGTTCCCACCCTGGCTTCTCAGAGGCTCTTCGGTCTCCCTGCTGGGATGTTTGAAGTAAATTACCAGGCTCTTGGTGGCGGGGGTGTGGGGTGTGGGGGCGGTGGGGGTTGCTTATTGTTCTTCCAGGACATCTCCCTTTGTCAAAAAACAAAAACTTGTTGTAAGTGGCATTCTTTTAGGTTTACCATGCAGACAGACTAATTGTATCTTTTAATCCGGGTCAGACTGCTCTTGCTTATTACAAATTGGCTCTGATTCCCATGGAGAAGGGAATGCGAGGAGCTTTAGCCAAGAATGTAGAAGCAGCTTTACCTGCAGACCTGCTGGGGTTGTGCTCCTCGGGGATGCTCCAGCATCAGGTCCAGGATGCAGGACAAAACCAGCCGGGGGTTCTGGCTGCTTGAAGGGACCTTAAGTCAGCAGGCCTCCCTTCTGCTGCTGGACATGGGCCAGAGATGGTGACTAGATACCACTTCCCAAAGGAGCCACTTCCACCCCCACCCCCACTCCCAGGACCTATTTGTTAATACTGGGCTGCCTTACTGGGGGAAAGAGTCTTGGGACTTTGGCTGCTGACTCTGCCCTAGATTGGGTGAACCCTAAATGAAGTCTCAAGTATTCTTAGGATGTAGACCAGAGAGGTGGCGTGGTGAGACCACAAGCAAAGATATGCTGGCAGACACTTGAACCTGGGATAGTTGAGGACAGCCCCTGCTGATGCCTTCCTTAATTTGGGGCTTGTGGAAGCAATGTGGGCTCTGATCTCCAGAATTGAAAGAGAATACATTTCTGTTGTCATCAGCCCNTACATGAAGTTTCCTGAGGCTCCCTTAGGAAATCAGTGTAGAGGGGCACTCTGGTTGGTGTCTCCTTGGTACCCATGAGGACTTCCCAACACTTAAGAAGGCCTGAGTGACAGAAAGTGTTATAGAGAGAATAGCCTTTGAAATGCTGCTGCCCCTCTCACCCCAGCTCTAGCTTCTGTTTCAGCACTCTCTAGCTGTGTGACCTTGGACCAATGGCTTAACCTCTCTGAACATAGGTTCCATTATCAAGGCAGTAACCACACCTCATCACTGTGCTGTTTGAGGGTTACAGGAGACCACACGTATACTCAGAACCTGGACGTCCAGTCTGCCTACCAGTACGTATAATCTGGTTTTGTTTGTAAAATTTCTATAGTTACACTTCTGTTGACTTTCTAGAAGTTAATTTTTTCAGCATTCTAGAACTTTCCCCAGGTGCTATAACTTGTGTTCATAATCTTGTACAAAAACAAACTTCTTTTAAGTGCTATGTATGAATTTCATGGGCTTAGATCGTCGAGGATTAATTTCTCCTAAGCTCCCAACATTTGGCAAACTGAAGGCAGAAGCAGGAGGAGGGTGTCTGTGGTACTGGAGCCAGAAGGAATTTGGTTCGCCTAACCCATTAAAGAAGCCATTTTGACACGGGCATCAGTGAGCTAGCTACACTGAAGAGGACTGGTCATTCTCAGCTGAGAAGGCNGGTGTTCACATGGTGTGTTTTTGGGGACTCCCCTCAACCACCTGCNTTCTAACACTCAGAANCCCAAATTCCCNCANTAACTTATCTCTTTGCTGAGCAGAGTATCAGTCACCATCAGTCCCCAGCTGAAGGATTAAGGACCTAAAGACCCTCCAGACGAGAACACCCACTTGACTAACAATAGCAATACCTGCGTGCAGCTGGGATCCAGGACACCTCCCTCCATCATCATCTGCCACTTAGACTGCAGACGAACTACTTTCAGATGGAAACTTCCGTCCCCAAAGTCCCTTTTCCACCCTATAAACGCCCAAGTCCCATGCACCAGATGCACACACTCTCCATTCCCTTGGAGAGACCGGCGTCCTTCAGTTGTTCTGATTAAAGAGCAGTTCTGCCTCTGAAGATGCCTGTCTGCTTTCCTTTCTGCCCAAGTNGCCTCCATCAGTCCCAGATCTAACACCAGCCCCAAGCGCATCAGTAGTTAGAATCGCAATCTTGGACCAGCTTCCCCGCGCTGCAGGAGACACTGACTTCTCAGTCTCCGTGGCAGGTTTCGATCCCCTCCTTCACATACTTGTATTTTATTTTTTTCTAATTGGTTGTTCAGTGATCTCTCTTGCCTTGGGNCTTTGACCAAGCTCCGCTATCTGATAGAATCTCTTTCTTTCTTTGACACATGGTTGTGTTTCTGGGGCAAGGGAAGGGGTCCTCTGCCACTTCCATACCAGATTCAACGCCCCATGGGTAGCTTATTCTACTAAGGAGGTAGTTAATGAACATGTCAGAAAATGAATGGGTGGGGCTCCAGCNTGGTAGCACTGAGGGCCCAGTGGGCACCTGTTTGTTTAGAAAGGAGTAGAAAATCAAAGTCAAATTAGGAAGCAGTCAGGACTANGAAGTTGTACTAAGATTAAGGTTAGGCTGCGTGCCCTGTTCAAAGTCTGTCTAGTGCTTCACAACCATCAAAAACCAAGCTATTTGTGTTTCCACTAATCCAGTAACTGGCTTCAACCTACAGAGTTGCCTGATCAAAAAGACTGCTGGATCCCTGACTGTCACAACCCCATTTCAGACTAGAGAAGGAAAGCAAAAATATAAATGGTGCATTCCTCAGGTAAATAAGTCATTCCTAAGGTGTTACCCAGGAGCTGCTTCAACATGTACTTGAATCTCATTGGCCATGCCTACTGAGAAAGACCTTTTAGCTAGACCCACTGCCAATCAAGCAATGTTATTGGTGGTGAAGATGAGGAGAATGGACATTGGAGAGAGACTTGGGCCAGCCAGATGGAGGGGTGTCCAGGGAAGGACTCATCCACATTCATTTACTCCACTCACAGAAGAGAAGCGACAATGTTTAGGGAAGCACAAGGGGTGACTGTGGTGTGGTCCTCACAGTCCAGATGTTCACCTCCAAACACAAGGTTAAGCCCGATGAGAGACTGAGAACAGGCCAGAGGTGACCAGGAAGCTTGCTGCTGCAGAGATGCCTGGGGACCCAGAGTGGCAGTACCTCAGGATGCACTGGGCTTTGACACGTAAGAAAATTGCTGTTGTTCTGTCTTGGGAGATTGTCTAGTCCAAATCTGTCTGCCTGGGTGAACCATTAGCTTTGACAGGACAGACCTGACAGAACTAACTTCTGGTGTGAACGAATTGGACAAATTGTGTGGCTGTGCATGCGTGCATGTGCGCATGTGTGAGTGTGACTGTTTATATTTCATCCCTAAAAACTAATGGAGTCAATGACCACAGATTGTGGAACACTCCAGCCTTAGCTGATTGTGCTGTCATCTACTTCACTTCTGGAAGGTTGTTGGTCTGAGAAGTTCACCAGGGAAAGGTGCGAAAGGTTGGCTTCCCAGCTGGGGAATGCAGAGTTCAGGCACATTGCTGATATCCAGGCATCTCTCAGCACAGAGCTTTAGCCAGAGTAAAGTTACGCTCATGGTGGAACAGCACAAACACAGTCTGTGGCTATTCTGTCCTGTGGGTGATGACCAGGCAGACATTGGCTCTCAGGTTTCATGTTGAGGACGCAGGGTCATAGTTCCACTTGAGGATCTGTTATCTCCAAAGCCCCCCAAAAGAAAGTTTTCTGAGGAAATGAACCCAAACCATGTCATTTGTCAATAACAGGTCAAACTGTCCAGGGTCTTGTGGCAATATGGAGGAGCCCATTTGCAGGCAAAAGGGTGTGTGAACCACACCCCAGCACTCTTTGCTCACCATCAGGGGCTCCTAGGGATGCTGGCTCTATGAGATACCATCCTGCTGTTTCTGTCCGCTGGTAATGGAGGCCGAGTGCCTTGCATTAGATTAGGGAGGGAAGAAGACAGAAAGAGGAGGAGGGAGAAGGGAAGGATTCACACCACCATCCAGACCTATCGTGTCTGCCACAGCCCATCTCCTGATTCTCCAGCCACCTCTGAGCCAGCCATTGGGATTTGCACCTCACAGGTGAGTGATAAAGCCATTTTGTCAAGGAGACAAAAATGATAAGTGCAATAGGTGCAGGGTGTCAGATCCACATTCGATCTGACTGAACAAGACAGCCTTCCCCATCAGTCACATCCAGGCCTGCCAGATCTCAGGCTTGGGTCACCACCACCCCAGCAATATGCTTCTATGTGTGTGGTTACATGCCTCTGTGTGTGTGTGTGTGTGTGTGTGTGTGTGTGTGTGTGTGTGTGTGTGTGTCGGGAGGGTGCTCCTGAGTTACTCTAAAATGCTGTCAACCATAGTACCTCACAGGATGTTGACCACCATGGGAACACACCTGAAGGTGTGGGTAAGTACTGAGAGATCTGGTCCTTCCTCTTGCTCCTGGTTCAAGGCTCAACTGATAAAGTNCTTCAGTGGCCAGGACCCTACTTTGCTGGCACCAAAAGGCTGAAGCACACTTGCCCATGACCTGGCATTCCCTCACCCACCTGCACAGAGGTGTAGTTTTGAAGTGTATAGAGCCTTTAGGAGGTGGGGCCTGGCTGGCCGAAGGGTGTCACTAGAGGTGGGCCAGTTCTTGGTGCCTGACACACTTCTTACTGTTTGCCATGATATGAATAGAGAAGCTCCCACACACATCCCTGCTGTGTGATGCTCTGCCCAGGCACACTGGGCCACGGGAGCAGAGCTGAGGCCTCTGGAACCATCGAGCAAATGAAAACGTTCTTTCCTTAATCATTTCTGTCCCAGTGATGCTAAAGTAATCAACACACACTCTAAGCCTGGGACCACTGAGACAGTGGGTGGAAACAGACACTGTGACCATGCTAGAAGACCCACTAGCCATCAAACTGGCCTGGACTAGACCATTACGAGTGCTTTGGAAGCAGTACTAAAGAGATGAAGTAGTTGTCTGAGACTATGAGGTGAAGGATACGGATGTAAACAAAAGCAAACCTAAAAACATGAATGGGACAACAGATGTCGGCTACAGCTGGGGAAAGAGGGGGTCGGGGCTAGACAAAAGATCTCGTAATTCTGTCTTTTTTCTCCCCACCCCCACCTCACACCCCCAAAGGCAAGCGCTCTGCCACTGAACTACATCCCCTCTGTTTTGAGACAGAATCCCATAAACAGTGCAGGCTAGCCTCAAACCNTTAAGCCTCCTGCCTCAGCCTCCCCAGTGGTGATTATAGACAAACCTATGCCTCATGCCTAATCTATCTTCTATCCTAAACTGTATACTGAGTATTCTAATATTTATGAAAATACTTTCTATAGTTTTCAGATGCTGGACATCTTCCAATATTACAGTCTTAAGAGGCAGAGGGAGGATATCTCCTATAGGAATTGTCACTAGGTATAGTGGGGTGACTACATGGGGACCTAGGGAAGTGTATAATTTCCTGCCACTTGGTGAGAGATGCTGCAGTTGGTCCCTCCAGCCACCAGCCGCAGGCAGCAATGTCTGAGAACAGCTGGCAGCCACCTCCCAGGGTGCCACCCATGGGGTACTGCAAGACAGAGAGAACGCCTTGGGAAGCCNTGCTTCCTCTGGGTGAAGGATGGGATCGCTCCATCTCTGTCAGCTGCTCAGAGAAGGAAGTGCTGTAGAGAGACAGATTAGGTCATCTATTATCAAGGAGGCAAAGATAGACTAAGGAGGTACCTGCAGCTTGCCAATTATCAGAGTCCTAGGGAAGGCTGCCTGGCTTCCTCCTCCCCATCCTCCTAGCCCAGCCCCTCCAGAGAGCATGAATCAAGAGCCAGTCCCTGAGAACAGGCCTGATGAGGGGGCATGGTTGCTGCAGGCAATGACAAGACATTGTCCAAGACAGGTGGATNGCCCTCTGCTCAGCCCAAGGGGAGAAGAACAGGACAGATGCTCCTGTCGGTTCTTGTCATTGTTGACATCAAATGCTTCCTCTCAGCTGGGCATTCTGCCAAGAGTTTCATCCACTTCCTTCCTTGGACTTCTGGCAGCATCTTTACAAGAAAAGGAAACTGAGGCAGACAGAGACAAGTCATCACCAAGACTTTCCTAAGTGGCCTCCTCAAACGTGAGGTCTCTACCTCGTTGTTGACCTGTTGCTGAGGCCTCATTAGGGGATCATGACGGGGAGGGGGTCATGGTCACTGCTTCCACAGGGTCTGGAGGGCCCTGCACAGGGAGGCAAATGGTACCCAGAAGGGCTGTCTCTGATTGAGAGGCCCAGGGGCCTTGCCTTCAGGCACAGTTCTAGAACAGATCCCTATCCAACATTGCTCAGAACTCTGGGCTCTCATGACTGTGGATCTTAGTGAAGAGACACCAGAGCCTCCCAAGGCCTGTAGTCTCTGGGATCCCTGATCCAGAGACACCCCTGCTGCCTCCCTCTGGAAATGAGGAACCAAGAGTGATCAGCCACACCATGCCAGCTACACTGGGGCCCTGAANCCACGATCATTCAAACCCTCACTTTACCACCTCATCTGGGCATCTTTTCTCTTTTTAATTCTTAAAATTATTTTATCTAGAGTCGGGGGGACATATATGGAGATCGGAGGACAATGGTTCTTTCTCTCCACCATGTAGGTCCCAAGAATAGAACTTAAGTCATCAGACTTGGCAACAAGCACCCTAAAGCAACCCTGGTCTGCTTATAGACTTGGCACACAGTCTTGGGCTCTACGAGGTTCTTTCTGGTGGCAACTGGAGGAGTTTTGGAGAGGAGAGGAATAGAGTGACATTCAANGGACTCTCTCCCACCCCCATTTGTAAATCCCACTTCATTCACCACAACTAAGAAGATGGCAGCAGTCGGCTCCTCACTCTCTGAATCCCAGGCAGATCCTGGATTATCCCCCAGGGAGAGGACTTTGGTGGGGAANGCCAGGAATACATTTGAGATAGATGCCAAGTGGCCACCTCCAGCCAACATAGCCTATAAACATGGNTGCCATGGTGTTAGCAGGCAGTGTGAGGAACCATTTGCTTAACAAAAAAGGGAACTATTATTTTTTTAAAGCGTTTGCAATGTCCAAGGAGAAGGACCTGCATATATTCCTAGCAACTTTCCTACCTCATTCTGCAGTTTATAGCCATAAAACAAGGGAATTACACTGGGTATAAAAGGAAGCTTTGACAGTGATGTCCTTCCTAGTTCCACCACACAGTGTTTATGTAATGAAAAAAAACATGCAGAGGTAGGTTCCATGCAGCCTTAGCACAAAGCTATCACGGTTCTAACTATCACTTCCCCAAGCCAGCTCCTCAGAGTCTTGCATTCAACAGTGTCTAATTTATCACTTCTAGGCCTTGACCTAATCAACATCTGACCCAAAGTGGGTGCTAGACATCAGTTTGTGGGCTGAATGACTGGCTCCTGGTGAAGAAAGCAGATGGGGAAGCAGAACTAACTTCAACAACCCATGCACTGAATCTCAGANAGAGACCCACCAGTTGCTCCTTAGAGGTTTCCTATCAGGAGTGGGCCAGCTACACACCTGCTGATACCTGGACAGAAGATAAATAATTACTCAAGGNAGGCCTAGGATTGGGGACCCAGCACTAGACCCATTTGCCTGAAGGATTACTGTTAGAGAGAAAGTGACTCTAGACAGAGGAGTTCAGAGGTTTGGAACCTAGGATCCATCCAGGTGTCAATCTACCCTCAGTACTCCATCCTCAAGACTTCTTCCTTTCTCCCAATATTTGCTTAGCACCGCCCTCTCCCCGCATCGAGCCCAGATGTGCTCTTCTCCCTACAGCCAGGAACCTNTTGCCACAGGGGTGTGTCTGAAACATTGACCCAGCATAGACCAAATCAGCCTGGCTTCAGTGAACTGGTTACTCTTCTGGAGTACTATGGAAATGGGCAGACAAACACCAGCCAGATCAGCTTCACGCAAGCAGGAGTCTCACTGGGCTGGCTTTCCCCTCCCAGTCAAGCTAGAACTTGGGATAGGTGGGCATGAACNCTATGGTCATAAGAAAATGGAGCTAAAAACATTTAACCTCAGCTCAAAACCAGAAGCAATAAATCAAAGAGAGGGGAGGGGCAGAATACTAGAAGGGGTAGAAGGGGACAGTCGGACTTTGCTGGGCCATGATTAAGAGCAGTTCTCCATGGAGAAGCTGGCCACAGGGCCCAGGCTGGACCCACTGAGTCACTGTCTGAGCTCTGACTCGAGGAGATGTCCCTCACTNAGGTCTTTCTTCACTTGTCATCAAAGTCCAGTCCCTGACCTAAGCAGCCAGGCTCTCAAGGGAGACCAGCTTTCTCTGATTCCATCAAGGGAAGCTTGGTGCAGGCTCTTGGGGTGCCCTGAGAGAGGGCAAATTCTAACTCTCCTCCAGCGGCTAGTTCCGCTGGGCAGTTTGTATTAGCATGCTGGCCATTCTCCTGACTGCTGTGCTGAGAGCCTGAGTCAGATGTTTGTAGGGGCCAGAAAGGCAGAGAAGAAGACATCACTGTGCTTGGTCTCCTCAGCATAGCAGGAATGTGCGTGTTGATCTACAGCACAGTGTAAAACAAGGGAGTTGCTGAGGAGGTGGCAGAATGGTTCATCTGAATTAGTCAAATTTGATCAAATTTAGAATTTAATCAGATTTAGAAATGCCTGGATTAGTAGAGTGCACACCTGGGTGGATATGGAATGTTGTGGCCAAAGACAATTAGAACATGTGGGCCCTCATCTAACAGACGGATTCATTGATGGATGGATTAATGCTTGATAAAAGGTAGGAGGTGGGGCCTCTTTAGAGGAAGTAGGCTAGTGGGGGAGTATTCTTGGGAGCCATCTGTCCCTTTGTCCCTTCCTGTATCTCCTCTCCTCTGCTTCCCGCCTGCCATGAGGTGAGCAACCTCTGCCATGGGGCCCCTGCTGCCATGACTGTCTGCTTCCCCGAGGGCCCAGAAACAAGAGAGCTAACCACTATGGCCTCAGCCTTCTGAAACTGTGAGCCGACATAAATCTCTCCTTCCCCAAGGTGTTTCCGTCAGGNATTTTGTCAAAGCGACAAGCAAGGTGACTAATTTATTGCCTTCTATCAGAGCTCCATTCTTTCATGAAAACACTTGGGGGGTGGTGTTGAGCCAGGGAGGCCCGTGGGAAGGAGTGCGCTAAGATTTTTTTTTAAAGAAAGTGTGCACGGGATGGATGAGAGCAGAGAGCTTCACAAACTCGGCCAACGAGTCCGTCTTGACTGCTGTGCTCTGGTTTATTTTCCCAGACCTGGATCCTGGGATGACACAGTCTGCCTGCCGGCTCTGCTGGTCATGCACAGGGAAGGGAGTTCTGCTTCTTCAGATTAGTTTTAACTATGGAAATTTTTCAGATACAATCAGAAGTGTGGAGGACAGTCCGGTGAGCCCCCATACCCCTTCCTTGGCTTCAACAGTGATTAGCAAGGGGCCATTTTCTTTTCATCTCTAGCCCCACCCATCCCACTCTACCCCAGATGACTTTGAAGAGAACCCAGACCTCATATATCTTTAAGATGCTCGGATTGCTGGGCCTTCCAAGAGCTGAAGATCCCATTCTCCTAGNGAAGAAAGGCATCCCNTCTGTTATTACCATGCATTGTTCAGGGAAGGGGAATCTGGTGCATCCTCCCCCACAGGCGTGGCCCACTTGCCTCTCTCCACCTAGACTTTGCTTCTTCACAGGAAGGAAATTACACTCTGCTGATTCTTGCCTGGAAATGCTCAGCTGGAATGGTTGANATGCTACCTGCTAGGACATCCCCATCACTCCCTCTACCACCCCCTCCCTGTCTCCCCACTCACTTCTCTGTCTGCAGCCTTGGTTCCTGACACGCTCTCCATCTCCTTCTGCCTGATTTTGTACCATGTCACTTTCCCAACATCCCAAGACACACAGAAGGTTCGAGGTGCAGCACGTTCCTGCTAAACTCCCTTTCCCATTGTATAATCCCAACAGAACCTTCTCCATCCTGAGTGCTGCACTGTCCTCCAAGCTGTTACAGATGCANGAACTAAAAGAGGCATTTGGCTGCTAACAGAAACATGGGCTGACCTTGTTCTTTCAAACAGTTCCTTATCTCTGCCCTAGCAATACTCCTTGAATAAGCAATAAATGCCAAAGAAAGTTATGAAGGGGAAAAAAAAACTAACAAAAATTATTATTATTACTTAAAGAGCCAGAAAAAGACAGCAAGGCTTTTCCACAGTTACAAGAGCATCTTTAGCAGCTGTGGGGTGTATTAAAGCCAGGGGCTGGGGGAGGGAAGATAGAGTGTATTTCAAAGCTGCCTGCTGCAGGATCCAAACTGAAAGGGGGGTGTTGTGTGGAATATGCCAAGTGTTTGAAGTGGACAAGATTTGTTGCATGTTGCCTTGATGCCTGTACATACTTAATAACAGATGTTTGGTCTCTCTAGACAGATAATTGTCCTGCTGTAAGGTTGACTTGACCTGCCTGAGCGTCCAGCTTNGAGCGCCCCAGCAATAACAAACGATCCGAGCGCCTCTTTCTTTGCTGGGAGAATGCTCAGCCACGCTTCCTTTTAAGCACATAATTACTCGGCAGCGACCGAAGCCCATACATCGCCCTCTCCTAATGGCCACGCAGCCATTCGGCCATAATTTATGAGGACAGGGTTCAAAGTTTTAATAATATTTGGATAATATCATTGCCCACACGTCGGTGGTGCTGTGATGGATAGAAGGAGAGAGGGCTTATTTCGATTCCATGCATGACAGTGCGCCCGTTAACGACTGGGTACCCAGCGTGGCCTTTATGGAAACTGCCACCAGGCCATCAGCTCATGAATTATAGATCTGGGTATGTGGGATTATAAACAGCAGTGGGGATCACGCAGGGACGCTGCTCATGAGGCACTGTCCTGTTAGCGCCTCTTCCTTATGCAGATAAATGAATTGCAGGGCATACCGAAATGGCGTGAATAAACCCTTAGTGGATAACATATTAGCACATCAACATAAAAACCCGGTGCTGGGGCCTGCTTGGAGATATTTATGTTTATACTCTCTGCTCAAGTGGCTTCCTGATTTTTGGCTTCTTACCACTCACCTCATAATTCCCACATCCTAACGGCACCTCTGGGCACATTTCTCGGATGCTCTGTGGAGCCTGTTGACTTTTGTACACAGTTTGCTCAGAGACATTCCTTTTGGGAAGGCAGATGGGTAAAAGCTGCTCGTCAAGTTTAAGGCAGANGTAAGATTGCTCTGGGGAAACATNCCGTGCATTCAAGACACGGGCTCAGTTCTGGCCAGTGCCAGAGTGTTGGCATCTGCATCTCCAGGAGCAGAAGGAAGAGGCAAGTGGTAAGCCAAGNNGTAANAAAAGAGCCTTCNTGATGGTCAGGTTCCCCTCACACACTTAGGAGAGCAGGTGGCAAAAGTGAAGCTCAAACAGGGCAGGGACTCCCCCATGATGATAAGACTTTGTTGCCAAGCCAAGATTCCCAGCTCTTGAGAGCTGTCCCCGGCTGCTCTTATCTGGCCTGAATTTTTCTCTCCCCAAAATGTAAACACCCGACAGCTCCAAATGATNGTGTTAAGACTCCGACAANGCTTGCCAACTTCCTCCTGTTAATCTAGACTTGACTCACNCTGAACTTTGACAAGGCTCGCGTGCCATAAGCCATCCTTAAACTTCCACACTCGATATCCATTTAATCTGAAGGATTTATTCGGAAAGAACAGCAATTATAGCCGCACCTCAGAATAACTAGGAAACGTGAGTTTAAATCTCTTTAAGTAGCTTGCTGGAGTTGCTAAATAGCTCTCCATACACAGGTTCCAATTCTGAGCCATCATTGGCTTGGGCCTTGGTGTAGAGACAGGAATGGCTTGGAGTATGTCTCACTCATGTTGGGTTCTGTGCACAGCACTTTGTTTTCACACTCCCAGGAAAGTGAGTGAAGGCAGAGGCCAGCAATATTTATCCAGCCTCCACATGCAAAAATAATGAATCTGGGGAAATCACAATTTTAGNAATTTTAACACATGCATATAATCATATAACCATTGTCAAACAAAAAACTCCATTTGAAAAGTTAAGCTTTCTGTGCATGATGGTACACACATTTATAATTGTGGGAGGCTGAAGCAGGAAGATGGCCNCAAGTTTGCAAGTTCCAGACCAGCCTGGTCCATGGAGTGAGATTCTGTCTTGAATCATCACCATCACCCTATCACCATCACCCCCATCATCATTATCACCACCACCACCATCATCATCACCACCATTGTCATCACCATCATCATCATCACCACCACCACCACCATCATCATCATCATCATCACCGCCACCACCACCATCGTCATCACCACCATCATCATCAACAGCAGCAGCAGCAACAATTTAACCCCAGATTCATATGTGGATGTCATTAGGAGCCAGGGCCTTTGGGAAGTGAGGAAGTTTAGATGAGCCCATGAGATAGCTTCCTGGGATGGCAGGAGTAGCTTTATAAGAAGATCCAGCTGTGTCTGCCAAGTGATGCTGCCATGCACTGATGCAAGCCAATGCCCTCACCAGATACCAAGATACCAGATATCAGTGCCCTGCCTTGGACTTACCAGTCCACAGAACCATAAGCCAAAGAAATTACTTAGTCTCTGCAATTATATAATAGCAACAACAGAAAGAAAAAGAAAAAATAGACTAAAACAATAACCCAATGGAGTAGCTACTAGCATTATGTCTACTTTGCAGATAGGGAAACCAAACAACAGAAAGGGTGTTTTCTTACCCTTGGTCATGGAGCAGGTAGGTCAGGAATCACTGATGAACCTGAAACAGCCCAGCCTTTGTTTCCTAGCAGGAAATCATACTCCTAAATGCCTCTGTAAGTATCAGAGACTGAACTCCCTAAAGTGGTGCAATGGCTGATGTCCCACCTTCCAGAGAACAGGCTGTGCTGGTGACCAAAAGGACAGCAGGCATGATCAGAAGAAAATCAGAAAGGGGGGCAGGTCCTCTGATGACCACATGTTACTAAAGACCACTCATAGAATTCCCACCCAATCACACCCCCAAGGGAAGTGAGAAAATAGGAAGAGACAACACTTCACGTGGGGACAGTGGAGGCTGTAGGGGGTCCCTGGCCTCTCCCAAGGCCTGGGGAGAAGACCAGATCTGAGNCCCAGAATTAGTTGCCATGAACCCCCTTAAGGCTGCTGGCCTCCAGGATTGTGATTACCTACAAGCAGAGCCATGGATTCAAGTGGGAAAACTGAGGTCTGGAGAGAGAATTGCCTTTCCCAAAGTCACACAGAAAACCAAGAACAGATGCAGTACTGTAATCTAGATCCCTGACACTCAACAAAGTACTGAGCACCCAGCACCCAATCCCTGGCACTCTCTAGAAGCCAAGGACAAAGGCAATGAAGACATGGTCCTTGTTTTCGTTGAGTATTAGTCTGGTCATGGAGAAAGACACTCAACAAATGTTTGTGGCAAGTAGATCACTTAACACTGTAATAATGATCATTGAATTGTTTGGAGACTCACAGAAGTGGATTTCCAACTAACTCCACATGCTTCCACTTCTGAACGCCCCAGAGGCCAGGCAGGCATCCTGTAGCAGAGGAAGTTTCTGTGAAGCCTCTCAGGCAAGTCTGTGGTACTCTAAGATGTAGCATTCTCCAGT
Organism: Neotoma lepida; assembly: GCA_001675575.1. Taxonomy (NCBI): domain Eukaryota; kingdom Metazoa; phylum Chordata; class Mammalia; order Rodentia; family Cricetidae; genus Neotoma; species Neotoma lepida. The sequence continues at coordinate 78,002 of LZPO01087025.1, forward strand.
TTCTTACTGAGGATCTTGAATCCAGGCTTCCTGAATTGCATCTGTTTTTTTGTTGTTGTTGTTTTTGTTTTTGTGTTTTTTTTTTCAGTGCTAAGGATGGGTGGAGACAGCAAGGGGTGGAATGATCATGGATCATTCCACGATCGAGATACACGACAGAAAACTTGAGGGAGGAAGATGTTCTTTCGGCCTATAATTTGAGGGATACGCCCCACTGTGGTGAGAAAAGCACAGTGGCAAGAACGTGGGGCCACTGATCTCATGCACAATTCAGGAAGCAGAGACCATGCAACAAGATGGATAGGTCAGAGAAGGCTCAAGGCCTACCCAGAGGAACCCACTTTCTATAGCAAGGCCTCAAGGCTCACCCCCAGCTGAGGGTAGGCTTTCAAACACAGGAGTTTATAGCAGACATTCCGCATTGAAGCCACAAGGGAGGTTTGTCAGAGTCTNAGGACAGAAGNTGTTGTGTGCTTTCTGTTGAAGAGCTGATGGGTCTTTCACAATTGAACAATAAAATTAACTGACCAGTCAAAAATATTTGCAGGAATACTCCCATCACACTAATGAAAGAAATGGAATAGTTATATGAGCTACGCCAGATGGAGGGCCTTGGCTCTTGGAGAAGAAATACCAGCTCATGCTAACTCAGCCAACAAAGGCAAGGGTAGTGTCTTAGATAGAGTCTCTATTGCTGTGATAAAACACCATGACTAAAAGTGCTTGGGGAGGAAAGGGTTTATTTCATTTTACAGCTTATATGCAAGTCGTCAATGGAAGCCAGGGCAGGAACCTGGAAATAGGAATCAGAGCAGAAGCTGTGGAGGAATGCTGCTTGCTGCCTTGCTCTCCCTGACTTGCTCAGCCTGCTTTCTTATACAACCCAGGACCACTTGCCCAGAGGTGGAACCACTCACAATAATCTAGGACCTCCTACATCAATTACTAATTAAGAAAATGCATCACAATCCTGGGTCATGTGACCCAAGCTTAGCCAATTAGTTTGAACCTAAGTCAAAACAATTGACCAAGTCATGTGACTTGAGTCAGGTAGATGAGAGTCACATGCTCATCTCAGTCAACTGTTTTGACTTAGGTTCAAACTAATTGGCCAGGCTTGGTCACATGATCACTAGACTGGAAGAGAGTAGGGTGAATGGTGACCTCATTGGAATGACAGGCAATGGAAGCAGAAAAGGGTGAAGGTCCCAGTCTGCTGAGCCCTGCCCATGCTGTCTCTGTGATCAGCAGAAAGTGCTACACATCATTATAACCCAGAATGGAGGCATCAGGAATTTCCTCATTATCATCTGGGACAAGGTTCATCCCCTCCTCAGCATGGTTGATAAGCACCAAAGGCACTTGGGGTTATTAAATGGAGAGAGAGAGAGAGAGCGCCAAGGCCTTTGCCACAGCCTCTTGCTCATGAACCTAGGTTCTCTATAATGAGGACATGTTATGCTCTATCAGACAGTGAGTGAATCTTTGCCTTCAAAGGTCTCAAAGTTCAGTGAGTGAGGGCACTGATCACCTGAAAAACTTCTTGAAGGTTGTTATGATAGCTTACCTGAAATCACAAGAAGGTACCATCACTATAGTTTTAGGTGATGAAATAGACATGGTCGAGGCTGTAGTGGAGGAGGTTGTGTTGGTATTGGAGGTGATGGTGATGATAGTGTTAAGCTTTTGATGCCGGCAATGATGATAGAATTGTAAGTGGTGGTAGTGAAGATGGCGATGGTGGTGTAAGAGTTGATAGCTGTGGTGATGATGTTGTAAGAAGTAACGGCAGTGGTAATGGTGGTGTAGGAGTTGATAGCTGTGGTGATGATGTTGTAAGAAGTAACGACAGTGGTAATGGTGGTGTAGGAGTTGATCTTGGTGGTGATGACGGTATTGAGCTTTTGATGATGGCAAGGGTGATAGTCTTGGAAATGGTGGCAGTGGAGGTAATGATGGTGTAGGAGGTGGTAATGACAGAGTTGAACTTCTGACAATGGCAGTGAAGATAGANTTGGAAGTGATTATGTGGATGGTAAGGTTGATGTGATGGTGGTAGGGGTGGTAGGTAAGGAGGAGATGGTAACTGACTAATAGCTTTCACAGAGAAAATTTTCAACTTGAACATTCTAGTCCAAGGCAGTGTTTTCTACTNGATGAGAAGAGAACATTCAGAGTAGACCAAGCACAAGATTTGAGTAGGGTCAATTTCTACTTACAACAACTGGAAAAAGCTGGTATGTTTTAGAGTCTGACTCACATTAGCTGATGCTATAAAGGGAACTTATTGACTCATACCTGCACGGTTCAAAAGTGAGAAAAAAGGCCTCAAGCATAGCTGGATCCCAGAGCTCAGGCAACTTATCAGAATCCGATTCTGCTTTCTCCATCCCGGGCTTTATTTTTAGACATGCTCTCTCCATTGGATAGCAAAGAAGGTCTTTAGTAACTGTCACAGTTTTTTGTCGACTTGACACAAGCCTAGACATGACCTTGGAAGAGGAAATCTCAACTGGGAATTGTCAGCGTCAATGGGTGTGGTGGCATGTCTCTNTAGGCATTTTCTTGATTGCTGGTTAATGTGGGAGGGCCTAGCCCACTGTGGGTAGTGTCATTCCCAGGCAGGTGGGCCTAGAGTGTATATAAGAAAGGTAGCTGAGCTAGCCGAGGGAAGCAAGGCAGTAAGCAGCATTTCTCTAAGGCCTCTGCCTCAGGTTTGCTTCCAGATTTCTGCCCTGAGTTCCTGCCCTGATTTCCCTCAGTGATGGATGATGGCCTGGGAGTTTTAAGATGAAATAGGAAATAAACACCCCCTAACCGCCCCCCCCCTCGCTAAATTGGTTTTGGTCAGTGTTTTATCACAACAACGGAGAAGGAAACTAGGGCAGGAACTTCTGGCTTATTTGGTCTGTATGCCTGGGTATTCTGAAGAAAGGTGAGACCTGTTGACTTATCACTAGATTGGAAGAGTACAGGGTGAATGGTGACCCCACTGGAATGACAGGGAATGGAGGCAGAAGAGGGTGATTCCTGAAGGAATTTTATAATGTTTTTCCAGAAACGATTGGGAAAGGGGGAGAAGCAGCAAGGAAGAAAAGTATGGCTTAAGGAAAGAGCTAGGGGCATTTGACTAGACACAATCACATCTTTACTAAAATTACCTCTAGCCCTATGTGTGTGCAGTGAAACTAAACATCTGTAACTGCCTGTCAGCAGTGAGGTTACAGGTCTTTTTCTTCTTTTAGCTGAATGACAGTAGAGCAGAGGCAGCAGCCAACCTGATTTGAATCCTACTTCTCCTTCCAAGCAGAGGGCTCTAGTTGTTCAACTCAGTGGCTCTCNGTGGTAAGAGGGTCGCTATAAACTAGACCTCACACCTCCCTGACACCCATTGACTGCCACAGAGTAGCCAATGTTACTATTATTGCTTGTGCTTGGCTAATTTTATGTCAACTCGACACAAACTGGAGTCATTTGGGAAGAGGGAACCTCAGTTGAGGAAATATCTCCACCAGATTGACCTTGGAAGCTCCAGTTCTAATGATGTCACTTACTTAACCAGTGTTGTGCCAAACATATCTGAAGCCAGACTACAGCTGCTTAGTGAAATGATCTTGTTTTATATACAGATTGAACATCTCTAATCAGGAAAGAATCCAAAAGATCCCAAACTTCTTTTTGAGATTGATGTGATTGATGCCCAAGTGGAAAATTCCACACCTGACCTCATGGATGCCTCATGGTCACAGTAAAAGTGCACTGAAAACNTACGGAAGTATTTACAGGCTGTGTATGTAAGGTATGTTCGATACATAAATTGGGTGTTCATACTTGGGTGTNGTCTCCCAGGTATCTCANGAAATATATACAAATATTGGCAACCCACAAACAGCTATAATCCAAAGCACTTCTGAAGGAAGCCTTTTGGATAAGAGGTACTCCTCTGTAGTTACTTTGATTAAGCTTAGAATACAATGGTCTGGGATGGCGGATCTCAACATCGGAGCGCATTGGAAATCATCCAGAGTACTGCTTCAAGCACAGGCTGCTTCCCACTCAACAGGCTGAGGAGGCCAAGGCGTGCTATTTCTAGCAAGTGCCTGGTTGATGTGGACCTTGCATATCCAGGGACCCCCCAGTGCTGAAACACTGCCTTCCCACTTGGGAAGGGAGGGGGAAAGCCAGGAAATCCCAACACCTCTTCCTCTAGTCTTGCACCCCTTAGTTAAGGTGCAGGGCCAAACTCAGGG
>LZPO01087025.1:84919-109914 GCA_001675575.1 Neotoma lepida
TGTGTGTGTGTGCGTGTGTGTGTGTGTGCGTGTGCGTGCGTGTGTGTGCGTGTGTGCGTGCCATGGCTCCTGTGTAGAGGTCAGCTCTCACCATCCACCACATGAATTCCAGGGTTGAACTCAGATCCCAGGCACAGCAACAAATGCCTTTATCAGCTAAGCCATCTCACCTGCTCTGCTCTATGTTATCATTAATTATCATTGCTAACATTATACTAGGCCTGAATTATACATTAACTTCATTGCAGATATAAATATGAAAAACACGTAGGGTNCCCTATTATCTGCAATTTCAGGCATCCACTGGAGAAGGGGACTACTGTATAGTGAAACAATGCAAGCTGGGAGCCAGTGGTCACCATGAGCTGCAATTTACTGTCCTTGGCTTTCTTAGGGAGGGAAACTCACAGAACTGCTCCTCTTGGCCCTTCTTTACCAGACTGCCAGGAAATCCAAGGATAAATTTAACATTAAAGCAACATCGTCTCTCTTCTTCTCATTTCCTTAGCTTCCTATCATTGTTAAATGTCCAATTAAAGACCGTGTTATTTTTACAATAAGCAACATAATTATGTTAAATGAAGAAGAAATTCTAACAAAACTGAAGTGGGGGAGAATGGCTCCTAGGATCATATTATTTCATAACCATGTGTTATAGGTCGACACGTCAAGTGGGCTGGAAACAGCTTGCCAGCTGCTCTGACTCCCTAGAAAGGGATCTCAGACGTGACACTTGGAATTCATGCAAACCCTTTAGATCAGGGAGAGGACACAATTTTCCTGTGTGCCCATTCTGGAAGTAGCCACCAAAGCCACCCGTAGTGGTGTCACCTGTCAGTATCCCTGGGAGTTATTGGTTTCAGTACCTCAGCATACTTAACCCCTCAGACAGCCAGGCCTCACCTGTTAAACAATAGAATTTGCTCATAGCCTTGGCATGTCTTCCTGGGTGGCTTGAAGCACCTGCTATGATAACTGTTCTGTAAATAGTTCCTCTCTAGGTTAAGGAAGAACGACAAGAGAAGTCTGCATATGTCTGGAGAGACACACTGTTTCTCCAGATATTTTTAATCCAGAGTTGGTTGAATCTTATGCCAGAGCCACAGTTATGAGGTACATCCATGCAATCATACAAGCACTCAGTTAGTGCCCTCTGTGATCTCATTCCCAGGGCGCAACTGTCTGGACTCTGTTTCCTCCTGTTAATATGGGGTGGTAATAATAGTATTCAGCTTGCAGNACNTCTGGGACGATTAAATAAGGGGTGTATGCTGGCTAGTTTTATGTCAGCTTGACACAAGCTAGAGTNATTTGAGAAGACAGAACCTCAGTTGAAAAACATGCCTGCACCAGATTGGCCTGTGGGCAAGCCTGTGGTGCACTCTCTTGATTGATAATTGATGTTGGAGGGCCCAGCTCACTATGGGCAGTGCCNCCCTTGGGAAGGAGGTCCTGGGTGTATAACAAAGCAGGCTGAGCAAGCCATGGGGAGTGAGCCGGTAAGCAATGTTTCTCCATGGCTTCTGCTTCAGTTCCTGCCTCCAGGTTTCTGCCCTGCTCTAGTTCCTGCCCTGATTTCCCTCAGGGATGGTCTGTTACCTTGGAGTATAAGATAAAATAAACCCTTTCTCCTCAAGTTGCCTGTGGTCACAGTGTTTTATCTCAGCATTAGAAACTCTACCTAAGACAGGCCTGGAAACCAGGCCCCAGCATGGAAGAGCTGTGGGCCTCCCAGCTTTTATATGGATTAGTTTATTATTTTATTTTGATTTCATTTTTTGAGACAAGGTCTGTTATAAAGCCAGGAAGGCCTTAAATTTCCAATCTACCTGCCTCAGCGCTCCATGTGTCACCANGATGGCTCCACAGTCAAGATTTTTTTAATGGATATTCTTTGGAATACCTANCTTGCAAACTTCTATCTTATTTGAAAANTGTCTGTATCGAGTCTTTTTCTGTCCCACCAACCAGCTCCCAAATAATGACACAGAGACTTATTAATTATGAAAGCTCGGCCTATAGCTTGGGCTTGTTCCTAACTTGTGGTGATATTTTATCTATGTCCCCCAATAAAATTTATCTGAGGATCAGAGGAACAAGGTCAGCTGCTAGTCTTGCAATATTANGACACACCCTTAATCCTATCACCTAGCAAGGGTCTGTCTGGATCTCTGTGNGTTCCAGGTCACACTAGGAACAGAGTCAAGTGTGGAGACACANGCCTTTAATCCAAACATCAACCATAGAATTCTGGAGGTCTATACAGACAGACAGGAAGTGATGTAGCTAGGCTGAGACAGCCAATGGGAGAACAGAACAGAAAGGAATATAGGCGTGGAAATATAGGAAGTTTCTCTCTCTCTTTTGGAAGCAGTGGCATTGTGAGGTGAGGCTGGTAGCTGTTCCTAACTCCTCTGATCTCTGTCAGACTTTCACTCCTATCCCTGACTCTGTGTTTTATTTAACAAGACCATTTAGAAATTCATCTTACACTAATTAGCTCTTATAACTTAAATTAACCCATTTATATTAATCTACATTCTATCACATGGCATTACCTCTCTTCCATCTTGCCCCTCCTGTTTCCTCTCTGTATCTCCTCACATCTCCTGAGTGCCTAGATTCCTCCTCCTCTTCCTTTCTCTCCCCAGAAATCCCACCTATACCTCCTGCCTAGCTATTGGCCATTCNGCTTTTTATTATAACAATCACAGCAATACATCTTTACACAGTATACAAATATCCCACATTTTCCCCTTTTTGTCTAAATAAAAAGGAAAAGTTTTAACTCTAACATAGTAAAACTATANATAATAAGAACAATTATCAGGTAAGAATTACATTCACAATGTCCAGTCTATTAGTATTGGCAAATTCAAAGAAAATACTCCATTATCTATCCTATCTTGGTGAGTCCAAAGTTTTGTACCTGATTTATTTTCTGTCAAAGCTAAGGAAAACTGTAACTATAAATATCTAATCTTCAACCTAACCAGAGACCTGAGAAGGATATAATATTACCTGATTAAACAGGAAGTGCAGAGCAAGCAAATTCCAAAACTAAGAAATGATAGACACATCTGGCTGTCTAGACAGTCACCCAAGGTTCCTCTGCAATATTGGGGCATCCATCTTCAGTCTATAGGCCTAGAATATCTGACAGACTTTTCTGTGAAGCAGGAATTTTGAAGGACTGTCCTACCTTATCTTGGCAAAGTCCGACAGTCACCTTCTTTTGTGTCCTGCTTGTCCAGTTTGACAGCATACTGTCAGCAGTCAAGAAAAGGCAGTTTCTTGCCTAGTGGCTAACTTTGTCACAATGAAAGCAAACTCCATATGGAGGTTCTCCCACACCTATCATCTTCACTGAAGTAGATTGATTCTTCCAGGAGTAGACATGTCTCATTGTCATGAAAAGCCTTATGTTATCAAAACATCTTAAATGCCATATTCTGTAGGTCTCTGAGGTGTTTGAGGACCATCTATCTATTTAAAATATATCTCTATTTGACTTTGAAAATATTTCTAACATAATTATAAGTTTTATTTTTATTNATGACTAACTATTAACCTGTATTTCTTTATTATCCTAAGTAGCTTTCAAGGACTAAAACNTTACNTTACATTTTTAAATGAGTTACATAGGTACTATACCTTAAACAAGGAGAGAAACATATATACAGTATAACAAAAATAACCTTAAATTTGTATCAATATACAAAAATCCATACCAGTGTAAAATATTTGTGACTTGTGGTTGTATTTGAGACTAGTGGTTGTTCAAAAGTAGGCTTAACAATCTACCCTTTTATTCCATCATTCCTATACTCTACCACCCCCCTTTCCCTTCAGAAAGAGATCCCTGAATCTAATCTCCTTTATGCAGCCTTTTTTCTGACCATGACCAAAAACAATTTGTAACCAGTCTCCCTAAACAATGACAACCATCAATAATCCACCTAAATACCCAAAACCACCCACCCTACCTCTTGGGAATATGGACATCATGTTCTCTAAACTGCATCCTGTTGTCTGAGGGTGATGGCATCTTTGGGAGACCCTGAGAAAATTGGGATAATAATCAAGTCCTGGAAGAACTAGCTGTATTATTTTTTGTTTCATCTCTGTGTAATGGGGAAGTGTAGAGCTTAACTGAAGTCTTGACTGGATAGTCTGTGAAGCTGGACCATCTCAGCTAGCAGTTTTGAAGTTGTTCAGGATGCAGAATTTTGAGGACACTGCAACAGAGGCATTCTGAGAGGCTGGATCAGCTGGGATACTTGCCTTTATNGGTTTCTGGTCCTTTTTTTTCTAAAAACACATAAACTTTTAAAGGTAACATATATATCTGCATTAACACAATTATGGAATGTGCAGTGTACACAAGTCAGTTAAAGATGATTTTCTGTTTNTATTTGAGCAGGTAAAAGGCATCTGTTAAGTTTATAAGTTTATTTGGATTGTATAACCAAACCACTATCCATCCATATGAAAGGATAGCATGTAATAATAAGTCATGAGGACTCTGTAGCCAACAAGATTTATCATGTCTCATCCAGTCTCAGAGCTGTTCCCATGTAGAGGAATCAGCATATATATCACCATCCTGTNGTCTTTCTTGGTTTCTTTCTTCATGTCTGTAGCCAAGATTTTCAGGAGGTCTCCCCTAATCAAATTTGATCTCCATTAATTTTGAAAAGAAGCATAATGTTTTGTTTCCTGTGTAATCAAAGGTAAAACCTCTCCCCTAGTNTAACACATTTCCCAACTTCCATTTTGAAGCCAAGATATCTCTAAAGTATATAGACTCGTTTAATTCAGCAGTCCCTTACATAATCCAATGTCTCTCAGCAGCTGCCGTTCACTCATCATCATTCAAAAAGTTACAAGTCAACAAAACACCACNTAGGATCCAGATGCCCTGTGTATGNCCCANCTTTAAGTGGCTTTTTTCTTTTATATTACTTTACTCTCCCTTTAAAGACTTTATTATTTTTAAAATATTTATTTTTTTCTATGACTATCTATACCCATTTTTTACTGTACCTGTTTAAAGGTTTTCTTGGTCTGGATGCTTTACTGCATGCCAGCAGCCTTCTCTGACCACATGAGCCAAGCCTTAAACCCACCACATAGCTCCTCACATGGCACTGGCTGGCTCAAGCTTGCAGACAGTGTCAGGGAGCTGCATCTCTGTATGCTGTTGCCTACCTGAGACGGCAGTGTTGGGCCTCTTAAGGCCCAGGGCAGGGTGAGGCCCAGTACAACTTCCTGAGCCTAACTCGAGTTTGGTGACCTCCCACTTAGGAGTGACCCAGCACAGCCCGACCCCCAAGACCACCTCTACCTAGCTAACACTATCGTGGAAAAATATCATTGGCCCTCAACCCTTANCCCATCCCACNTCANCCCAAGACCCCTTCCCCTTCACTCCATCCTATATAAGTCCNTGCCTGATGCAATAAAATGAGTTCATGCTTTGACAAGACTCCCGGCTCAATGTGCTTCTCTGGGGGGGGGGGGAGGATAAGGGGAGATCTGGGCGTCGACACTCACCATCCCACTCAGCCCCAGGAAGAGACTGGCTGGACCGGCTCTGCCTCTGCCCTACCTGCTGGTGAAACTGGCACTGCAGGACTAGGAGGCCATATCTATTTGGCACATATCCAATGTATTTGTGCATTTGGAACATTTTTTTAAGCTTTCCCAGGTCCTATGTGGAAATACGTGCCCCCACATTGGATGTCATATGTAATGAGTCTTTTTCTGTCCCACCAGCCAGTTCCCAAATAATGACACAAAGATTTCTTGTTAATTATGAAAGCTTGGCCTATAGCTTAGGCTTGTTCCTAACTAGCTCTTATAACTTAAATGAACCCATGTATATTAATCTACATTCTATCATGTGGTATTACCTCTCTTCCATATTGCACCTCCTGTTTCCTCTCCACCTAGATTCCGCCTCCTCTTTCTTTTCTCTCCCTGGAAACCTCACCTATACCTAGCCTAGCTATTGGCCATTCAGCTTTTATTACAATAATCACAGCAATATATCTTCACGCAGTGTACAAATAACCTACAACAACTGCCCACNTTCTGAACCCTGGAAAAAGCATACTATACCTCCCTCATTAAAAGATAAAAATAACTGTGTTAGGTCTTAGTAAATAGGACCTCAAGTACTGTACTTTGGTTTAAAAGCGAGAGCCCTTGGAGAGGAGCCAGTGCAAGAAGAACCCTTCTCTGAATTTCTACCCACAAACCAACTAACTGATCGGCATGCCAACTGCCTTCGGATCTTCTCCATGACAGGTCCTTACTCAATGTAGAACAAACTCCCCACATAGTGAAAGAAACTAAAAATCAGATGACAAACCTAATGCCTACTGTGTGTTGGCCCCTTCTCTCTCCTANAAGTGATTTATTCTCTAAAATTACCCATAGCCCTCAGCTTTCCCCCATGAAGACATTATTTAAACCTCAACCATCTGGTCCTTCTCCAAGCCTCCTTTTTCACATGGCTCCATGCACATACTCAATAGGACATTTGAATGCCTTTTTTCCTGTTCGACAGTCTACTGTCTGTTTATTTCAGCAGAGTTAAATACTGAACCTTCAAAAGAAACTTTCCAACTTCCTTGCAGCAAATTTCCCCCCTCCCAGGATCCCTTGCAGCTAAAACAGAGGCTTGTGGCCTATGGTTCACTAGTCAGAAGCATCCATCCCAGGGTGTTTTGTTATTGTTGTTATTGTTGTTTTCTGGGTGCTCGAGATACAAAAAGGATGGAACTGGGAAATACTGGGGGCCATAGTGGCAGTGTGTGGGAAGGAACACAGGCAGCAGCATCACCCCAGTGAGGTTAGCTGTACATCTTGGCTATAGGAGAGACCACTCTCTATATTCTTGTGAGATGACGGGCATCCCTTAGACCTGCAGCCCCCAAGCTGAGTTTCTCAGCTCACCCTGTGGCATGGTGCCTCCCATAACCTTGAACTAATTTCTCTCCTGCTTATGTCAGCCAATCTGTTTCTTGAGNTTCTTTANAGGTAACAAGTCTTGTTGATACAGTAGTGCAGGGAAGAAGCACTTCTCAGAGTTCTGGAAGGACTTGAGTTTCAACTCTTTGAGATTATGGACTCCATGAGGAAGTCTTTCACCACAACCAAACACACATGGGTGTTGGGACTCTGCAATGGGCATTGAGAGGATGGACCCGATANCAAGACAACATGGATCATACACAACCCATGCTGCCGCGAAAGCCCTGATACATCAGNTTTGCCAACCAACCTCTCACTAAGGGGCTACCTGGAGTCTTTGGAGAAGGATGAGAGGCAAGAGGAGGTGGGTGAGAACAAGGAGAAAGTAAGAAAATCCTGACAGTGGCATACTCTCTTCATTCAGCTCCAACCTTGTGGTGTGTGCAGGTANGGAAGGATGTGGCAAGGCTAGCTTGGNCTTGCCTGGGANAGGTCACCAGAGNGACAGAAGGCCAGAGTCAGGCTTCCCAGATGTCGCTAGTAAGTAACAATCAAGAANCAGGAATCTTTGANTCTAAATGCCCTTCTGCAGCATCAGAGNCCTCATGAATCTAGACTGGGGCCGTAGGCATGTGTACTTACTGGTCAAGCCTCCCTTGAGGGTTGTAAAGCTTGCAGAGAAATGGCCTGGCAAAGAGGCCTTGGTGGGCACCAGAATCACAGTAGCTGTCAAAGGCAGGCCCTGGGAAGTATTGCAAACTCTGCTTTGCAAATTCCCAGGAGATGCTCATGCTGAGAACCACTAGCNAAAGAAACCATTCAGCTTCTCTGTCTGTCAGATGAAGACATGGGCTCTGTTCCTCAAGGGGAGCTTCTGGATCATTACATTCATGGATGAGGAAGTGCTGTGCACTGAACCTGACCAGGGAAGCAGGAGTCATTCACAGCAATACTAAAGAAAGCTTCCCAGTGTTGAGTTTACAATGGCTAAATAACACAAGCAATGTGTCTCTCAAGCTCCTGAGATGTACTCGGCACTGCTGAGAACACGGGAGAACATTCTGCACTTCACTTACCTCACAGCTGCACCTACCCCCATTTGCTCCCCATGTCCACACAAGGCAACCCCTTTAGCTGAGCAGCCCAGCTGTATGGAGGAACTGGGCCCCAAGCCCTGAAGGAACCACTCAGAGGCCACTGAGAGTAGGCACATTCCAGAGACTAAGCTCCTCNCAACATGCCCCAGGCCTCTTCCTCTCAGGACTTCCCTCCCTCTCCCCCAGGGGTGCACTGAGAGCCAGTTGTATCCTTGGTGACCCTGGCATTCTGGCCATAGTTGCTGGATCAAAGGCTGACCTCTGACCTAAACTGGTCCAATTAGCATCTTCCTCCTGGGAGTTTAGATCCGCTGCTGAGAGACAGTGACTGAGTCATGTGTGTGGACCCTTGAAGGCCACTGGGGAAAGTGGGAGAAGGCAAAGAATCCCCCCNCACACACACAGAGAAGTAGCAAATAGGAGGGCCAGAATATTCTAGAAAGTCTTCCTTTCTATTTCCAGAAGCTTGCTGGGACTCATTGCCATGGTTAACTTATGTATAGAATAGAATTCAAGGACAGTGATATAGTGAGCTCCAGAAAACTCCAAGAAGCAAGAATCAGAAGAGAAACATCTGTTGAAGCTATAAGTCAAGGAGGAGCATAGTGGCCATTTTTAAGACCTCTGTCTTAAATTTAAAACAAATAAAGTAACATATAATATACTATCTATAAAATTTAAAATTACAAACAAAAATAATAGAAAAACAAAATAAGTTTTATTTTTTTGTTTTTTTGAGACAAGGTTTCTCTGTGTAACAGCCCTGGTTGTCCTGGAACTCGCTTTGTAGACTAGACCTCGAACTCACAGAGATTCACCTGCCTCTGCCTCCTGAATGCTGGGATTAAAGGCATGAGCCAACACCACCGAACATAAACAAAAATTGAAAATAAATAAATAAAAATTAATTCTTGTCTTACTTGTGTCGAATTATAAATGAAAATAAAAACTTTATTTCGAATGAGCCTGTTTAAGTAAGATTTAGTCACATTACTAGAAAGCCCTAAGGTCATTCTGACTTTCCAGAATTCTGGCTCATTTAGTGGCTGAAATAACTTGGTCACAGATTCAGTCCCATCTCACCCCTTACTTCTCTATGTCCAGTTCATTCCCAGGAACCACAGAATCCTCTTGCAGCTCTGGGCTTCCCTGTACTGATGGTGATGTGAGTGCAATAACTCTAGTTTTACACTGTAATACAAGTTCGCCAAAGTAGGAGGGACTCTCAGGTGCTCCTCCCCAAATCCTCGAGTTCACACTCATTAGTCTAAAGTAGGCACATGCCCATCTTAGAACCAATCACTGTGAGTAAAGAGATGCGGCATACTACTTAGATTAGACAACCAAGCCCTCCCTGGCAACAGAAGGGTGGAGTCTACCCTCTGACATGTTTATGATTGAAAGTATAAGAAAGGGATATTCACAGAGACTCAGGTACCTTTGATGGGTGCAGGAAGCGAAGGAAGTCTCAAAGACACCCAACAGAAGTCCACTGTGACCTACAGCTTTGATAAATGACTCTTCTTTTGTTTCAACTTTCTTAGGTAAATTTAAGCTTGTGAGCAAAATCCTCACATGGATATGAGCCTCTCTCTTCACCTTCACACCTTTACATTCTTGGGCAGCCCTTAGCAGGCTCTTGGCAAGATGGAGAGAAAGGAAAGGAAAATGCAATCTCACTCATTCCAGAAGCTGGAGAGAAACGCACACAAATGTAGTCAAGATCTTTGTCTACACACACACACACACACACACACACACACACACACACACACACAAAGCAACAGAAATGTAGTTACTGGAACACTTTTGTATAGCTGTTTGCACCCACACTGACATACTCCATCCTGCAGGGAAGCTCCTTAAGACAGAAAGTAAACAACTTAAAATCAGGAAGGCCCTGAAACTGACCAGATTCATTAGGCTTCTTCCTCCCTACAAGGGAACTACAAAGACTACTGAGAGCAGACAAGTCAAGCTACAAAGGAGACTGAGACAAGTCCAGCTGCCCGGAAGAAGGAGAATGCTGCTAAGCTGCCTGGAAGGGGCTGGGACATACTGAGGGACTGGGAAAGCACACTCTTCAACCTGTTGAGCTTCCTGCAGGTTGTGTGGTGTGCTCCAGGTTCCCAGTTACTGTGAGTGTCACCCATGCTGGGGTGGGCTTTGATGCTGCTGCTATCCTTGAGTCATTTTTGCTCCTATAAATAACCCCTCATCCATATTCCTGTAAGTAACCCCAATAAACTCATCAGTTCACCAAGTTGGACTTTGGTGGTGTCCTTACTTTGGTCTGTTGTGGACTCCCTATCTGGGGTGAGTAGACGTGTATGTTACATCTCCCCAGGAAACACCAGTCACAGAACAGACCAGTGTCAGACTATAAACAAACCTAAACAAATGATACTGAGTAAAATTGTAAGAATTAAAAGAAAAATTTAATAACACAAACCTGTGTATTCATTAACCTTCATGTAGGAAAACCACTTCAGTGAAGATCCTACAGCCTGGCTCATAATGAAGGAATCTTAACTTGAGTAATCATGGCCCTCAAGACTGTTTTGTTCATCAGATTACTTTTAATCATATAACATTCATATAAATATTTACAGAGGGAAAAACCTTCAAATTCTAACTCAATGAATATCGTGAATACCATTTCAGAGCTACCGTAAGTGACCAAGCTGCCAATGATGCTGTACAGTGTGAGCGGGACTGGGAAGACAATGGCGGAGAAAACAGCCCAGTGTCCTTTAGGAGATGCTGAGCCACCACCAGGCACAATGACATGAGGAACACTTATATGAAGAAGATAGACACCAAGAACCTAGTGGCAAAAGCCATCTGGAAGAGGCAGCCACATCCCACAATGATGATTTAGAAGTACCTCCTCTATATACTTCTCCTTTGGGTTTCCAAAACAGAAATACATGATTCAAATGGAAGGCAGGCATGGTGGCACATGCCTGTAGACCCAGCACTCAGCAGGCTGAGGCGGGAAGATCTTGAGTTTGAGGCCTGCATGTGATGCATAGCAAGACCCTACCAAAAATAAAGAGGAGGAAGGGAAGGAAGAGAAGGGGGAAGAGGTAGGGGAGGAGGAGAAAATTAAAAAAAAATAATCCTGAATCCACATCTTAATATGAGTGTGCTTGCAATTAACTTAATTTTAAAATTCTTATAAGAAAACATTGTGTGATGTGTATTACCTTACCAATGTCTAGAACTTGATAGAGACACCTCAGTTCAGACCTTATAACTCGGATGTTTGCTAGTTGGCTATCTGATTATGACTTTGGCCACCTTCCTGCCCCACATTCTCTTTTTTCTTTCTTCTCCTCCTGTGTACATATCACTCTGTGTACATATCATATACCCGATGCTTAATGTTTAAGCATACCCACGGGCCGGGACATTACAGTCACCATTCTGTCCAACAGTGTGAGTGTGCTTTACAAACAGTTTTACAACAGTACAAATGCTATTATCTACAAACTATATTTGTGGCCGAACACCCTATTTCATCCTCCAAGAATCTAAGACCTATAAAACAAAACATATCAACCAATTTCAAACACATTCTCATTTACTGATGGGCACTGATTTGTCTGATGCAAATGGGGGAACAGTTCAAATAAACAAATGCTTAGTGATGTTCAATCAAGTGTAAACAAGATCCAAATAAATGAGTGGGCACATTGGCTTCCTGCTCTGCCTTCACTTCCTTATTTGTTCATCAAGCGAAGCCTTCAGTGCCTGCATTTGGATCAGATTCATCAGCCAGTTGCCTTTCAGGGCTGGCTATTTCTAGAAAATTAATGCTAGAATTAATTCTAGAAATATGTTAAAGCATGTTCGTGACTCTCAGCAAATCCTCTTTCTTGTTCATGGTTGATCATTCCATTACGTCATAATTATCATACAGCTATAGCGTAAATACACGGTTATTTCCATCCCTCCGTCCAGATGGTCGGTTACAGGATAATTACAGTATGTTTGTACTTACTGGGTTTAATTACCAGATAATCAGGAAGAACATGCAAATTGCTAGGTTGTTGTAACACAGTACATTGAACCAAGTAAAACCTGTGTATTGCGTAAGTAAACAAGCTCTTACAGGGGACTGTGCCACTAACCTGTGACAACAAGAAGGCTTGAGGTTGCTTCTAGTGCATTGTGTGGGTTAGCATTACATTCCTGGAGCTCAGATTAATGTCCAGATTACAAGGAAATGTAATGAGAGAGACATTCATGTTGCCACGCCTATGTGGGGACAATGGGGACCTGGCCACAGGAGTGGCCAAGCAAGGTGCCAGCTCGTGGCTCTGGTATCCATTCCAGAGACACCTGCAAGCATGTGTTCCCAGCCCAACTGTGTACCTGTTGGCAGAGAGACTGTGGAATCCCAACCAAACGCTCTTCTCCTGCTCTTGGCAGAGGCCAGCTCACAGTCCCCACACTGTGTGTGCATCCAGCCACCAGTAATCTTCCCCCATTCACCAAGGGGAACTGCTTTGACCAGCATTTTAGGGCTCCCATCAGGCCACTGACGCACATTAGTCGGTGGCCTCCATAGCGTGTGTCTCTGCTTTCCCGTTTCTACTCAAAAGCCCAGGGTGTTCTGAAGGAGTCAACTTTCCCGGGTCCAGGAGACAGACCATTCCATCAGCACATTCCCTCCCGATAGTCGAGGTGATTGGCTGGAAGTTGGGCATAAGCCACCTAAGTCAGTTTTACAGTAGAAAAATTTCTAGAGAAATGCCAGAAGCGAGGCATTTCTCTCTTCCCTCCTGGATTCAGATAATGAAATCTGAAGTCTCTAAGGCCACTGCAAGCCACTTTTCAGCCTTAAGGAAAAAAGTGGGTCTTTAGTGAGATCACCCAGCCTTAGGATGCAGCTCATCCTGAACCCTTCAAGTATAATTTCCAAGCACCTGTAAGAACAACACCCTGTCTTACTATGACACTTTGAGTTGCTGTTTCTGGTACTGACAGCTGCAAGCACAATACCTTTAAAGCTGCTGAGTTTCTCTGTTTGGCTTACCACAGAAAATCCTCTGTCAGTTTGCTTTGATTTTTTTTGCATTTTATTTTGTTTTGAGACAAGGTTTCACTGTATAACNCAGACTCAGGGTTCCCCAGCCCCAGTCTCTTGGGTGTCGGGATCACAGAAAGGCACCATCCTGTCTGGCCCTTTGAGGCTTTCACATGAAATCCTCTGTCCCACTCCTGGGCATGAGCAGCCTTCAGCTCTGACATACCATCTTGGAAGCTTACATATTAACTGCCTTCTTTGTTGACAGGAGATGAGGCAGAAGGACTCATACTTGGGGAAGGAGCAGGTAGGATGGGATGGGGCAGGAACTTTGCAAGGCCCTGCTTTTCTCCCATGATGTCTAGAAAGGAGAGTGTGAGGCAAGACAAGGAGTGTTCCTTGAAGTTGCTCTTAGTTGTTGGCCAGGACGGGCAGAATCCAAAGCACAGTCAGGAAAACAAGTCGCATAAACCCAAAGGACAAAGGAAGGCCATGCTGGCAGGGGAAGAGGAAGGCTATGCCAGAGAACTGGGCTCAGACTCTAGGAAGATCTTGCACCTATGGGTGAAGATTGGTTTAGGTGGCCCTGAGCAACAGCCCTGTCTGTCTGCCTGTGAGAAGCCACGGGAGCACTGCGTTGGGTTTCTCCTTGTCCCAATCTCTAATCCGCCTGAGTTTCAGTTAAGTTTCAGTTTCTGTTTAGGTCTCAGTTTCTGTTTCAGTTTTGGTTTCTGATTAGGCAGATGAGGGAGATACTGCATACCAAGCATGATTCAGCACTTACAGCCC
Organism: Neotoma lepida; assembly: GCA_001675575.1. Classification (NCBI taxonomy): domain Eukaryota; kingdom Metazoa; phylum Chordata; class Mammalia; order Rodentia; family Cricetidae; genus Neotoma; species Neotoma lepida. The sequence goes on from LZPO01087025.1 coordinate 98,822, forward strand.
CAGCCAATCAGAAACATATTAATGTGGTTGCTGCTTGCTTGGCCAATCATGTTTAGGATGACCTAATCGCCTCCTGGCTGTCTATAAATGGAGCCTGTGAGCTTTTCTGGGGGTTGTCACCATTTTGTTGTGTGGCTGACCCATGCATGAAGGAATTCTTCTCTCCTCTTTATTTCTTGCAAAAGAACACTCTTGCTTTTGCATACGTGAGTGGTGGTCTTTTGTGGGGTGATGTGTGGACCCTAACACCTGCTTCAGAATCAAGGCTGGAAGCACACGCTTCAGCCTGGATGCTCTTTCCTCACCCACAAACTCATCAGACCACTAGCCAGAGAGAGCCAGAAACTGTCCAGGACATCAAATTAAAGAGACAGGGGCCTCCCATGGCTCTGTTCCTCTGGAACAAGTGTAAGGTATGGAAGAAGAGTAGAAGATACAGGAGAGAAATTTAATGAAGCCTCATTTGAGGGAAACTTCCTGCCAGAGAAGTCAAAGGTTCTGAAGCCTGACTGGGAGGGGCCCTGGGGTACAGTCTAGAGCGTTGTCAAGGGATAGGAGTCTAAAGATCTGGGAACTGGGAGGAGTCTGAAGCAGGAGAGAGAGCTGGATGGAAGAGACAGCAGAGTCACAGCTCCAGGCCCAGGCAGTAGTTTGCAGCTCACTTACCTCAAGGCAGCTTGCACAGGAGACCACTCAGTAGTCAGCTTTGTCTTTAAGGAGGTAATTGCCCGTGCTTTGTTCTCTGATTGTTTCAGCTGCATTCCAAAGGTCTTTGTGGAGATGAAGAAAGGGGGATATGTCGGGGGAAGCATTTGTGTATGATATTAGTATTTGCTTATTACTGAAATGCCCTCACACGGAGATATCCTTTGTTCTTTCAATGGCTTCAGAATGATTCTCTTTGTGAAACATCTGTATCTATTGATATGTTCCTGCCTATATGTTGAAATATCCCAGAAAAAGTATTGGGAAACTCAGTTTTCATCATAGGTTGTTTAAAAGGTTAAAGTATATGAATATTGCAAAAAATCTTCCTGGTATGTAATGTATCACAGTGAGATGAATAAATCAATCCTCTTGGCTCCAAAATTCTAAGAGAGAGGGAGAGAGAGAGAGAGAGAGAGAGAGAGAGAGAGAGAAGAAAAGAGGGATCAATATCAGCAAATAGTCAAAGAGCACAGCACAGCACAGCCCTGCAACCCAGCCACTTGGGAGGTTGAGGAAGAAAGACCTCAAGTTCTTGGCCTTGCCTGAGCTACAATGAGTTCAAGGCCAGGTTGGGAATCTTAGCAAGACCCTGACTCAAATTTTGAAAAGGCCTGAATCTGAGGTCTCAGGTAGAGAGCTTGCCTAGTGTGATGGCTGTTCTTGGTTGTCAACTAGTCTACGTCTGGAATTAACTAAAACCCAAATAACGGGACACACCTGTGAGGGGAAGACCCACTTCTAATCCAGATCTTTGAGGTGGAAACACCCACCTCTAGTCTGGGCCACATTGCTGACAGCCTGTATAAAAGATACAGAAGAAGGAAGCTTGCCTCTCTTTGACTGCTTGCTGTTGCTCTGGCTCACAAGTCCATTCCTTCATTGGCATTGGAGCCTACTTCTTTAGGATTCCAGCATTTACTGAAGACCAGCTGAGACATCCAGCCTCATGGACTGAACAATTCCTGGATTCTTGAAACTTCTGTTGGTAGACAATCATTGGTGGACTGGCTGGACTACAGGCTGTAAACCATTCTAATAAACCCCCTTCACACGCACACACACACACACACACACACACACACACACACATTCATTCTATAAATTCTGATCCTCCAGAGAACCCTGACTAGTACACCTAGTATACACCCCAGTTTTAAACACTAGAACAAAATAAATAACCTGAACCTCCTTCCTGTAACCCCAAGTGCAGCACAGCACATTCCACAGGCCTCTGATGGACTTGGACAGCATCAGCCTCTTTGCAGCTGTCCGATGTGTAAGATATTCTTGAAACACTCAATCAATCTTTTCAGGAAGACTTGCTCTCAGCATAGGAGGAGGTTGCAAAACTAAGACTCTAGTCATCAGGCACAGTTCCTTCCCTCTGGCCAGGATGCTGTCCCNTGCGCAGACAGATGTAGCAGTCATCTCCTCTAGTCCTATAAAGCTCGCATGGAGCATTAGTCCAAAATGCTACCAAAAAAGAACAACACATGTCACGTCAGACGACCACAACTATACATGCAGCTGGATTCTTGTGGTCCAAGACAGATGACGAAGATAAGAAAAATGTTTTTATGTCCATGAACTGTTGATGTAAATATGTCTTGGGTTTATGGATATGGTCCTCTTAGCTCCTAACATTTCTATTTTTTAATGTGACTAATAATAATAGAGATTATTGATATGAAGTAAGACAAGCATGGCAACCACTTACTGAGATTACAGTGTGCCGTGNTCAAAACTCGGCACCTGAAGTAAATTATCTTAATATTCACAATAGCCTGTGAGACACATGACATTATGTTCCCATTCTGCAGAGAAGAAAACTACAGGCTAGACAGCCAAACAGCAGCTGGCACCACAGTAAGGGTTGGAACTCAGGCCACCTGACACCAGGGAACACAACACACTTGGCTAAGGGAAGGCATCCTTAGGAATTATTGAACACAGATTCCCATCCTTTGGCTTTGGTGAAGCCCTGTACAGGATAGATGGCCAAATGCTGTTTCCCAGTATTTCTTTTTAGTGAACTCCCAGTGTAGTACAAGACACCACACCACAGCGCTGAGCCAAGTGAGGCCCCATCACCTGGGCCAAGTTCTCATTTAAATGTGTGGGTTGGGGGGGTGGGGCTAATGATTATTTTCAGTCCGGGTTCCTGATTATTTGGTTTGGGTTTTGCACGATTAATTAGGAGCCTAAATTAATGCGAAGGGAAACACGTGTCCAGCTGGTCCTCCCAGATGTTCTCAGAGAGAAACTCTCCAATTTGCTCAGCATAGCAGTGTAAACACGACTTNGGGAAGCTGGAAGCTGGTGCTGTACACCCTCCACCCCGCACTCCTGGTGGGCAGGATCCCTAGGCTGGCTCGGCAGCTGCTACCCTGGTCTGGGATGATGCCAAGTGGCAGTGCCAANGGGTTGCCACAGACACACTTGCTCACCTGGGTCCTAAACAAGAGGGGAAGAAGGAAACTCAAGCTGCAGATGAGGAGGTGAGGAGAGTGAGGAGCTGATCTCTGAGGAGCGGCGGGTGACGGAAGGTGTCCATGGAGACTCGGGCCTCCTGTGAAGCACCATCACCCTATGGTTCTCTTCTTCTCACCCTAGTCCATGGGTTCCTTTTGTTACCATGGTGACAAAGCTCACCTACCTGCCCAGGTTTCCTTCTATTTGAGATGGTGAGATGTAATGAAAATAAGTGGGGGTCCACGGAGGTCACTCAGCATCTCTCCATCAGAAGGCTCCCCGCTTCTGCNCTCTCCATTCACAGAAACCATGGAGAGGTGGGCCACAGCTGAAAAGACAGACAGGAAGGAGGTGGGTGTTCTCCTCTGTGAGCTGTACACCCTCCCTCTGTGAGCTGTACACCCTCCACCCCACACTCTGATGCTGGTTCCCCAGCCCTGAGCTGAGCCAGGAATTGCTACAACTGCTTCATCGGGTCATTGACACTGTGACAAAAATCTCCTGTGCATCAGCGTAAGGTGCTCTCCCCTGGGAAGGAAGGAGAGGAGATGCTGGCTGGTGAAGACAGGATGGCCCTTGATGACATTAAGTGAAAAAGCAAAGCCAGACATTAAAGGCTACAGCAGGTGGTACGGTGTCTCTGAGACTCCTGGAAAAGTCACAGGCTTGGAGACCCGAGGAATGATGCAGTTTCTCCGAAACTACTGTAAAAGTCAAAGGTTTAGAGCCTCCGGGAGCAGACAAACAGGGATGGCCGGAAGCTAGTGCTGCATGGGTACGCGATACGCATTCGGGATAAGGAAGTTCTAGAGACATGGACAGAGGTGACGGTTGATTGCAATGTGAATTCAATTAATGCTACTTAATTTACACTTAAAAATGGCTGAAATGGTAAAAATTTATGTTATGAATGNTGTGCCATTATAAGAGAAGGGCACCTCCCTGAGGTGAGGTCAGCTGCTAGACAGTCTCCTAGATGAATGGGCAGGGTGGGCTCCCCCTCTGTAAATGGCTTACCCTCTGTGTGCTCCCCCTCGATTAAGTTAGACGCCAGTGGTCTCCACAGCATTCCTTCATAAATATTAATAAGGGTCTAGACCAGTGGTTCTCAACCCATGGGTTGCAACCCCTTGGGCTTGAATGACCCTTCCACAGGGCTCACATATACGATCAGATAACAGAGATATTTGCATTATGATTCATAACAGTGCCAAAATTACAGCTATAAACTAGCAATGATAACTTCATGGTTGGAGGTCACCACAGCATGAGGAACTGTATTATTTGTTCGAAGCATTAGGAAAATTGAGAACCATTACTGAAGATGCTGGGACTGTGGAGGGAGGGGTAATCTGCCCTCCAGGACTTTTTTATTCAGTTATCACATAATTGGGATTTATAGGTGGGGAAAAGAGACTTTTAAATTTCCCCTTTTTGTTTGGAAGTGAATATTNAGATGTTGATAATGAAGAAATACTCTAAAATTGCTTGATCTATTTTNATTGTGAGTGGTTGGGTTTTTATTAGTGAGTACTAATTGTACAAAATAATGGGTTTAATTATGCCAGTATCACACCTGTATGTGCTGTATTTCCATCAGCCCCACATCACTCCCCTTTCCTATTCCCTGGTAGTTCCCGTCTAGTTACATGGATATGAATCTAGGTTCTGTATATGAGAGAAAATGTGTCATTTGTCTTTCTGGACCTGGCTTATTTCACTGAGNANGGTGGTCTCTGCTTCATCTGTTTTCTGTTATTACATACCTTTTTTCTTCTTCAAGGAGGAGTAATGCTCTGTCGTGTGTAGCTGCTGTATTTTCTTTATCCACTCATCCATTGATGGGAACATAGNCTATCCCATAAGTTGGCTATAATGAACAGGGCTGCAAAAATATTACAATTAAAATTTTGATAAGCATTCATTAATGTAGAGAGCTTTGAGTAAACTGACATCTTAACATTTTATACTCTGTGCAGATGGGATGTGTTTCTACTCAAATCTTCTTTCAGCAAGTTTTTGTAGTTTTCCTTATATGGTCTTTCACTTTCTTGGTTAAATTAACTTCTAAGTATTAAATGATTCTTTAATGTTCTTTATTAACATATATTAGTTATATATAAAAATGAATTTTTCACCAAATGGTGGTGATGCATGCTTTTAATCCCAGCACTCAGGAGGCAGAGGCAGGAGGATATCTGTGAGTTGAGGGCCAGTGTAGTCTACAGAGTGAGTTCCAGGACAGTCAAGGCTACACAGAGAAACCCTGTCTCGGAAAAAAAATGGATTTTACTAATCATATTTTCAACATGTGCCTACTGTTTTTCTATCCTATTCCCCCCATTACCTTCTCTTGTTTCCCTCACACTCCTCCTCCCCTGCTTTTTAAATTTTTTTTTCAATTTTTGTTCTGTTTTTGTTTTTTGAGACAGTCTTCTCTCTCTACAGGCTGTCCTGGAACTCACAGAGATCTGCCTGTCTTTGCCTTTTGACTTCTGGGATTAAGGGCATGCACCACCAGGCCTGGCCTTCCCACACACCCTTTCTAATCCTCCTATTCTTTTCAGCTATAGACTGCCAACTCTTGTCATGTTTTGTTTTTGCTTTTTAAATAACTCAATGAGTTTCATTAGGGTTATTTACAGGATCATGGGTGAGAGTTTGTTTGCATGAACATGGATCCCTTACCAGTAGCTACATCACCAAAAAACGTAATTCACCTTACTCAACCAACCACTAACTACATAGAACCCAATAAGCCTCCTCTCACTCCATGACAGGATATTGACAGGTCCAGCTGTATACAGGTCTTGTGCACATAATCCCAGCTGCCATCATGAGTTCAAGAGTACAACAACCAAGACTGGAGAGATGGCCCGGTGTAGTTAAGAGCACTTGTTGCTCTTGTGAACAGGACTCAGCATGGCAGCACAGAGTGGTCTGTAATTCTAGGTCTAGACTCTGACACCCTCCTCTAGCCTCCAAGGGCACCAGGTATACATATAGTACACACACACACATGCAGGCAAACACTCATGCACATAAAAAAAACAGGTAGATCTTTTTTAAAGGAGCACAACCACCCTGTCATGCCTAGAAGTCCATGTTCTATGTTGCTCTTCCCTTTCCTCCAGCTCTAACGTTATTTTCACTCCTTCTTCCTTGATAGTCTCTGAGCCATGGAGAAGGTGATACAGATGTCTCACAGTGGGGCAGTCAAGAGTCCCTTATTCTGATCACTATGACCAGTTATGAGTCTCTACAGTTGCAGCTAACCACAGTAAACAGAGGCTTCTCATGATTATTTAGAAGGCAATTCAATTTAATTGGGTGGCTTACAGTTCAGAGGTGAAGTCCATTATCATCATGGTAAGACATGGCGACATGCAGGCAGACATGGTGCTGGAAAGGTAACAGAGTTCTACATCTTGTGCAGGCAACAGGAAGTTGTCTGAGACACTGGGTATGGTTTGAGCATATATAAGACCTCAAAGCCTGCCTTCACAGTGATACACTTCCTCCAACAGGGCCATATCTTCCTCCAACAAAGCCATACCTCCCATGAGTGCCACTGTCTTTGGGGGCCATTTTCTTTCAAACCACCACAAGTAGCTTCCTTACAAGGGCCTATGGCATCTCTAGCAACAGATTTTTTTTACATGAATCTCTCCTGTGGAGCAGGCTTCAAATCCTGTCAGAAGGTGATTGGATACCTCCTTAACACTCTTGCCACTATTGCACCACTGGACACGTCTTACTTGGCACCATTTGTTGAAGAGGCTACCTTTTCTCCAGTATGTATTTTTTGGATTCTTTATAAAAACAAATCCTGTGGCTGTGGCTATGATGGTATATATCCAGGTTCTCTGCTCTAGTCCATCCATCTGCTCTGTTTACTCTGTACCAGTACCATGCATGCTCTTTTCACATACTGGCTCTTAGTGAAATTTGAATCCAAGTATGGAAATCCCTCCTGCAGTATTCTTTTTGTTCAAGATTATTTGGCTATCGAGGGTCTTTGTGCTTCCATATGAGTTTTAAGATTTTTTTGTTGTTTCTGTGAAGAGTGGTNTTGCAGTTTTGTTAGGGATTGATTTGAATCTGTATATAGCTTTTGGTAAGAGAGAGCCATTGTCACAGTATTGAACACGAGAGGTCTTTTGGTCCTCTAGTGTCTTCCTCCATCTCCTTCTTCATTGTTTTAAAGTTTTCATTGTATATGCTTTTACTTCCTTGGGTAAGTTTAGTCCAAGAGTTTGTTTACTCCTTCATTGCTTTATGTTGAGGTTATTGTGAGCAGAAGGGCTCCCCTTACTTCTTTCTCAGTGTGCTTAGCATTGCTGTATGGAAAGATCACTAATTTTTGTGTGTTGATTTTGTACCCTTCCAATTCACTAAAACTGTCACTCAGTTCTTAGAGATTTCTTATGGATTCTTTAGNGTCTCTGCAAAACAGCAACAACAACAAAAAAATACTTTAATTTCTTCTGTTCCTATTTGAATCCCTTTTATTTCCCTTTCTGTGTTATTGCTGTAACTAGGACTTTTATAACTATATTGAATAAGGGTGGAGAGAGTGGACACTTTTGCTTGATCCTCATCTTACTGGACATGACTTGAGTTTTTACCCCCACTTAGCTTGTTGTTACCTGTAGGTTTGCTGTATATAGCCTTTATTGTGTTGAGACATATTCCCTCCATTCCCAGCCTCTCCATGGCTTTTACCATAAAAGGATGTTGGATTGGCCTTTTCTGAATCTATTGAGATGATCATGTGATTTCTGTCCTTGAATCCACCTATGTCATTATTATGTGTATTGATTTGTGTATGTTGAAACATCCCTGCATCTCTGGAAAGAATCCAACTTGATTATGGTCAATGATCTATTTGATATGCTCATGAATCCCATTTGAGATTGGTTTATAGTTTTATTTTGTTGTGCGTTTTGTTTGTTTGTTTGTTTGTTTTGTTTTGTTTTGTTTTTTTGAGACAGGGTTTCTCTGTGTAGCTTTGGCGCCTTTCTTGGAACTCACTTGGTAGCCCAGGCTGGCCTCGAACTCACAGAGATCTGCCTGCCTCTGCCTCCCGAGTGCTGGGATTAAAGGCGTGCGCCACCACCGCCCGGCCTTGTTGTGTGTTTTATGTTATGTGTTTTATGTTGTTATTGTGTTTTTATCTGGTTTTGATACCAAGGTAATATTACTGGCTTTGTAAAAAGAATTTGAAAGTATTACTTCCTTTTCTATTTATGAAATAATTAGAGAAAGATTGGTGTTCATCTTTATTTTAAAGTCTAATATAATTCTTTGATGAATCCATTTGGGAAATTATTTTATTACTATTTCAGTTTCATTGCTTGATATAAGTAAGTTTAAATTATGTATCTCACGTTAGTTTAACTTTGGTAGGTCATGTGCATCTAGAATTCATCCTTTTTTTTTTTTTCCAAGTTAGTGTAATGTAAGTTTTTAACACATGTCCCTATGGTTTTCTGAATTTCATTGTTTTCTGTTGTAGTGTTTCCCTTTTTGTGTGTAATTTTGTTAATATGGGTTTTCTATTTCTTTTGGTTAGTTTGGTTAGGTGCTAATTTTGTTTTTCTTTTCAATGAACCAATTCTTTGTTTCATTGATTTTTTGTATTATTTTATACATTTCTACTTTATTAATTTCTACACTAATCTTAATTATTTTTATATTTACTGCTTTTGGAGTTGGCTTCTTCTTAGTTTTCCAAGGGTTAAAGTGCATTATTAAGTCATTTATTTGCGACTTCTCCGTCTTGTTTTGTTTTGTTTTTTAAATATCTAGGCACACTATGAACATGTCTCTCAGGACATGTATAGCAGTAGTGTAGCTCACTGCTTTGGTAGATTGTGTCTTTATATTCCTTCAATTCTAGTAGTATTTTTAATTCCTTCTTGATTTATTCAAAGAAGCATTCATTATTCAGCAAGTGTCTTGTTTAATCTTCATGACTTTGTGGATTTTCTGCAGTTTCTCATGCTCTTCATTCCAAACTTTATTTAGTTCTGATCAGGTAGAATATATGAAGTTATTTCAATTTTTGTGTATTTTGTGAGACTTGGTTTATGTCTTACATATTTTAGAGAACACTCCGTAGACTCCTCACAAGGATGTGTATTCTGTTGTGGTTTGGATAGAATGTTCTCTAGATGTCTATTAAGTCCATTTGAACTCTGATGTCATTTAATTACAATGTTCTCTGTTTCATTTTTGTCTGGATGACCTTTCCACTAATGATGATGGAGGATTGAAGTCTCCACTATTACTTTGTTGAGGTCAGTCTGTGGCTTTAAATCTTGTAGTGTTTGGTTTATGAAACTGGGCATGGCAGTATTCAATACATAGATGTTTAGAGCTATAATTTCCTCTTGTTGAAATAATCACGTATAAATGACCTTCATCTCTCCTTAGCTTTTGTCTGATAAATTTTATCAGACTATGATAGTGACACGTATTTACTANTTCCATTTGCTTAGAATACCTTTTCTCTGTCCTTTCACCCTAGGATAGTGTCCACCTTTGATTTGAAGGTATATTTTTGGGAGGCAGCAAGTAGGTGGATCCTGTTTCTTGATTTAATCTACTAGTCTGTGTCTATATCATTGGGTAACCGATGAACATTCAGAGTTATTATTGAAAAGTTTGTATTGATTCCTGTCATTTTGTGTATTATACAGTGTTTGATGTTTTCCTTATTCTCAGTTGCTTTAACTGATGTTCTACATTTTTTTTCCTCTGTAGCCTCTTGGATGTGTTTATCATTCTCTTCAGTCTGAAGAAATTCTTTTACTCTACTCTGTAGAGCTGGCTTGGTGGTCATAAATTCTTTTAGCCTGCTTTCATCATAGAATGTTTTTCTTTCTCCATCAATTATGACAAATGGCCTTGATGTGTACAGTAGTTAGGGCTGTTAGCTATGGTCTTCAGAACTTGAAACACACCATTCCCTGCCCTTTTGTTCTTTAAAGTTTCTATTGGGAAATCAGCTATCATTGTCAGGGTCCTGCCTTTATATGTGATTTGTCATTCTGTTCTTGCAACTCTCAATACCTTTTCTTTGTTCTCCATACTTAGTATTATAACTATAACATGGGGAGTTTCTTCCTAGTCCTTCCTGCTTGGTGTACTACATGCCTCTTTTCTTGGAAGGGCTTCTCTTTCTTTGGATTGGAGGAAATTTCTGCTATGATTATATTGAAAATATTTTCTATGCCTTTGGCATGTAATTCTCTTTCTTTATTCCTATCATTCATAATTCTAATCTTTTCATGATGTCCCTAAGGTCTTGCATGTTATATTCAGATGTTTATTTGTTTGTTTTATCCCTGTCCTTTACTGAATGTCACAATTTTTCTACCTTTCTTCAACCCTTGACACTCTATCCTCTCCATGGTCCTTTCTATTGATAAGGCCTTCTACAGAGGCTTTGAGTAATTTACTGACTTTTTTCATTTCCAGTATCATTTCAGTTTGCTTTTCTTCAGTTTATATTTCTATCTCTTTATAGAATTCCATGTTTACATGCTGTATTACCTTTCTTATTTCATTTAGCTGTTGTATTCTCTTGGACTTAAGAGTTTTTTCATTTGCTCTTTGATTTATTTTAACATATTTATGCTCATTCCTTTGAATTCTTCATTTGAAGTATTGTCAAAGTTACTCTCCTTGGTGACCATTACTGTGGCACTAGTAGTTTTTTGTGGAAACACATTGTCTTGATTTTTTATGTTGCTTGTATTTTTGCATCAGCACTTGTGTTCCTGAAGTCAGACCTTTTGCTAGGCTTGTTGGTTTGGGGGTGTTTGTTTTTGTCATCCTGCTTTTGATAGAAGTGTTTGCAATGTTTAAAAGGAGCTGGGTTAGAGTAGGATTGAGNNNNGNTTNCC
>LZPO01087025.1:131415-160975 GCA_001675575.1 Neotoma lepida
TTCCTCCAACAAGGCCATACCTACTCAAACAAATCCATATCTCCTATTAATAGTGCCAGTCCCCATGAGCTTACGGGAGCCAATTACATTCAAAGTATCACAGCATCTAAATGTCCTCTAGGTATTAGGTTGTTATCCTCGGAGTAAGTGGGTTTGTCCACCCTTGTCCAGTACATTTGGTGGAATTAACCCTCTGTCTTAAAAGCCAATTTAGTAGAACTCTTTATCAAATCTTTCAAAACAGCTTAACTACCAGTATCTAAACACAATATCCTATCTCAATAACATCCTAGCACAACTTGGAGCCCCCTTTTGTAAGAAGTTTACACAGTGCCCCATCAATACTCAGAGTGTATTTTGGGGCAAAATAATTTAATATCCTCCAACACTGTCACCCTGTAAACTAGCCCTAAATTTAATTTTCTTTCCCTTTTTTGGGAGGGTAGGGGAGTTGAGACAGGGTTTCTCTGTGTAGTCTTGGCTGTCCTGAAACTTGCTGTGTAGACCAGGCTGGCCTCAAATTCATAGAGATATGCCTACCCCTGCCTCCAGAGTGCTGAGATTAAAGGTGTGGGCCATCACCAACAAGCTTAAATTTCACTTTTCATTACCAACAGAAAAGGACATTGTAGATAAGACTCATGGAGTGCCTAGAGTTTGAGAGACAGTCATGTGGGTAGCAGAAAAGGCATGGCAATTTTTTCTGGCCATCAATATCACTGTGCCACAGAAAGGGAACTCATAGCTCATCCCTGACTCTTCATTTCTAAGATATCCNAGTCCAAAATTAGATTCCTCCTTGGAGATTTCAACACAGAAAATGGCTTACTCTAATTTTAGAATTTTAAGTCTGTTTTGTTTTTGACCTACTCAATTTCTCATTCTGACTTCAGCCATGAGAGATNCAAGCAGGNCCGACTTCCACACAATGCCTAGGAGGAAAGAGCAGTATCACCGTTTAACACTTGTTCACAGATTCTCAAATTTACTTAATTTTCTAGCTATTGAGGCAACAGTCTACTTTGCATGTTAAATTTTGATGTGTATAAGAGACAGGTTTAACACTTGTTCACAGATTCTCAAATTTACTTAATTTTCTAGCTATTGAGGCAACAGTCTACTTTGCATGTTAAATTTTTTTCTAGGAAAGATGAAGACTACACATGACCCCCAATTCTGCCATCATGGGGTGAAAGAAAAGCATAACCCTTATTAAGGAAAGGCAAATCAGACTTATTAAGTAAGAAAGTTAGACATTTTCCCACTAGTCTCCTAGGACTCATTTTTATTATTCTAGAAATGCTGTAGTTAAAATCATCTATAACTTGAATCTACTTTTTCAGCCCCACTTTCTAGCAGTTCTTCAGGGAGTTTTCTTTCAATTACCATTTAAAAAAAAACTTTAAAAAACTGAAACTTCAATGCAAAATAGGATTAGGATTTATCTTTTCCCTCATTTGATATTTTAGTACATAAAGGCAGAATTGGACACTGCAGTCAGAGAAGAAACATGGCTTTTTGCTGTGGCCATGAGACAGCTTGACCATGGAAATGTACGCTTGAATGGTATAGGCCCTTTGAAGAACGCTTTCTGTGTGGATTTGGCTGCTGCCACTGAGGCACATTTTTAGGCTGTTTTTATTATTTTGTTTCAGTGCTGAAGCTCAAACCCAGGGTCCCAAGCCAGGCAAGANTTGTAGCACATCCCCAGGCATATCTATGAGAGAATTTTAGCTGCAGCACATACCCTGGGCCAGAGGGCTGGAGAATNTCACTGCGGGGAGCCAGATGAGCTAACCAGCACACTCCAATCAATGCTCTCACTACCTGACCAGCTGCATGCCTGTCAGGGAAAGGGACATTGAAATGCCTGGCTCCCTGGGAAATAAAGGGGCAGAAGATTAATGGGCGCCATCCAGTAGGATCACCCAGAACCATAGAAAGGAGCAGAGATCTGGAACTCCAGTAACACTGGCACTGTCCTTCCAGAATCTCAGGGGATGCCTCCTGCCCCAGGTTTAATCCCATTGCCCCTTCTGTGCTAGACTTTACTTTTTAAATAAGATGGGGCCTTGTGAATCCCAGGCTGGCCTCAGTGTAGCTAAGGATGTCCCTGAGCTTCTGACCCTTCTAGGTCTTCCTCCTGAATACAGGTATAGACATATACACAATGCCTAGACCCTTCAAGGAGTGGCAACCTTGAGCCAGAATTTAATAGGAAGATTTTTTTCTGTTATGCTTATTTTTCTATTATCTCCTTTTGTGCCAACTGATTTCTATCTATGAATGAATAAAAATTCATTTTCAAAAAAATGTATAAAATAAATTTAGTGAATCAGAAGGAAAATATTAAGTATATAACAGTCTAAGAGGTTCATAAACATGACAGAAATCCTAAGAACAACACACACATGTGACTTAAGTGTATTAAGAAAAACCTAACCAGCCCACCCATGGTTTGGATAGGAAATGGCCCCCAGGCTGGTGTGGTTAAGGTTTGGTCAGTGGCTGCTGATGCTACTTTGAGAAGTAATGGTACCTTTGAAGAAGTAAGGTATAGCTGAGGGAAGTGGGCCACTGCAGCCATGCCTTTGAAGATTATACTTTGTCCCCAGTCCTCTCACTATCTCTCCCCCACATACTTCTTCCTCGCCATCGCCATCTTGGAGTGAACATCTCTGCTCAGCCACATTCCCCACCAGTGTCATGCTCTGTTTCCACTTCCTGTGGCAATGGAGNCAGTGACAGTAGTCTCAGACCTATAAAACCATGAGCCCAAAGCAATTCTTCATCCTTCTGAATTGTTTCTCCTGGGCATTTAACAGGGGGATGAGAGCCTGATGAGCACACCTACCAGTGAAGGACTAAGGCCAAGTACAAGGTCATCTGCTCTCTGGTGTGGAGAACCCATCTAGTGCTTGTTCAGTTCCTGTGGCCAACTCCCAGACANAGGGGTAGAAGGAATGTAGTGTCCAGTCTGAGCATGGTGAAACCCTAGTGACAGAGTAGGGAGACAGAAAACACCATGGGGATTCTAAATCTGGCCAACAGGGAACCCACTTAGGGAATCTGTCTGTAGGNTTAATTCTGCTTCAGGAGGTAANGCTCAGCTCCAAAAACAGCCAAACTCTAGACTTCAGGCTCTTTCTTTTTGCAGCAATCTGCCCANGGCTCCAACAAAAACAGCTCAGGTCAGGTCTCTTGGCTCAATGTCAGTCTCCAGGGGAGAACTTCGAAAGATGTGTNTGTGAACTACATCACTGAGCACTGGCAGAGATGGGTACCAAAGAGAAGAGCTACAAGGCTGCATGAGACTAACAATCTTCAGCATCCCTGTTCTCCTGGATGGATGTTTGGGTTATAGTTGGCAGTGTCACCCCAGGGAGGAAACAGGGATCAAAACAGAGATTCTGAAATATNACACTNTGGAGATTTTGAAGCAGAGAACACGATATTGTGGGAAGTCACCAAGTGCACTGTAGGCTATGTTGGAGTTCTTCTAGCTCTACTCATGAGATCTGTGGTTCCTTCCACCCCGACTCCAGACTCTGCCAAGTGCCTTCTAGGAAGCAAAGTCATCTTGAGTTGCAAAGAAGTGGATTAAAATGTTCCTAGGAGGTTCTTGCACAATGTAAAGAGTATGTAGACAAGGAAAGTATTTCACCTTGGTGCTAAGAGATGCAAGAACTGAACACATTGACAGACAGTGAGTTTACACCAAAGGGCTTCTGGTTATACCGAGAGCCTGCCACACAGCAGGTGCTCAGTGCGCTTTTACTGAGGTCACCAGAGATGCCATGGGCCAGCCAGTAGCCCTCCCTTGGTTCCTTTTCTTCACTTGTTAGCAAAGCCCAAGCTACCATTTGTATCCAAAGACTCCCTAACAGTCTCTAAGACTCAAAATGATACAGACTAAACCAGCTTCCTCTANGAGTTGTTTTAAAAGGTTTCAATTCTACCCATCCAATTAGAAATATGGTCAACGATGCTTGTCAGGGGAATAAACGGAGTAAGCTGCAGGGGAACTTGGGAGGCTCAAGTGCAGTTTAAATGTAGAAAAGAAGGGAAATTAATATGTCTACATTGGATGACTGTAGTTTGTATTCTACATGAATCATCTTTAGTACATTATTCTAGCTGGTTTTGGCTAGTGGGGTACAATNTGGTCCCTGCATTATAAAGTAGACTNTATATAAATGTGTAAGAACTGAGTCATGTGAGATTTTGCTTGGCTCAGAGATAATCAAGTCTGGTAGAAACAAAGAAGGGAAGAGAAGAAGGATTTTTAAAAAGATGGGGTGAAAAAAAAAGAAAAGAAACAGGCAGTGGTGGCGCACACCTTTAATCCCAGCACTCGGGAGGCAGAGGCAGGCGGATCTCTGTGAGTTCAAGGGCAGCCTGGGCTACCAAGTGAGTTCCAGGACAGGCTCCAAAGCTACACAGAGAAACCCTGTCTCGAAAAAAACAAGTGATGTGGATCTACTGGCTACTCTATGAGCCTCAGTCTCTATCTCAGTGAACACTCTGCCCTAGGAAGTTCACTCATAACCCCTAAACCGCTTCATGACTTGACCCCCAAAAGGTCACGTGCTAGAATCAGGTTATAGAGGTGACAGGTGGTCTGGAGCCAAGAGGCACTGGAGGCTGAGGAAAAGGAAGTTAGGTCTTTACCAGGAAAATTTTTTTTTCTCCCTGGGGAGTGCATTCCCTCACACTTGCAGGCAGCTTCTATGTATCTCCAGTCGGCTGGTTAGCTGGTCAACCAGAGGTTGTTTGCTTGATTTGATTTGTTGGTTTTGGAGGGCTGTGAGGGTTTGCTTGGTTTGTGTGTTTTTTTAATTGGGTTTTTATTTTATTTTGGGTTTTGTTCTGAGACAGGGTCTTACTCTATAGCCCAGGCTAGCCTAGAGCTCACTATGTAAACCCAGGCTGACTTTTCACTTGTAGTGATCTTCAGCATCCCAAGTACTGGGATTACAGGCCTGAGCCCCATGCCCAGCTTGCTTGGGTCTTGATGCTATCTATGAGATTTTCACCAGAACCATTCACATATCAACTCCACNATCTTAAACCTTTAGAACTTGGGCCAGTTGACCTCTGTGAAGTCCCCAGACTCTGGTACTTTGTCAACAGCATAACATAGACTGACATACATGCTCTGACCGCACCTCTCCTCCAGTATGGAAAGAAATAATATGGTTGGATTGATGGATATGATGGGAAAAATTAATTGAAACAGCTGGGCCTAAAAGCATTTGGAGTTGTTTTCAAACACTTCACAATCAGTGGATGCCAGTCATTACTCATCTGTCCTGGTGCGGCAACTGCATTTGACAGGGGCACGTGCTCTTGTCCATTGAACTTGGCCACTGATGTTGCTAGAAAGAGGAAATGACTCTACTGGAGCCTCTGGCCTCAGGAGTAGGAGAAGGTGGGTCTTCAACACCCCTAGATGTAGTCGTCATCCACAAGCCTGAGGTGACTGGGTGCACACTGGCTCTGTTGTCCTGTCTGATAGACAAGCCTGAAATAAATGTTCTGTTCTGACTGAACCTCAATCCCCACAGTGAAGGCTCCTCTTTCTTTGGCCACTTCCCTTCTCACATTCTTTTCATATTAAGTTTCATTGACTGATTTTATGTGCATATGTGTGCATACATGTGGTAGAGTGCTTGCCACAGCACTCCTGTGGGGGTCAAGGAACAACATTAGGAGTTAGTTCTCTTCTTCCACAGTGCAGGTCCCAGGGATCAAACTTGGATTGTCAAGCTTGNCAGCAAATGCCTTTACCTGCTCCTCAGACTCCTCTCTTAGGATCTGTTTTTGGGGTAACCCAAATCACGGCTCTGACGTTTCTCTTCTAAATACTGCTACGTATGCTAGCACTTGAACCAGGGCCTTTTTCATGCTCCAGCCTGAACCTGAATGCACCCAGTCCCGACTACTGCTTTTATGCCTTAAATTTAGCCTTGCTGTTCCAACGAATACTTAGGGTGTTTCAAGAGTCAAGATCCAGCAACATTTACCAAGCCATCTTCGCAAACACAACTACAGGTATGCCCTTTCCCACCCACTGGCTTTTAAGAACCAGAAGACACTTGGTGAGCCAAGCAAAAGATACTGATGGTCAGCTCAAAGGCAGTTCGAAACCTTCCCTAAAGTGTCTTACCAGGTGAATGCAAAAGGCAGTGTGAGGCCACCTTGCAGCCATAGTNATGTGTAGTCACAGGTGAACCATAGTTAATGCTGGACATGGCATTTTTAAAGCAGCCCTTGATACAAGTAGGGCAGAGTATAAAGAGCACACTGGAGGGCTGAAGGTCTAGGAATGACAAGCCGTGGTCCTAGTGGTTGATTTGGGAATCTCTGTATCTAACATTATCCTGGCATTCTTCAAATCAGAAAAGAAAATGCCTCTGGGGCTCACACTGCTTCCACTAGAGTTTGAGAGATAGCCATGTGGGTAGCAAAGAAGGCACGGTAATTTCTTCCGGTCATCATCGGGGAAGGGCAGGAGCCATTAGGATCCAAGCAACAAATTGTCATCTGTGGACAGAAGTCTTTTCTGGGAGATGACACCAATGCTTAGAATTTAATACTGTCTCTGGTTCTGTGCTGCCGTTNCCGGAATCCGTACTCTGCACCAGTTCTGAGGATGTCACCATCTTCCCAGGCTGAATTCTGACACCTCTGTGCCCCTCCCCCACATTAGCTTGCTATCCCAATGCGACTAGAAGGCTAGAGAGACTCCCTGTGATCAATGACAGCTCCAATCAAAGCCACCCAGACAGGCCGTGCACTCGCNGCTCCTTGATATAAAAGGTGTTTTATTTCTCATCCCTTTGTTTTTGTCACTGAAAGAATGCTTCCCGTGTGTGGATTAATTAAAGTGTAAACATTAAATATTGATTGATGCATTATCAGCACGGAGCAGTGGCCTCCCGACAGATTGATTCCTGCCGTGATTTATTGTCATATTCGGGGAGTCATCACACTTGATAACCGAGAGGGACCACCTGCCTCCCACACCATGCCGTTTCCACTCCTTTCTCTTTCTTCCCCAGNACCTCCTCTTATTCTTCCAGGTGACATCTGAGTTCCAGTAACTAAAACATCTTCATCNTACTGTTGAGGAAAAAAAGCCTGTGACCCAACATTTGTTTTGTGTGTCTGTGTGCCTGTGTGTGTGTCCCAGGCAATTATCAAATCAATTGACCAGCTGAACACAAAAACGAACAAATCTGTGATCTTCTACAGGGGATTTCTGGTTAGCAGGACTTGCCCCTACAGCGCTAGGTCGAGTTTGATANTCAGTAAATTGCAGGTGTGAAGAGAAGAAAAGAATACAAAGGAAATGAGAGCTCCANTTGTCTGTCTTCCTGCTGCNCTGTGGAACTAGGCAGAGGAGGGCAACAGAACAATTCATAGTTAGGACAGGCTCTAAGTCTCTAAAGGCATGAANCAGCAGACAGCGTTTTACCAGGCTGACTTGCATCAGGTGCTGTTTTTATAGGTCGAGACATGATCAANTAATGACAATTTCATAGNACTCAAAATTATACACTTAAGCTCCCTTCTGAAATGGGGTATCATGGCCTCTGCCTATTTTGTTTTCAGTNTGAAAATGGCNTAAAAGGCCAATCATAGGCCATTTTGGTACAGCTTGCATTTGCANAAACCTTNACTGATTTCCTATGAAAAAACCCCACCCCAACCTGTGAGGTACCCGTTATCATTTTATCAAAAACCTAACCAACCAAACTGAACCAAACAAGGCTTCAAGCGGCCAGCAAGTCAGGGGAGTCTCCATCTGAGCACTTACCCTCAGAGTGAACTTCCTGGGCACCCAGGGCCTGACACACAGTTGATGGTGCAGGTGGACCAGTAGCCTCNGGTAAGCTGAAGTCTGGGCCTTAAAGTCTTCCAGTGACCTAGGTATTTTTCCTTGGCGGTAGGGAAGGCCAGACCAGCACCCTGACCAGAGATGGCGCGACAGGGAACAGTTTGGCCTTCTCTCTGAGTTGCTCTAAACAGGATCGCAGAGTCAGGACCTGTTGAGAGAGATGAACAGATGAAGTCTCGGCTCCAGCCAGGCCAGGGGGCTCTACTCGCCGTCTCAGAAGAGGTATTCTGGTCTCTACTGGTTATCAGAATCACTGCCCCCAAACAAGCAGAGGAGAAAGCCAGCTCTTTGTCCTCTTTGCCTTTCCTGCTGATAACTTAGGATCCTGCCTGTCACACGCAAGGCTNCAGGTCCCACCAGTGTTGCTACCATATCATATAGGTCAGATCACCCAGTGTCTTCCTTTCTTTTCCTGTTGCTGAGATAAGATGTCCTGACAAAAGCAAGTTGGGGGAGAAAGGGTTTGTTCTGGCTCACAGTTCAAGGACACTCAGTCCAGCACAATCAGAAAAACCGAACAATGACTGTTNATGCTTGGCTGCCTTCTCTTTTTTATACAGTCTGGGACCCTAGCCCAGGAATGGTGCACCCATAGTGGGTAGGTCTTTCTACTTCAGTTAGCCCAATCAAGATAATCCTCCTCAAAGACCCAGCCCCCAGAGGATTCTAGATTTTGTCAAGATGACAANTGAGATTAACCATCATATCCAGAAAGGACCAGACTGAGCCCTGCTCTCTCAGACCACCCCTTCAAGCCACACCTTCCATCTTCTTCCAATGATGCTTTTCCAGAATGCCNTAGATAAAGTAAAGCATGATTAGCTACTCTTGAGTGGCCATGTCTTTAACAACACTTTATCTTCTGCAGGGTAGCAGCTATTGACTAGTAGAAAATGTACTAGTCAGTGACAACGTTCAGAAAATACCCTGCTAGAAACACACCTCACTGTCATGACATATCTACNAAAAAGTTTGGGTGAAAATGTCTTTCTTCTTTATGTGTGTGCATGAGTACATGTGTGTGTGCATGTGTGCATGTCTCAGAGGGAGGGGGGTACTAGTGCTTGTTCTCTGGCCTCTTGAGTTGATGTTTGAGTTGAATGTTTGGTTCATCTTTTTTTCAGTGTCCTGTTTGATGAGCACNCGGANGCTATAAGCTGCCCTCTGGATATTGCTTTAGCCACGTCCCAAAGGTGCTGCTATGAGGTATCACTCACTTCCAATTGGTTTCTTTTTACTTCTCAACCCAAGAGCTAGTTGAAGAGATGGTTTGAAACTTCTNAGAAAGCATGTCTGTAGCATATTTTCTAGAAACACCGTCTCCTGTGAATTTTAAGATCAGCTGAGCTTCCTAAAACTGTCCTTTTCGAATCAACTTCATAGCTCTTACATTTCAAAGCTACAATAGACTCAACTGACATTGTTCTGTTTTGTGAGGCAGAACTGACATCAACAATTGACTAGATGAGCAAAGTCCACAGTTTCGTTCAGCCACAGAGCAGGGCGGATACATCTTAAAGCCTCTGGACTCCTGACAAGATTCATTTTCCCAACAATGTTTTTCTTAATATCTAGTGTGGGCTAAGGACTATTCCAGTCACTGTGGAAACAGNAATAAATAAGAGAAACTAAAACCCCTGTTCTCAGGGGCGTTTGCTTCTGGAGCTGTCTTTCAGTTAGGTCAAATATGTGAACACAGGACNTGGGGACAGGAGAGGAGCCTGGGAGGCCAAAGATCTGATTCTTTGAGGAGTGGCAGCCAAGCCCTGCATTGGTGGAGCAGACCTCTGTCTGCAGGAGTCCAGGACATTCTGACAAGCCTTTCCCACCAACTCCTGGGAGACAATAAGGAAGGGGAGCCCTTCCAGAGAGCTCCAAAGTCCTCTCCCACAACACAAGGCCTTCCTCCCCCAGACACCTGCTAGACCCCTTTTATGCCAGGCAGAGTACTAAGCAGGTCCAGCCAGGCTCTCTTTCTACTTCATCCTGACATGGATATACTCAAGACTGGCATCTCAGGTTCATGGAGTGACCTCCCTCCAAGACCTACTAGGGTTAATTCTAGGATCCAGATGATTTTTGTTTGGTTTTGTTTTTTGAATCAGTAGGAGCATTTGGGGAAGAATCTGAAAGTCACTGGTCTACTATCTTCTGCTGACTAAAAGATGCAAAGGTTTTGTTTTGCTTCAATCTGGGTTCTTTGGGGATTGGGTTCTTAGAGATTGAACAGAGAGCCTCATGCACGGCAGACAAGTTCCCTACCACTCAGCTGCAGCCCAAACCTGTATGTGCAAGGCTTTTCTCAACCTTGTCACCATCATTATAGTCAACCTATTCACCAGCTCACCAAGAGGCAATCATTGGCTAGCCTTGGTGGCACATGTCTGTGGTCCCAACATTTGGGAGACTGGAGCAAGAGGATCAAGAGTTCGAGGCCAGCCTAGGCTACAAAGCAACTCTGTCTCAAAAAAACAACAGAGAGACACATAATAGAGAATCACCCTCACTGCTCCCATTTTGAGTAGCCAAGAACTGTGACAAACACATGGACCCCATTGCATCCTTATATAGACTAGAGGTTAAGAGNGGGGCCTCAGGAGCAGATNGCCTAGGTTTAGTCCACCAGCTGGATGAGGGTNATGCTGGGCTTGCTCTCTTGTCCAGTACTACACAGGAGCCAAGCACCAATCGGGTAAGCCCTGGTCTGCTCCTACGCAAATGTCGTATCATCTTGCCTCCCAGAGGCTGGGCATGACTTTTAAACACAGTCCCTGAGTAAGGAATTGGGACATCTCTGGTGTGGCTAGAGTTTTGTAACTCAGACCCATGGATGATAGATAGTAAATGAACCTGGAAAGTAGACCTGGTAGTGAAAGCAAAGAGGAAGAAATCAGATTTACAAACGCTTCGGGATCTGNGGGTAAGCCTGCTGAAGGTGTGGGCNAGGGAGACTAGAGATTAGGTTTTGTTGCTTCAGAAAATCCCTGCCCATGAGGTCTCAGACTTAGGGGTGTGAGGGGAGTGGAGTCCCAGCAGCACAGCCTGAGACAGGAAGCTGAATGCCTGCAAGTAGTTGAGGTCATGCCTAAGAGAGAGGGCAACGAGAGAGAAGAGAGAGCCAGGCAAAACTGTGGTCTTCTGTCTAGCCTAAGCCTGTCCTGATGGAAGGGAAGACCCCCCCAAGTGCTCCTTGGATCACCTCTGTGGCCAGCTGTGCACTGTGGGCCACTTTGGGACTATGGGTCTAATTCTCGAAGGGAGGTGGCACTCTGAGCCTCTGGAGCTGCTGAGGAGTAAGAGCCTTGACCCTTGACCCAGCAAAGGGTTCTGGACCAGGCTTCAGTATTACTANACACACAGACCTCTGGTGTGAAGGTAAGTTCCANCTGTAGCATGCCAGTGCCTAACCATTAACCCTGCCATTGTTGGTTTCTGGTGATATTCAAAGACCATCTCTTTTAGGTAGCACNCCACCNCTTAGTTGTCAGCATCCAGTGTGGCCCTCACTGCATGCATGCATNCCACTGTGGNCACAGCACTGTGGTCACACCGCTGCTCAGCAGAGTTTTCTGGTAAGAAGCCCTTGCAGGAACGACCAGGAAATATCTCATTTGCTTTACATCAGTCTATCAGAGCTCTCCTAGCCTAACACCCTGCAAGCACACTGGGTGACTCGAGGTCTTATCTTCAAAGGTTGCCCCTCTTTACCCTCAATTCCACCTCAATAAGAGAACTCAGTTTCCATCCCATGAAAGAGTATTCATGTGACCCTCAGACTGCTGCACTCTTACAAAAACCACACACACACACACACACACACACACACACACACACACACAAGCCATCTCACTTCTGACTTGAGAAGACAGAATTGGTGACAGCAGCATTCGAACTCTGCTTCCAGTGGGTTCTAAAGTACCATCCAAATGGTTCAAGGATGATCTTGGCCACAAGATGTGGGGACTTGGGAGCTTTACTCATGCAGACAATACTGACATCACCCTGGGACAGTGGTTCCTGCATCTCAGGAGGAATGTCTCTGACATCCCCCACNTCACTTCCCTGGAGATATATTTTAGACTAACGCACTGGGAGTCAAAGTGCAGCTGCATTTATTTAAAAGGTTCCTGGGAGGCAGGAGAGCAGACACTGCCATCTCACATGGGGGCCAAGGCCCCTTTAACACNCACATTAATTCAGAGACAAAGAGAGGCAAGAAAGTCAGGCCTGTGTGGCCAAGGACCCCAGAGTCCTGTCAGGGCGGGGGTCAGGGGAGAGAGTGCAGAGTCCTTTGTCTAGAAGGCCAGTGGAGCTGTGTGGAACAAGCCCTATGAAAAGCCACAGCANTGGCAAATGCTGCTCCCTTTTTGACTGGGGGGAGGGGATTATCAGCTACGAGGAAGAACATTAGATATTCTGTTTAANAGACACCTCGCCAGCCAGGCAAACACCANATTCCCACCANNCAGACTTGAATCTATTATAAAATTTTACCTGGTGTTCCAAAAATGAGGGTCTGGAAGAAAAGCCTTCATCGCTTCTTCTGACAAAATATTTTCTCATTTTTTTAATCAACAATACAAATGACTCCTTCTTGCTGGTATGTTAGTTNCTAAAATTCTATGTGAGGAGTTTATAAAAGTTTGAAAGAAATAGTTTTTAAGTTTGCTAAACGCTCACCATTCAAATCAAGTTGTTTTTTTTTTTAAATAATCCCTTTAAGTTAAATATCTTTGGTAATAAAGGCAAATTAGGGAACAATAAATTATAACTTCTAGGCTGACCGGGTGACTGATTGTAGATATTATAATTAAGTCCGGTTTCCTACACAAGGCATTTATCTTGATAACCGTCCCATCCATTAGCATATCTTAAAGGGGTTTCACAAAGCGGCTGTGGCACTTGTAGAGACAACTGAGCTNCTCCCTAGGCTATGAAAGGCTATGAAATCAAAAAAGATGAAATTACCTTAAAAAGAAGTTTGGGTTAAATATAAGTTGAGAGACTCAGATTATAGTTACAAAAGCCTAACTTAAAAATACTTATCCTAAATACCCTCTCCGACCAGCAGCAGCATGAAGAGACTTCACTTCCTAAAAATCTACAATTTCCACCAATCTGTTCAAAGCCACTGTCACCCTGCCAGACTTGTACTGTGTCATGGAGAGTGCAGCTAGGGCTGGAACTTTACAGAGGGACTCAAGTATTTCTCAAAGTCCTGACAATTGCAAGAAGGACCAATGGTTGACAATGGCGGCAGCAAGAGTAAAAGAAGTGATTTCCTTGTCCCTGCTCATTTTACAAGTGAATGACTTCTCTGGCCCGNCATCAGCCAAGCTCTTGGGATTATGTACAAGGCAGAGAGAGCCTATGGCATGCTGGCTTTCTCTGGGACACGGTTCTGCCAGCTTACTATAAGAGCGCACTTCTTGGAATAGTGGGGGGAGGTCAGGGTTGCTTTGAAGGCTCCTCGGAGAAGGTCCAAGGAGCTGCCTGAAGCATCTTCATGCTACAAAGCCCACAGGAGCCTCCTCTTCTGGGGAGACTCCAGAGCGAGCAGTTAAGCCTTTTGATACAGCTTGTGATACAATTCTGGCCGTCTCTGGTAATTGTCCAAGGCGCATTGGGCAAGCCGCACCAGCAAAGGCACTAGGAAGGTCAGACTGCAATAGAGCATGCCCTGATTTTATCCGGGAGATTGATGCACAAATCACCTTGATTTCGATTTGGCACAGGGTTATAAAACGCACTCGCAATCACCGATAGCGCCTAAGATCGGGCCCAGGCATGGGACACTGTATTTTATACCCCAGGTAGAGTTTTCCCTAATACAACCATAAATCAGCCCAGAGAGCAGGGACTCAGTCCAGGTTAACAAACAGGGAGCATTACCAGAGAAACAGTCTTGAAACCTGGGGTAAGCTTAAAACTTTGTATCAAACCCACCCAGACGTACCCTTCAGGAGACTNCCCACAGTAGGAGGTCAGAGAGGAGCATGGACCATGGACTAGCCAGTAAGAAGGCAGCACAAGCAGACCAAGCATGCGCAAAAATCCGCACAAGCAGACCAAGCATGCGCAAAAATCCCTGAGTTTTAGGCAGAGATACAACATCTTGACGGGGGAGAAAAGGAAGAACTATAGATACTAAGCATATACATATTTAAAAACACACATTAAAATGTGGAGAAGAGAATAAAGAGGTGCCTAGCAAGATGGGAGAAAAATTTAGCAGTCCAAGGAGAAAATCAATTTGCAAAATAACTCCTCCCAGCAGCAGCAGCTGGAAGANGAGGATGTTCCTACGTGTCTCTTTGACAAGTTTTCACAGAATATTTACATCAGATTCATATATTCCAGGAAAATAAATACTTCGATTTCTCTTCTTCAACTCTCCATGCCAGCAGCCATAGGCTTTATAAACCATTTCCTAATGAATCCAGAATGGAAATTCCTACTGGTCTAGGAGTGTCCAACTCAGTATCAGAAAAAAAAAAAAAGCAGGTGGCTGGTCTTCTGCTGGGCGGGTCTCAGCTCAGCTCCAGATTCTACCTAGGAAAACTGCTTTCCAGATCTCCTTCTCCTCAGATTATTGACCCCCACCACCTGTAAACATTGAAGCCACTGAGCTTCGAAGCAAATTGTGAAGAAGATAGGAATCAGAGCACTTAGTGGGACTACAGAGAGACAGAAAGCAGAGGTGGAAGTCACCATTGGCATTATTTAAGGCTCTTCTTAACCTAAAGCCAGTAAGAAAATCATCCCTCTGCTGAAGGCTGGTGCAGATTCCTTGCCAAAGAAGATAGATGCCAATAGACAAAGCTTCCTTCAGCTTGAAGACAAGCTGCTTCTAGCCAAAGGCTCATCTAATCATTTATAGACTCCCAAGTTCCTGTTCCTGAGCATCACATAGGCAGATTGTGGGCTGAAGCTGAAGAAAGGGGAGAAGTCCAGCCCCCTCACCTGAGTGGGAGCCTTGGTAGAGTGAAATGGGCCAAGCTGTGGGGATTCTTGTACCAGATCCCCATTCTATGATTTACCTTTTCTATTAATTAGAGTGGAAAAACATACATCACTTTAAAAAAAAAAAACAAACAAAAAAACCCAAACAACCATCCTTTCTCTAGCTATACTTTATCAAGTAGGAAAATAACTTTTTAAGTGAAAATGCAGGGCTGCGCTCAGAGGAGGAAAGTAGTGCAGGGTGTGCACAGGGGAGGTTAGGTTTCTGTTATCTGGCTCCTTGTGTTCAAATTAAGCTGCCTAGCAGTTTTATGCAGTGTGAAACATAAACACAAAACAAAAAAGATAAGTCCAAAAGGAAATTCCCAGCTGCCTTTGCCCAAGGTCAGATGTCAATTTGAAGTAACATGAAAACAGAAGCACAGCCTGGCCTGGTGGCCAACGCCTTTAATCCCAACACTAGAGAAGCTGAGGCAAATGGATCTCTGAATTCAAGGCTGGCCTGGTCTACAAAGTGAGTTCTAGGACAGCCAGGACTGTTGCAGAAAGAAACACTGTCTCAAAAAACCAAAACAAACAAAAAGAATAGAAACAAAGTAGAAATTAATGCTCCTTCCAAATTGCAGGGCAGCTGGGGAATTAAGAGTCTGAGCCCATGTGGCAGCTCAGAGAGACCAGACTTTCCCATCTGATGTTTTGTGTATACAGGAATTTTGCCCCAAAGAAGGGTGTTCTCACCAGCACTGCGATGACAGAGTGAATGAACAGTCAGCTCCTCCCTTCTGCTCCCTGGACAGTGCCTGCCTGCAAAAGAATACTGAGGGGATGTGCAGGAGCTGCTTCGGATGAGCAGGTCCAGATGGATCCAGCTTGGCCCTTTGCTATCTCCTGCCTTCCACCTCCCAGGAAGCTGGAAAGCCAAGTGGTTCCAGCCAGAAAGCTGGACCTTTTGCCAAACATGTAGTCTGGAGCTAGAGAAGGAAGGTGTCCAGGCAGAGGGAGGCTGTGGCAGCCACTGTCCCTGGACACTCCCAACACAGAGTAGGTTTTACAGGAGTCCTTCCTTTTGTCGTCTTCTACTTGATCCCTTGATCAAACCCTGGCTTACCGTCATCATTTCTTNGAGTCTTGGAAGGGAATCTCCTTCAGCTTCCTCACTGGAGAAGGTGGGACGACACTGTGGGCACAGTGACATACTGATGGCCTGCCTGGACATTCACTAGGCTCGGCCTCTCTGTGAGAGGGAGAGGTACTGAGATGTGTTGCTGGATATCTGATCACACTGTGTGAAGATGTGTCTAGCCTTCCTCACCTGCCTAAGGCACCTTGCTATTGGTTTAATAAAGAGCTGAATGGTCAATAGCTAGGCAGGAGAGGACAGGCAGGACTTCCAGACAGAATCTGAGAGGCGAGAAATTTGCCAGCCAGATACAGAGAGAGTGGAATGTAAGGTACTGAGGAAAGGTAAGGAGCCACATGGCAGAATGTAGATTAATATTAACAGGTTAATTTAAGATTTAAGAGCTAGTTGGGAACAAGCCTAAGATAAGGCCAAGCTCTCATACTTAATAAGAAATCTCTGTGTCGTTATTTGGGAGCTAGTGGTCCAAGAAAGTCCAACTACAGGGATGCCTCCATCCACAGCTCAACCCACAAAAGGGGGTAGAAGTTGTTCCCATGGGTGATATGGGGATGAGGTCCACTAATGAAACAATGCTGTGAAAACTTTGGGCCCAGGGCCTGGACACAGGCAAGCCCAAATGTAAAGGAACCTTGCTTGAATATTTGGGCTGAATCAAAACTGCCCTTCAAAGCTGGAGTGTAACTGGGTGGTAGAGTGGTTGCCTTGAATGCACCAGGGTTCCATGCCAAGATCTATGAGGGGTGTGGTCCTTCTGTTGGAGCACACTTTTTATTCCTGATCCTCTAGAGCAGGGATTCTCAACCTTTCAATGTGACCCTTTAGTAGAGTTCCTCATGGTGTGGTGACCCGCCCCTCCCAGCCATAAAATTGTTTTCATTACTACTTCATAANTGTTATGTTGCTACTATTATGAATTCTAAAGTAAATATTTTCAAACATAGAGGGTAGTCAAAGGGGTNGAAACCCTCAAGCTCAGAAGCACTGCTCTAGTGGCGGGCTGCCTGGGTTACAGAATGAGTTCAAGGCCAGCCTGGACAAATTAGTAAGATTTTGTCTCAAAACAAAAAGTAAAAAGAAGGCTGGGGATATAACTCAGTGGTAGAGTGCTTGCCTGGCATGAATGAGGCCCTAGGTTCAGTCCCCAGGACCACCAAAAACAGACCAGGAGCCTGTCATCCTAGAAAACTATAAGAGCATTCCTAGGAAGGTTTTTCATGGACCCAAGTGGACCTGCGGCCCCCATCACCCTTGAACACTGCAGCTTGCAGGCTGGGAAAGAGAATCAGACCAGACTAAATGAGAGGAAGGGGGACCAGGGAACCTACATATCCTGCAATCCCTCCCCATGGATGACATCCAAATGGCAAGTGTTGGCCATTAGGGCAACAGTAGCTTTTTAAAAGCAAACAGGTCATGTGTGAGGCTAGAGTATATGGGAAGCTTCTATGCCTGCCTCTCAATTTTGCTGTAAAATTAAACTTTTCTTTAAAAGAAAGAAAGAAAGAAAGAAGAAAGAAAGAAAGAAAGAAAGAAAGAAAGAAAGAAAGAAAGAAAGAAAGAAAAGAAAAGAAAAGAAAAGAAAATAGTGAAGTCTTAGGAAAGAAGCAAAATCTCAAAGTGCCAGGCTGGCAGTACTCATGAGTAGCCAGCACGTACTAGTATGACAAGAGTCTCACAGGTGGGCTCCAGGCAGGAAAGCAAACCTGTGTCAATGGTGGCTGGAGGCATAGCCTCCAGGGTGGTGATGACCCTGGCAACCAAAGTTCTGTTTAAGCCTAACAGTTGTGATCTCCGTTGGTTCAGGTATCTAAGCATGATTAAATTCATACATTGGACGTTGTAAGTGGATGTTAGCAAATCCGACCCTTGCATCAGAGTTATGCAGCATCCTTTCTGGATACTGTATTTGGGCTCTTCTATTTCTGTCCCTGTGTTCATAATCTAGAGAAGTGGTGTGGGTGAGGACCATGCTGGCCCTGTGTTCCACCCACCTTAAACCCCTCCACCAGGAGGACAGGCAGCCACGCCTTGCTTTTTCCCATTAGCTTCTTTTGCTGAACACTTCCGCATATGTCAGTGTGTGTGTGTCTTGCTCTCCTGCTGGCAGCCCCTGCCCCTCTCATCTCTGTGTCCGTCCCCACCCCCACCCCTGCAGACACTGTTCTTGATAATTATAGTTTATTGATTTCTCCTGCTGTCTGCTGCCCTGACACCATGCTCTTCATCTTAGTTGGGCACCTTGTGGTCCATCGCGGCCTGCATTTCCTGGGAGGCAGAGTGCTCTGTGTGCCCAGCCAGGGAGAACTCCAACACATGTAGGCAGGTTCCTCTCCAGCACCACACTACCACCACCCACAACCCCCACCCCATCCCCGTGGCCTCAGCCTGAGTCTGCAAGGAAGATAAAAGATCTTAGCAGTAAAACCGTATTGACATTTACCACATGCCAGACACATGGGACTGTGTCTCCAAACACCATTGAGGGAGGCTTACCACTCACTACAAATGAAGCTCAGAGACATCAGGGCTCACCTGAACTCACACAGCTATCCAGTGTTGGAGCTGAGAGCAGACCTAAATTGTGCACACAGATCCCCAAAGTTACCCACGACAAACTGAGCTGGTTTGGGGAGAAGCCAAGGCTCAGAGGTGCTAATGTGAAACAATGCACCTCAAGACAGCATGGCCTGTGGCAGATCCCACTCCCATTGCCATCCAGAAAGAAGGGCCCGGCCAGCTGTTGATGGAGACAACGTGGCTCCTAAGCTGCTAACTTCTCACCATAAACAGGAAGGCCATAAAAAGGGGCCCCTTTTGCTCAGACCCTCAGGGGCTTCTCTCTCCTCCTCCCCTTCTGTCTCCTCCCNCAGTCTGTGTCCCAGGCAGTAGAGCAATTGTTTCCTGGAGAAAGTTACTTTCTCCCTTGCTCCTCTGCCTCAAGGTAAATGTTGATCAATATGGGCTGGAAATTTCAACTGTTACAGTCACCCTGGGTTTGGGACAGGACTGGATACCTGTGCCCAGCCTAGAACCCAGAAACAGGTGACAATGTCCTCCCCCATGCTTTGTTAACCACCTCTGTTTTTAAACTAATCAATCTACACAAAGGACTCATCTCCTGAAAACAGAAAGCCACAATTCTCAACTCCCTCCCACCCCAGAGGGGGTCGTCTAGGGATGTGTTAGCCTATGGCATGCAGCAGAAGCCAGGCCCTACCCAGGGGTGGTGATGCCAGCCTGTAATGTCAGCACTCAGGAGGTAGAGGCAGGGGGATCAGAAGTTCAAGACCATCCTCCTTGACTACCTAGAGTTCAAGGGTAGCCTGGGATATGTGACTCAATCTCAAAAACAAACAAACAAATAAACAAATCCCTCGAGAGAAAGGGACTATGGTATTAAGAGGTAATAAGACAAGGCTCGAAGGAAANATGAAACAGAATGTCTCAAAGAATGTTCTTGATAACACACACANAAAAAGGAAACAGGAGTTTCCAGGGCCGTGGAGTTGCCCTTTGGCAANCATAATNGCATGGTTAAAGATTCTGCTAATTCTCGATACAAAGGACCTTGCTCTGTTGCATAACCAATTTTCCCAATGTCCTTACTCACAAATTTCTTTCTGCAAATGGCCCACATACAACAGCATTTAAAGTCACCTTCTGTGCTTTGGGACCCAGAGGGGACTGTCTGAGGTCAAGGGTTCTGGGTATGCACTGGTGTCCTGTTGCTGTAACTCTTTAGGTTGTATGTTAGAGCCATAACTACTGGCCACTCTCCCTGCTCCCTAAGAATGATGGAGCCCCACTAGATCAATGCTAAGTCAGACGGAAATACTGTGGTACCAGGAGAGGTACATCGANGAGCCACCAGCCCCCCTTTGGCAGCGGGACACTTTCATTTCCAGGAAGCCATGTTTAGTGACAGCCTCATCTCTCTTTGGTACAGGGATGCTCAGGCATAGTCTACCCCAACTCCACAAGTTCACAGCAATATCAGTAAAGCTTCTGGACCCCATCCTAGGGGACACTAGTGCATCTTCAGGGACCGTGAATGACGAGACAACACACACGAGAGTTCAAAAGTCAGGGTGTGGCTGAGTCCTTGAAAAGGTTTGTCATTCCCCACAACTTGCCCTGCCTCCACCCCAGCGTAGGAACGTTCTCATCCCTACCATCTCATCTTTCCAGGCACTGAACATGTCACTGTGGCCCTCCAGCCCTGCAAAGCCTCTTCAGATTCCAGGTGGCTCCTTCCTTGTCCATCTTTGCCGAGGCTGTGTCATTTAGTGTGGGCTAGTCACCAGCCTCAGTTTTCAGTATCTTGTGCTTGAGCCAGGGGTTATAAGGCTTCAGGCACACTGTCTTCACCTACAGTAATCCACAGTAACCTCTATGTAACAATCTGGGGCGAGGCAGGGGGAGGGCTGGAGAGATGGCTCAGTGGTTAAGAGAGATGGATGGTTCAATGCTTGCTCTTCCAGAGGACCCAGGTTCAATTCCCAGCACCCACATGGCAACTCACAACTGTCTCCAGGTCCAGGGGATCCAGTCCCCCTCACACAGATACCAATGCACATAAAATAAAAATAAACCATTAAAAGTAAAAATCTGGGAGTTTCATTCTAAATTCTGGATTTATGATTTCTATTTTAATAGGAAAAAAAATCGGAAGATCCAGCAGGACCAGAAGAGCCCCAACATTCCTGTTTTTACAACCCTTGTCTAGAGCTGAGTGACAGTGTTCAAAGTAAGACCTGTACTTTCAGTTCGCTAAAGTCCTAACTAACCAATCCTTAACATCACTGGGAAACTAAGACACTGGGCCATTTCTCCCAGCTCTGCTACTAACTAGTTGTATATTCTGGGCCAGTTACTAAACGTCTTGGTGCCTTGATGTTCTCAATTGGGAAACAGAATAACAACAATATTCTCTCTCCCTGTACGAGTTAGATGGTTCATGATGCAAGCCTGAGGACCTGGGTTTGATCTCCAGAACCCACATGAAGAAGTTGGGTGCAGTTGTACCTACCCCTGTACAGGCAGGAGATCCCTGGGGATTGCCAGCCAGTCAGCCTAGCTGAATTAGCAGGCTCCAGATTCAGTGAGAAACCCAGTCTCAAAGAAATTGGGTGGTTGGGGCTGCAGAGAAGGTTCAGCAATTAAGAGCACTGGTTGCTCTTCCAGAGGACCGGGGTTCAATTCCCAGCACCCACATGGCAGCTCACAATTGCCTGTAACTCCAGTTCTAGGGGATCAGACAGCCTCACGCAGACACANATGCAGGCGAAACACCAATGCACATAAAATAAAAATAATTTAAAAACAAAAAATAAATTTGGTTGAGAGCCATTGAGAAAGACACTTGCTATCAACCTCTGGCCTCCACGTACACATATGCAGAGATAGACAGACAGACAAAGAGACAGACAGAGAGAGGGAGAGTTTGTGTGTGTTGGCTCCTGTGTGACCTTGAACTAATCTC
This sequence comes from Neotoma lepida, assembly GCA_001675575.1. Classification (NCBI taxonomy): domain Eukaryota; kingdom Metazoa; phylum Chordata; class Mammalia; order Rodentia; family Cricetidae; genus Neotoma; species Neotoma lepida. Next base: position 152,908 of record LZPO01087025.1, read on the forward strand.
CACTTCTCTGTGACAGAAATGGGGAGGACACTGTGCTGGAGAATGTCATGTATGCACGGTGAGATTTCTGGTATTCTCAGAGAAAGTCAGACCCAAGAAATACGCCCAAGGCCAACACTGGTCAGGGCAGGCGACCTGTAGATACTGCTCCTCTCAGAGTATCACAGGCTGTGTGTCGCCGTCGTTGTCGTGGTGTCCCGTCCCCCTCCTTCTCCCTCCCCGCCCCAGCCCCGTCATTCTAATCAAGCATCCGAGTACTTCCGGGACTAAACAGGCCCCACCCCCACACCCCTTGATGCCCCTCACTCACAGCTGGGAGGCTTTTTCCTAACAAGCTTTTCTGGTCAGTCGTCAGCTGAAGACAAGGCCTCTCTGACAAGGCAGTNGGATTTCTTCCCTACCTCTTTTACAAGCTCCCAAAAGCAATCTTGCCAAACGCTCACGGTTTTCCTATTTGAATGCAAAAGAGAGTGGAGGAAACCCCTAATCCCACAGCACACACACAGAAGTCTCATTCAAGACGCCCTAGCCTGCTTCCTGGCTTAGTGTCTTGGGCGAGCCCTTCAGTCTAGCCAGTCCCCCATAGAAACGGACAGGTGAGCATCCTGACACTTGCCCGGCCCACAGCTGAGAGCTGTGGTAGATGGAAGGACTCTGGACTCTGCTACATTGAAAATCCTGTAAAGCTGGCATGGTGACACACGCCCGTCATCCCCACTACTTAAGAGGTGAAAGCAGGAGAAGTTCAAGGCCGTCCTCAGCCGGATAGGGAGTTCCAGACCACCTGGGTTACAGGAGTTCCTGTCTGGAAAATAATGGTAAGTTTTGGATCCTTGGTTATTGGGTATCCGCTGCCGCCAATGCAATAAGCCAATCGAGCTGAATTATTAAGTCCAGGTTTAATAAACAGAGNGAAGCAACTCCTGGGTGACTCTCAGGAAGGCAGGGGAGACAGCAGGAGAGCACANGGCAGGTATGGGGACCAGAGCTTAAGCAGCCTGTGGGCGTGGTCTTGAGCAGCCCAGGGGAGGGGCTGACTCTTGGTGGGCTTTCTTAGGGGCAGGGTCTGGGGAGAGAGAGAGGTGGGGCTTCCACCTAATCACCCCAGACTCCTTGGGTATATGGCGCTGACAGGGCTTCTACCTAAACAAATAATAAAAATAAAAATAAAATAATACGTACCTGGAAGATGGCTCAGCAGATAAAAGTTCTTGTGGCAAAAGCCTGATGACTTGAGTCCAATTCCCAGAACTCATATGAAGATGGAAAGAGAAAGCCAGCTCTACCAAGTTGATCTCTGGCCTCCACATGCATACTGTGGCATGTGTGCCCCCTCCCATAAATAAAATGATGCCTTTAAAAATTAAATAAAAACAAAATCCCCCTGATTACAGAGGGTAGGGAAGACTGTGAGTTCTTCTCATAAAGTCCCCTCTGCTGTCAAATCCAGAGAGGGAACAGAAAACTTCACTGGAAAACTTCACTGGATTAAGTCATCTGTACGCAGACACTGCCCACCTTCTCCGTGGGCAAACTCCTTTCCCCCATCGTGGGACGGCTTCTAGGGGATTAATGGGCAGATCATGTGAAGAGTGCGGATGAGCTGGAAAAGGCATGACTCACAGCACCAGTGGGACTGAGTCCGAGAGCACGAGAATTCTTCACCCCACAGAGAACGGCCCATGATTTAAAACACATTAATTGTTTCTAATTTTCAGGGCTAAACTACAGTTTGGTTGCTTCTGGAATTTCTTATGTTTGGATGGTGGTTGACTATGAATAACAGCATCCGATGGGGTGAAATCACCGATGACACAGCCATAGTCTGTGATAGTCTGCTAGTGTGCCCCCTCCCTGGAGCCAGAATTTGCTTTGCCTTGGGTTAAAACTGAAAGGCCAGTGTGGGGGTCACAGAAGGAGAAGGGCCCTTGGCTGAAGCACTCCTGAATCCTGGCGTCTGTCCTCTGCCCCTGGGAACAAGCATCTCACCCNAACCTGCAGGCAGAGAGGAACACTCTGTTGACTCAGCAAGCAGCCCCTCCCCTACTAGCATTTCTTCCTTTCTGGGCTAGCCCTGGCATCCTTTCAGCAAGGGCACACCATAAGCACAGTNGGGGCACANGGGATGGGAAAGCAGAACATTTCCTATCTCCTCCTCATCAACTCCAGATCAATGTCCGTCCACCACTCTGTGTGGGATTTTAACGTGTGGTCTATAATTAGGCAGGGGCCCAAACCTGTAATCCCAGCACTAAAGAGGCTAAAACAGTAGCCTGAGAGTTTGGGGTCAGCCTGGGCCATAAAGCTAAATAAATAAATAAATAAATAAATAAATAAATAAATAAATAGGATTTTGTTGCCAAGTGGGGTGGTGCTTGCCTTCAATGCCAGTACTGGAGAAGCATAGGCTGACAAACCACTGGGTTTAAGACTAGCCTCATCTATGTAGTAGATTCCAGGTTAGTCAAGGCTACATTGTGAAACTCTGTCTCACAAACAAAAGGGTGGGGGAGGAGTGTTTTCCCTTTGAGAATCCTTGACCATCTTTTGGAGAAACAGCAAGTATATTGTGGACATGCAGCTAAAGTGCAGCCTNGGGTGCNTGCTCGCCCTTGCTGGATGTGAGTGAGTAACCAGTTTAATAGTGCTGCAGACTTACCAACAGACTTTCAGAAAAGCGGGAAGGAAGGGATCTGACCCACTGGGCTTGAGTTTTGGAGCATTTTACCGCAGGAGTCAAATGACTGTCAAAGATTTTTGAAGTCCAAGTTTGACTTTGAACAACCTCAAGAGGCTGTACAACACACGCCGCCGCTGAGTGCCTATACACAGCCCTGGATTTTTTCCTGCACGCTTCTAACTATCCAGTTCAATATCACCACGGCGCCTAAAAGGTTTTTAATATAGATATTAAATATATCCATATCATCACTTTCAGTGAGAGTGAGAGCTAGAGCGGGCCTTTTCCTCTGGGGTCTTCCNAGCTATTTGCTGCTGACATACACTATTAAAAATAAACCTACCCGGAGGAACTAGTCATTTTACATGGTATTAGGACTAATGNTGTCATTTAGGAGCTGCAGAGATTTGCCCATTTCGGAAGCCCCAGATAATGATGGAAACATGATCCAGTGAGATGATCTTTCCNCAGACAACTTTCATCATCTGCTGCATGTCATGTAGATGCTTATTTAAGACTTACACCACTGAGCAAACATTGATGCCTTCAGCAGAATAAACCATCAATGCTGCCAGTGATAAGGAACGGCATTGTCTTCTGGGGCTGCATAGGAAGCAGGAAGCCTAGGTCTGTGGTGTGAAAAGGAGGGTGGAGTAAGTCGCTTTCCACCTTCTACCTAGCAGGTGCCAGCCTTGGGCACATGGACCTACAGAATCAGCACCCGTGTCTTACGAAGCCCAGATCCTGTCTCTTATACACATCTAGATGTGTATAAGAGACAGGCATTGTCTTCTGGGGCTGCATAGGAAGCAGGAAGCCTAGGTCTGTGGTGTGAAAAGGAGGGTGGAGTAAGTCGCTTTCCACCTTCTACCTAGCAGGTGCCAGCCTTGGGCCTGTCTCTTATACACATCTAGATGTGTATAAGAGACAGGAATACAACTCAGCTGGGAGAATGTTTGCTTAGCATGTAAGAGGCCCTGGGTTCAAATCCTCAGAACTACAAACAACTAAATAAGAAAGAAATAATGAAGGCAAAACCAAGATATGACCCCAAAGTGAAACAATGTCATCAGTTTGTCAATGCCATGGAAGCCAATTGAAAGCAAGGATCCTGAGATACAGAGAGATGAGCCCATGTCACCGTCACTCCCTGTTTGTGGGGCAGGTCTCATTAGACTCCTCACGGCACCGTAGGACAGAGAAACCTCTCATGGTAGACTTTACCTCTCAGTTATCCACTCACTTGGATGGCTCATGTATTCATTCACTTCTGCAGACACACAGGCACGAAACAAAGAAAAAGTGAAAAGAGTAAAGGCCTGAGCTATGCATGTGGTACACTCCTGCAATCAGGATGCAAAGGTTGGGAGAATCGAGATTTGCGGGCCAGCCTAGGAGACATATAAAACTGTGTCTCAAAAAAAAATAAATAAAAAATAAAAAAAAGTAGGGGCAGCATTGTCCCTGGCCCCAAGCTGAATGTGCACGTGCAGGCCCTCATGGCTTATTGAGCTCTGAATGCCCATACCAAGGGTCTGCTGGCTGGGTAAAAGTCATATTGTGAGGTGTGCACACAGAGTTAGGTAGCCCTTTTGTGTTAGATTATTTTAAAAAGCAGGTGTAGAGAAAGAGAGAAGGNAGAAAGAAAGGCTTGGTCTAACCTTAGGCAGGACCATGTTTATTCACATTGAGGGGCATCTTTGTTACTCACATGTGCAGATAACCAAATGCCTACAGGGGAAGGTGGGTTGAGGCCCCTTATAGGGNAGGAATGACCTCCAAAGTCTGCAAGGGAAGCTGGGAAGTGTAGTCCTTCAGCAGGAAACTATCATCCCTAACTGAAAGGATACAGAAATGCCGGGCAGTGGTGTTATAGTTACTTTCTGCTGAAGAGGGTCTATGTCAGCTACAGTAGTTCTAGGTCCATCAANGANGGGGTCCTCTGGTCCTGTAGCAGGAGGAGAGTCTTAAACTTGATCCGCTGTGATGATTCAAGCGATTGCTGTCCTCTATTCCTGAAGAGAATTGGAAAATAATTATTTGAGTGCTGAAAGCAGACAATTTGGTTACAGAGTAAAACAGAGATTTTCTTGGAAGGTTGAGGGGTTGTGAGGAACAGAAGTGGGAGGGAGTCAGCATAGAGTTGGTTCAGAGTGACAGTGACTGGTCTCAGGGGGACAGTGACTGGTCCCATTGCCAGGACTGTTGCACCAGATGAACCAGCAGACATGGCAGGGAGCTACAGGNCATCAAAGGAAGGAAACGGGAGAAAACAGAGGATGGATGTAAAGGATTGTATCTGGCCTGGGTGAAAGGGATGACCGTTTTAGCCAGAGTTTCTCCACAGCATCTGAAAGGTCTGCTGCAGACGTGTCAGGAGCGAATGGAGCTGTTGAGGGTAAGTGCTATTGGGAGAGCTGACGTGGAACATTAGTCTGGGTAGTTAGTCTGGGTATAGGGTGAAGTTCAGAAAGTGAAACATTTAAAAGACAGGGTGACAACACAGGTGTGAGGATAATAAGGAGGAAAGAGTGACCCAGGGGAGGAGCCAGAGTGGGAGGGAACCAGAAGGAAGTTTTGTCTAGTGCCTCTGTCTTTAGGCCCTGTTTCAAACCAGTTAGGATTTGTCGGTGTGGAAGCGGGATTGTTCCAGGAGGGCACAAATCCCCTCCTTAGCAGCAGTCAGATCCTGTCCTTTTTAACCTTGGAGTACTGCAGCAGTCATGGAGTCCATTGGTCCTGAAGGACGTTAAGCTGATCTGAGCCAGTGACACAGAGAGAGTAATGGAGGCAAAGGAGGCTTCAGTCCAGCTGTTTCAGTTCTGAGTCCCCAGACAATGTCCAGANNNGCAAGAACAGGGATGAGCTGGATGGTCCATGACCCATCAGTCCCCTTCTATAGGTCATCTGAACTATGAAGGTCTGGGGACATTGATCTCTTGGTAACTGCTTCAAGGCTGACAGAAGGGAGAAGGGAACAGCAGTTAAGAGTGCCTCAGAAGAGGGTCCATCCAAGGGGCCATGAGAGAACTTAACAGTTGGCAAAGATCCAGAACATAAGTCAGGAGTAATAATAACTGTACAACTGCGTGGGAAACATTAAGAGACAAGGTTACATGGGGAAAACGTTGACATCAAGATTAACATGAGTCAATATAACATAAGGTTAAATAGAGAGTTGACATAAGGTTAAATGCAACTGTACAACTGGCTGGACCATGTGCCAGAGTTCTGTAGAAGGAGAAGGTGACTAATTAGCTGTTTGTTACATCAGTCTCCTGCAGAAGGAACAAGCACCAGGAAGGTTTGTAAAAGAAGTCAGTTAAAGTCAGCACCCAATGGGTGAATCTGAACAGAAAGTGTCTAAGTGATACTCCTTGCTTCCAAGAATGATGAACTTTCTATATTTGTTTCAAGTATTAACACCACCAGCTATTATTTAATGAACAAAAACCATATCTCACATAAAACAAAATTTTTGTTTAGAAACAGTTTGATAGAGTGAAATTTAAAAAATTAGGACTTACCTTAAAAGACCATATCCAGTATTTGAAAACATGACAACACATTTTTAACATAAATTGTTACAGTTATATTCCAAGATTATATAGTGAATATATTTTATACTGTCAGGCCGTGTAAAAAGACAATTTAATTCTAACTTGTATTCCCCAGAAAGAAATGATTTCCAATTTCCAATTTAAAAACTACTTCCAAAGACAGTGTCTGGATTGTCAAATGTAAATGATTCACTTTACAAAGTTGTGTAAAAATTAACCCTATTAACAGAAACCTAAAAAAACAAAGCAAAACAAAAAAATCCTCTCCATTCTCATTCCATACACTCAAGCAACAGATGAAGCAGTCAGTCACATCAAATCTGTAACAAATAATTTACATGTAACATGGACTGAATTAACAAAGAAGGCTAAAGCCAACTCTTTATTCCTTCTGCAGAAGGACAAATCTCTAGGTCACCACACAATGACAGCAGTAAGCATATTTCTTAACATCAGTCTATTTAAAAATAGATTGATTGTTCAGAAGCATAATTTATAAAGCAAGATTAAATTAAATGAGCTTTTAGCTTTTGGAATTGTTTAAGAAAATATTCACAAGCCTCACTGAATGCCTGGAGAACANTAAGGTCTCTTTTTCACTCAGGCACTTTACTTCACTGCCAAAGCCCTTATGCTCCCTGAAGTCCTCAAGGTGAGAGTGTAGGCATGGCCTCGGAGCTCTCTGTTAAGTAGAGACTGGATTATATTCTCGGAGTACCCCAGGTTAGCCTGGGTTGGAGAGAAACTCCTTCATCTGAGTCATCTCCTCCTGAAGAGCCTGAGGGCTTGGGATATCACTTAATAGAATCATTGTTGACAATACAGACACAAAACTAACTGTCACAGACATGATTTGGATATTCTGAATAACTTTCCAAAGCTGTGAGATAGATGACAGTATCTGGCACCCTCCTNTGATCAGGGAATATGGGTGGCTAAGGTACAGACCCTGAAATTAACTTTTGTTAGGAGAAGGAACTGAATGCCAGGGTAAAGGGCATGACCTATTGAACCATAGTGCAGGTTCCATGCCAGTCAGTGGTAGGCTCACCTACAAGGTTCCCCTGTTCACAGCATCCTCACATCAGTTCAGGAGACATTGAGGGCAGAGTAATTGCTATTTGCCTCTCTGCTGTTTGAGATGTTTAGGATGTGGGTGCAGACTCTGAGATCTTCCTCTGGACAAGGGAATCCATTCCCCTGTCATGGGAGACATGAGAAGTAATTCTTTAGATAAGGAGGGTTTTTGTTTTGTTTGGTTTGGTTCAGTCTTATTTCCCATGCACCCTTGTCCTGTAAGGAGGTTAGCATGCAACTTACTCTGGTGGGATGCTGCTCCATCCAAGGGAGTGTGTGCTCCATCCACGGGAATGTGCGCTCCATCCACGGGAATGTGTGCTCCAGCCACGGGAATGTGTGCTCCATCCACGGGAATGTGTGCTCCATCCACGGGAATATGTGCTCCATCTAAGGAACTACTTGAACCTGGGGCTTTCCTGCCATGCAAGTGTACTGTAGATTTAACCCATTTTACTCAAGCGTTCGTTTTTTCATAACCAATTTTTAAAATATACTTGATTTTGAATATTATTTTGCATTAAACAAACTTTAAGTTTCCTTTAAATTTATTTAACTTTGCTTGCTTTAGGCTTAATTTGATAACACATGCAGAATACTATATGATGGAAGGATAACAAAGGTTCTGGGATGGGAGATAAAAACTGATCTCTCCCTCCAACCTTGTGTCACTATTCTGACCCACCGCTTGGGGCCACCCTGCATCCTGATGTAAAGGAAAAACCCCTCCCCTTCCGCTCTCTCTTCTGTG
>LZPO01087025.1:163375-186881 GCA_001675575.1 Neotoma lepida
ATGTGCAGTTCAGTAGCCGATCTCGCATGTGCAAAGGAATCCCCACCTCTTCCTCCCTTCCCTTGTCTCTCTTCCTCTCTCCACTCGTGCCCCCCCTTCCTCCCCCTCCCCCCACTTTCCAATAAAACTCTGATACTGGGTTTTGTCGTGCCTTGTGACTTATCTCACACAGTAACCGCAGCACTGCAACCAACTAACACCTGGGATGTTCTGTTTTTCTCTCCTCCCTGCCACAGAGTCAGGTGGCCAGCCTGAGCCAGGACTGAGACTTCGGAGGAAACTTTTAAACAAACATGCTTGGGTTTAGAGCGCATGGTCCACATATAAAAAAACTCCAGAGCCAGCCTCTTATAGTAGTATAGTAGAACAGCATGCAACAATTTGTCAATATTATCCATACTCAAAAGACACTTGAATCTCTGTAAGACTGAACATGGTGATCTACATATCCATAACCAGTTGGTGTGTGTCTGCAGATGGGAGCAGACAACCTGGAATGCTTNTACCTCTTAGCTGCTGAATATATAAACAGGACTTTTCAGGCTTGGAGAGGCAGAAACACAAGTAGGCCACAGCATAAGGCAAAAGGTTCTGTGCTATCTGAGCTAGGAAAGATGCAAGTTTGGAGCCCAGCAAGACATGGCTATGGGCATNCCGGCTCTGGGTGTAGTTGTAAGCCAGAGCCTTGAGAAAGATTAAAGTCAACTGTGGGTTTTATGGGGGAGGGGGCCTTGGACCAGGCTACCATTCCATCTTACAGAGTTACCTAAATCAGTTTAGGCATTAGAAATCAAAAGTTCCCAATTGGGGCCAGCAGTAGCCAATGTATATTGAGGACAGATTTGAACCCAGAGCTGAACAAGTGAACCTGATATGAGGTCTCCCAAATGGAGCTTTTTAGATTAGCCTGCAGCCAGGNTCAGGATACTTTGGATGGAGAACTTGGAAGCCATAACTGGGTCCAGGGCCAAGGTAAAAACAGGTCTACCCTGACCTGCTTAGAGCATCCTCTAAGTTCTGGGATGACCACACACATCTGGAACATTAAGTGGGAGTCCCCAACAACTACAGTTCCTGGGTTGAGGGGCTGCAGGGCTAGTGGAAGGTCGTCAGAGCTTTCAGCCAAACAAGGAGTCTTGCACCCTCGACTGAATTGGTCTTAAGAAAACTCCAGAGAGCCCTGAAACCTAACTAGGCACCTCTGAGTTAGGTCCATCTGACTAACTTGTCCCAGTGTTTTGCTATGCTGCATGCATGTTCTGGTTGATGCAGCGTGGCTGCCCACCTAGGTCAGACTGTGTCAGGGTAGTAAGGTGAGAGAGAAAAGGCAGAGACAGAGACTGAAAAGAAAAGGCCGCCCAAGAGATGACCTGGCTGGGCTTTTGGGCCCAGAGCTTGTGTTAGAGCCAGAGAGGTTGGTCCATGGGTGGGCTTGAGCTGCTAGTAGGCTGGAATTTTCCATCCTGAGTCTTTTACCACCATATATTACATTATTTTCAAAACCAGCCATAGGGCTGGAGAGATGGCTCAGTGGTTAAGAACACTGGATCCTCTTCCAGAGGACCCAGGTTCAATTCNCAGCATCACATGGCAGCTCACAACTGTCTATAATTCAGCTCCAAGTGACTTGACACACTCATACAGATGTAAATTTTGCAGGCAAAACACCAATGCACATAAAATAAAATTAAATCATTTTTTAAAAAGCTGAAAAAGAAAACAGCTGTAGAGAGAAGGCAGAAAGAAATGCTTGGTCTGACCTTAGGTGGGACCATGTTTATTCACATTGAGGGTACATCTTTGTCACTCACATGTGCAAATGGCCAAAACACTTGCAGGGGAAGATTTGGATTCTTAAAGGGGAGGGAATGACTTACATAGTCCACAAAGGAAGCTGGGAAGTGTAGTTAGTCCTTCAGTAGGAAACTCACTTTGTGTAGAGCAGATGAGCAAGAAACAGAGCTCCCAGATTGAGGGTCTCTCCAGTACCATCAGACACAGCTCCCTATGGGTATAGAGCCCAAACCTGACATGCATGGCTATACCTGTTCAGTGATGCAATGTTGTTAACTGGCCTGAATCCCCGAGACATCTGTCCCCTATGTACTTAGATTGACTGTCAATTTACAGTAGTCCAGGAAGTAGATGCCATTAGTGTTATTTATTAACTGGCATTGTTTACCATGCAAAAAAAGCCACGAGGTACAACAAACCCACTATAAGAGTTTATTAAGGGAAGGGAACAGAAGGGATGTGCATAGGCCTACGGAATGACCATGCAGGAAGAGAGGGGAGGAATAGGTGGAATCCGCGCTTTTATAGGTCCCCCCCTCCCCGCACATGTGCATATGGGCTTACATAGCTACGTCATGCATGTGCATAGATTATGTGATGATGCTGCACGTAAATTACGTGATCACATAGCACATGAATTACATAGGACATAAGGCCCTGGATGACTAGGCATCTTGCCAGTGCATGCTTGGTCATGTAGCTTGGGGAGTGGCTAGAAATTCTAATAGTTAGTCCACTTCACCAATGAGAAAGCTGAGGTTCAGAGTCAGCAAACATCATCTAAGGACAGGGAGATGGCATAATATCATGGAATGAGGNGCCTGGGCTACTCCTTGACTTTCTTTACCCCTCCACAAACTGTGCCAAAAAGTAATGTTATCTGACCTTCCACCATGCCAGGCCCTTTGAGTGAGGTAATAGAATTGAATCCATTTAAGGTTGAGGGTTCCAAGGCATAGAAAGGTGAGTCCCTTTCCCAAGTGCACACAGCTGGAAGAGGCTGCAACAGAGTTTAACCCNCCCCTTCCAACAACACAGTTGAAAGAGGCTGCAACACAGATTAACCTGCCCCTTCCAACAAGTTCCCTGCCCCCCTCCCTCCCACGGTGGTGCTGAATTGGTAGGATATGCCAGGTCTCCCCCAGTCACAACACTGTCACTCTAGGGATAGGATGCTTATTAAAGGCAAAACATTGAAATGGCTCTCTTCTCTTGGCCCTCTTGGCCTCACATGTCTCTAAGATGCTGCAGCTCCTGCAACTTCATCAAAGCTGGAGCTACTGAAAATCTATCTTCAGAAAATTAGGAGTACCTAAGTTGATATTAAAAATGAAATGTGGGGCTCAGCAGTTAAGAACATTGAATGGTCTTTCAGAGGATGGGGGTTCAATTCCCAGCACCCACATGTTGTCTCATAACCATCTATAACTCCAGTCACAAGGTATCTGATGACCTCTTCTGTCTTCAGAGGGCACTGCATGCATGTGGCACACAGAAGAGACACACCTTCTGACAAACACCCAGACACATAAAACAAAATCTCAAAAAAAAAAAAAAATAATCATATATAGAAATTAAGTCATACAAATAAATGAGAAAAAACAAAAAGTAAAAAAAAAAAAAAAATGTTTTTAAATGTAGTTTGTATGAGGTACCCAGCAGAGGGGATGAAACAAATGCAGAGAGGTCTCTAGAATTGGTACTGGAGCAGGCTTGGGGGCGATGGCGCTGGCCTCTGGTTAAGCTGCACAGCTGGTCTGGTAGGATTCAGCAGCATGAGGCTGTCGCCTTTCCAGCCCATTTTTACCTGATGCATTAGCATATCCTTATGATATCTGTTATCCTAATTACATCTATTTTCCAGGTATAGACAGACATACCCCCGAGTTGGGGTGCCCATTAGCAAATCACACGGGCCTCTGCAGCTGTGTTTTGATTAGCAGAAAAGAGTTCTTTGGCATCAGAGAACTGAAATCACCTTTTAGGGTATGACAAGCTCAGCCGAGCATCTCACAAGTGAAAATCAGAGGTTTCTCTAAGGCAGGAATGAGAGCGACCACGAGGAATTAAAAGGAGAACAGCCCTTAATGGTTTCAGCTGTGAGAGCTCAGTCATAATGCCATCCAGCAAACAGCACAGCAGAAAAGTCTAGGCGCTCTTCAGGCCAANGTGGGTCCCCCACGATGCTTCTAGAAGAATGGTAAGGAGGGTCTGGGGACCACCCAAAGCCACCACCTGCCTAGGAAGGGCTCCAGCAGTGAGGCTGTGAGCAAGCAGAGGCCAAGGATGCTTGCAGGATGGAACCCAAGCCATACATTCATTCCCACAAGTTCCAATGACTTGCATGCCCTATGCAAACCATTATACAAATCACTCCAAACCCTGTTTGTACTCAGGCTCCTTTTAGATGTTATTTCCAGGCTCTACAATGGCCTTCCAAGCCCCTTCCACCCTCACTCCTTCTATGTGCCAGAAGGCTGAGTCTGAAGATGTGGCTCACACCTTAGGAGGAAAGGGAATCTTTTGTAATGAGAAACAGCATTCTTGGCATTCTCTTAAGTTCTATCGGAGGTGACACTCAAACCAGGTACCCAAACAAATGTAAAGTATTACCTATGAGAGGTAGCAGAGCCAAGAAACACCTACAGGAGGGAATCTGTCTCTGTTCTTTCAGTGCTATGGCAAGCATTCCTGGATGAAGGAAAGNCCATGCCAGGCACAGGGTGGGCCAAAGCTTGGTGGTCTGAAAATGCACCTCACACTCCAGTGTGTGCTGATCCCTCCGATGGAGGATCACTCCGCTTTTGTTTTCCTTGAGGGAAATTGCAGGGACTGTTCTTTACAGTTGATGTGGCAAGGAGGCAATTCCCATTTGCACTCAGGGGAGCTAGATCCGAAAGAGAGCAGTTTAGCTAGGGCAGTCTCCCTGAAGAGGCATCGGAGCCACTCCCCCATGGTGCAGGAGCCAGCCACGCTACACCTGGTGATGGGCTGTCCAGGCAGGGGCCAGCACCCAAGAGATTCTGGAGAGAACCACAGATGAGTTAGGCCAGCTAAAGTGGCAAAGTATAGCTGAAATGAAGTGAGCTAGAAGGAACCATGAGCAGCCTGTAAAGGGTTTAGGGGTAGTCGCCTTTATGCTATACCTAAACTTATGTGTTACTATTATTATTGTTGTTGTTGTTTAGATTAGGTGACTCTAGAATCCCACACTTAGATTTTATCAAGTGTTCAGCTCACCTGGAAAATTTACTTGGTCAAGCTCCCAGAAATGCTACTAGTGCAGTGGGGCCTGGAAACCTGCCTTTCCAGCAAGTTGCCAAGTGATGTCCATACATCCAAGCGCTCAGGAGGCAGAGGCAGGTGAATCTCTTGTGAGCTTGAGGCCGGCCTAGTCTACCAGGACAGCCAAGGCTACACAAAGAAAACCCGTCTTGAAAAAACAAAACAAAACAAAAGTGTCTAACCATTCAGACCAGCCCTTCCTTCCCTCCAGAGGCCTCACAGAAGCAGCATGTCCTCAGTCTACACTAACTCTGGAAATTTAACACACACTCATTCAGACACTCATTTATTCAGCAAGTCCTTACCCAGAATCCACTCTGACTGTGGCAGCAGGAAACTCTGTGGTTTTATTCCTGCAATGGGCTCACTTCTCTGGATCTTCCCAACTTGCTGAGTGACTCAGCAAAACCCTGTCCTTCCTAGAAATTCAGTGCAACCAGTGGAGCACAGTAGGAGCACGAAGTGCTGGGGCTGCAAAGTCCCCAGGGATAATAAATCCATCTCTTCATGCATATATGGAAACACGGATTCTGCACACAAGGATAAGCTTGGGTCACATGGTATGTGGCTGGCAGAGCTGTATGGATGCTGTCTGAAACCTCGGAGACCTGGCCTCCTGCCCTCCAGCACTTGTCTTCTCCCCGATCTGTCTCTCTCTCCTGATCCTCTGGTTACTGCACGGAATGAGGCTGTCCAGTTGGAATGCATGGAGCTCTAGAAAGCCAATACAACCACCGCAAAGTTGCTGACGTCTTGGGACACTCTCGTTTACTCTCCACAACATGATGACATTCTAGGAGCACTTCCGGTTGAGGCCCAAGCCAGGAACAGAAGCACTAAGAAGCCTGAGCCCACGCAAATGGAACCAACCTCCTCCTCCTTGGCCTTTCTGACTGTCCCTCATGGCACAGTTCAGTAGGTACACATAGCTAATGTCTTTCGAAGTTCACCAGGTTAGAAGAGCCAACCTTTCAAAATCCAAGCAACCATCTCTCTTGAGCATTTTTCTTTCTGCCCTGAGGGGAGAGCCTTTGGACATTCCTTCACTCACCTCTGTTTAGCTGGACGGTCCACTTTGGCCTCGCCCACCACCCCATTCCAAACCCTGCCCTTCTCAGGAAGCCTACCAACTGATGGCTCCTGCTCTTAAAAACACAAGGTTTATGAGAGATAGGATTTAAAACAATGCTGGTTTAATGGGGTATTAAAACTGCACACCCATACATCCATGTATGTATGAAGGGATGTATCTTGCTGGCAGCCAGATTTTGTAACATAAAAGTAATACCCTTGATATTGATTTTAGAAACACTAAATTATTTACACTGTGAAAACTGGTTTTGCCTTCTAGAGATACTAAACTGCTTACACCTAACAGATAATGGTCCCCTGATCCTCAAATGCTTCAGAGATCTGAGAACATGGGATTCAATAAAAAAGCTTCTCATGATAGAAACATGCCAGCTCCTAGCAACACCCTGTATCTCCTCCAAGGAAGATGGATGGCCACAGAAGAACTTCCACCTGGATCTTGCTTTAAATGTAGCAAAGCCAGCCACAGAGTGGAAAACTGCTTGTACCTTAACTGCTGCTAAGACCCTGTCCAGACTGTGGACAAACATGACACTGGGGAATCAATTTCTCCACTTTACCAAGACAGGGTAGGCTGGTCTCCCCAAATTCCTACTCCATAGGCAAGTCTTTCAGATCTTCTGGACCTGGCAACTGAAGACTTATACTGTCCTTGGATCCCTGTTTACAATGACCATGAAGAAACCTGGGGTAGCTGCCTAGGTAGCCAGAAAGTTGTCTCACCTGCTTAGTCAGGTGAAATTTATGCTTCTCAGATCTGATGGTGTTTGGTTACTAGGGTACTGATAGATTTACCAGTTTAACAGCTCTCCCCCCAACCTCCCAAGGCTACAACCACCTCGGTAGCTCATTAGTTCATTAGTTAAGTTTCCTATTAAAAATACAGACAGGTTTGCCTTGTTCACAAGGTTTGCCTTCATAGTAAAGGATAAACAGGTTTCAGATGTAACTTCCCACTCAAGGTATGTAAAGATGTTTCAGACTTCTGTCCCCTTTCTATGTTATCATTACACTGGAATTTCAGAGGTTCAGAATTTTAGCATTGATAAATTCGGTTTTGATAAACTGATAGAGCACTAACTATAATTAGTTTTCAGAAGTCCTTAAACTTCTGTGAATTTCACTGGTCCCACCGTTTAGGACTGCATAGAGGCTTTTTCAGCATTACTGTATTGTCTCCAGCCACATACGGCAAAACTCTGCTGAAATGCCAACTCTTCCCCCTCTGAAACAGGTTAACATTAAAGAGGGTATAGAAGCCCACAGGCACATTCAACTCTGCTCCCCCTCCCCTGCCCCTCAGTCTCCTTCCCTCCCCCCTCCTTCTCTTGCTCAACCTCTTTAATTCAGTAAAGTTCCTCTGGTTGCCTTCTAAGTATAGACTTAAAGGTATCTTTCATTAGGCTAAAACCAGGACCTAGGAAAAAATATTTTAACCCAAAGACATAGCCTTTGCTATGACTCCAAGGTGTAAGTCTGTTCCAGCTGTTTTACAGATACCTACACGTTCCCGGTGGAAACTAGTATCAGTCTCTAGAGCCCCTCTGTGACTCCACCCATCTTTGAGCCTGTATTTTACAGGTCCACTCCTCCTGCCAGATGTGTGCCAAGGCCAACCCACAGAGGGCCTTCCAGATATGCCAGACCCTGCACCAGCCCCAGGGACACCAACTGGGCAAGGACTGACAGGTTGACTTCACCCACATGCCCACTCATTAAAAAGCTCCGTTATCTGTTAACTCTTGTTGACACCTTTAGAGGATGGATAGAGGCATGCCCCACCTCCAGGGAAACAGCAGATGTGATGGCTCAGGTACTCCTGGAACACATCATCCCCCGATTTGGCATGCCATCTCCCAAACTCCTGGTACTGGTACCACCTCGCCAGGCTCAAGCGGGCACCTGTCCAGGATGAATGGTCTGTCTGGCAACTGGGACCCTTTTCCCTCCGGTTTTTCAAAATGTCCCAATGAAGGGCCTATCTGCTCTTGTGTCTGGCTCATTCATCCTGCCTTTTCTGTACAACCAGGGCACATCTCCACTCCATTCTTTCCGGCGGTCTTTACTCTCCTCATGGCTAGTCCTGTTCATAGGTGTTAATAATCTATTTTTTTCTCCTAGCAACTCGCCTCCTCTGCTTCCTCAGGAAACAGATCCTGGGGTCTCCAGGATGGCAGTTAACTGAATGTTTCTTCACCAACACCTCCCACCGAGCATGAGCCCACTGACTCCTGACTCCCCTTCCCCAAGTGGTCCCATGCCAACAGGAAGTAGCCAGACTTGAACTGGCACCCATATATCCAAGAAGGTTGGGATGTTCAGTTGGAAGCTCCCCATGGCCTCACTCCCCCTCCACTCCAAACTCTGCCCTTCTCAGAAAGCCTGCCAAGCAGCGGCTCCTCCCCTGGAGCTGCTCAAGATGGTGCCTACAGGGTATTTAAGCTTCAGTCCCTAGACCTGCCATGTGATTTCTTTTCCTCCCTCCCCTGCCTCACTTCCAGAGGGCTAGAGAGTCACCCGGGGGTGCTTTGCTCATTAAACCTGGACTTTAATTCAGCTTGATATGGCTTATTTCGTCCATGGAGAAACCCACTACTGGGGAGTCCAAAAATACTTATCACTCAAGACGGAGCCTACAGGGTATTTAAACTGCCTCCTAGAGAATGGTCACATGGTTTTTCCCGGTCTCCTCTCCCCGTCTCATCTCTGGGGGGCCGGAAAATGTCACCCAGGAGTGTTTTGCCAATAGACCTGGTCTTTTATTTTTAATTTGGCTTGATTTGGCTTACTGCATCGGAGGAAAGACTTAATATCGGGGTACGGAAATCTTTCCACCTCCACTTATAACATGCCAGGAGAACTACTTTCCAGAGCACAGAGTTGATTCATACACAGTCCTGACCTCAGGGAGTTCATGCAGATGCAGCTGCAACAATGCACGGGATGACAGTAGACGTCCTTAGCCCTCGTGGTATGACTGTGACTTAAATACTCATCTACGGCCTTTCCGTTAGTAGATAGGATGGGCTATCCAGTTGCATGGCTCCGGAACTATTCTCTACTGAAAGACCCTACACATTTCTCAGAGAATCCTCTGGAGTAAGAGGTGAGAGAACAGATTTCCAGGATCCCTGAAGACAAGAGCAAAGCCAAATCCACAAATGACCAGGGAGATTCCCATCCCTGCTCCTACCACAGTTGTTCTTCCCCAGCACCAGATGATGGTGGCTCTGGGGGACTATGCCCAGGACTCCTTGTCTAGGAATTGCCCTGCAGGGTCATCCAGAGAGTCATCTGTAAGCTCAATGTAGCTTGTGGGTTGGGGTAAGACCTGGACCACATGGCTCAGCAGACAGCTTTCAGGAATCCAGAAAATTAAGATGAAAGGTGCATCCAATACCTCTAAGTGAAGCGTGGATTATTCTAGGTGGCCATTTCCTTTAGGGAGTCTGGGAGTCACACGTGGAAGAAAGCAGTGTGCAAACATAAGCCATGTCCTGTATGACTGCAGCCCTCCCTCTCCTCTCCATCACCTTTATAGGTGATGCAGTTGGAGTTCTGTTCCAGCCCCAGTGCTAAAGCTGAGTTTAATTGCATCCAGCAGGTATTTGAATGGTGGTCACAAGTCCCACTTCCATCCATCGAGACTCAAGGAGATGTTCATGGGAGGCATCTGAGAACATTTCTTCATGTGCTTTAAAGTGAATATCAAAACATACTGTGGCCTTCCCCAGTGGAATATGACAAGCATACAGGAACCTTGATGAGCAGAACAACCCCCTGCAGTTACAAGGGAGCCCAACCTGAGCAGGCCCCTGAGATCACACCTACAGCCCTGGGTTAAAGAACCCCAGGTACTTGAGGCACTAAATTTCCATCAGTTAATCCCTAGACTATTGCACTACTTGCCAGCTGGCCTGTTCCACCCAGCACATTCTCTAATCAAAGACAGAGCCTTGATTAGCAGTTGAATATAAGAATCCTGAATGCAAGCCCAGCTCTGCCACTTGTTTCCTGTATGAAATTGGGCAATGTACCAGGCCTTCTGAACATCTATTTACTAATCTGTACAAGAATATGCATGTTATTGTGGAGGTGTTTACCCATTTGGACCATCTTAGTCTCCCATCTCTGAAATTCCTCTTAGCCATTCCCTAGGAGCATACAATCCTGGCAAAGGACAAGCTGCCTGACACTAGAGACAAGTCACAGAGCATACCTCTTTCCAGGCCAAAGGGCAGACCCTGATGCATACTCAGCCTATCTGGCTTGAAGGCAGCATGGAGAGAGCTGGAAGTCTAATTGATTATAGCAACAAGGGTGGACACACCTACCCAGTTAGTCAGGGCAGCAAAGGAGCAGATCTTCTGAGCACAGGCCTAAGACCAGGTCCGGAGGAAAAACTACAGCCCACCTGACTCTCTGGCCTCCTCGAGAGCTCACTCCTTTCAGAACCTTGTCCTCAAACCATCTGACAAATCTAGACGCCCCCAACACCCTTCCAATAAACCTCCTCTTCTTGTGACAGTGAGTCAGCTTCTGCTGCTTCCAGCCAAGAATGCTGACAGATACGGGGCTTTCTTTGCAGGCTGTTGCCAAGCTTTACTGTGGTCACATTTGTAAAGCATTCCCCTGAATGCTTGGCACTAATCACGCTCAGTACAAGTTAACTATTGAGATGTTTCAGGCTCCCGTGGCCCCAGGAAGGGATGACCGGCTGTAGTCAAACATAGGTTTTTGTTCCCTGAAACGGTACCCAGAATCCTGGCTATCTAACTAACAACTTCTACACTTAGATCTTGGCTGCACTGGGTCTCCCAGTTGCCATACTCACTGTAAATTGGCAATGTTGGATGAAGACAACAATATGGAGACTCGGACCTTCCAAAACCAACGTCAAACAAACAGGAATATTGAATGTTGGCTATGGCAAAACCATCTCCTTCTTGGCATATCAAAGATTGGCACAGCAACCCAGAGCTTGCTAGTCTTCATAGTAAAAATGAGTTTGCAGTCTCAGGACACACAGCCAATGGTAGTACAACAAAGTCAGAGAGAGAGAGAGGACAGAGGTCCAAGGCCAGCTCTGCAGCACAAACAACCATCTCAGAGACAGCTGTAATTGCTTGGCTGGGCCTCTTTGTCACCAGTCATGCTTAGGAGTGACTAGCTATCTTAGTTAGAGTGTCTATTGCTGTGAAGAAACACCATGACCATGGTAACTCTTATAAAGGAAAACATTTAATTTGGGTGACTTACAATTTCAGAGGTTTAGTCCATTATCCTCATGGTGGGACATGGCACCATGCAGGCAGACATGGTGCTAGAGAAGGAGACAAGAGTTCTACATTTTGAGTCACACGCAATAGGAAGTGAACTGTGACACTGGGCATAGCTTGAACATAGGAGACCTCAAAACCCACCCCCACAGTGATACACTTCCTCCAAAAAGGCCACACCCACTCCAACAAAGCCATACCTCCTAATAGTGCCAGTTCCTATGAGCTTATGGGGTCAATTACATTCTAACCACCATACTAGCTGAGCCTGCTTCTTAGCTCACAGAGGTAAGAGGCCAATGAGTAAGATATTTGGCTATACTTTGCCATCATCACCATCTCCATCATCATCACCATTGCTATCATCATCACCATTGCTATCATCATCATCATTACCATCATCACTGACATCATCACCACCATCAGCATCTTCTCCTCCTTCCTAACTGTTATTAAGTTATATGCTGCAGCGATGAGCTATACATTTTATACACTTTAGTTCATTGAATCCTTAGAGGAAGCTTATGTGGGGCTAAGGTTGTCATTCAGTAGTGGAATGCTGGCTTAGCATGCATGAAATCCCAGATACAAACCCCCTGCATCACCAAAAGGGGGGGGGAACAACCATATGAAGGCAGGTACTATTATCAATAAACTGGTGGGAGGGAAAACAGAGGGAACTTGAGTAACCCAAGATCAAAGGTAAGGGGGTCATGTTCAGCCCCCAGACTCTTACCAGAGCCCTTAGCCACACAGCTATAACTCATTAATGCCACTGCTCCCATCTCTGGCATATCCTTGCACATTCTGAGTCTGATTTCAGCCTATCCTAGCCTCCTTTCTACAGATCTTTCTCCGCAGCTATAACAGCTATACAATAGAACTTTTGCCAAAGTGCCTTTGTATTTTTATTTATAAGATACATTTTATGCCCAGATTGGGGCTGGTGGCAGATCCTGTCTCTTCTACATTATAAAGTCTTGTGTAAACGTCATAAAAATGTCCCCTGGTGCTTATGGCAATATATTGATCATAACCATTTAATATCATGTGCAAAGCCAGAGGCTGGGTACACCCTGCTTCCTGCAGTTTGGCCTGCAGGTTTGAGCTTATAAATCTCTACTTATATACCAGTGCTGGGGGCCAAGAAGGATTATTTATGAATGAGATTCTAGGGGCGTTCTGCCCCAGATTAATTGCTTTCAATCCTATTTTATGGAGGTCCAATGGGTCAATGGTGGGAAAATGAATCTCAGCCATACAGCCTCAATGGGGAAAAAATTCAGAAGCTACATTCGTCTTGCTGGATGGTCACTGTTCCGGAGCTGGGCTCTGTAATGCTGGATGGGACAGCTGTAGGGATGATTACACTTGCATTCACCCGAGAAAGCAGCTTCAGCCCACAGTGCCATGGCTGCTCGAGCCAGCAGCCTCTGACTTTTTACTACTCTTGTCTTCTGGAAGGAGGCAGAGCACAGATCAATAAGATGCTCCGACAGAGGTGCCTGCAGCATGGCCATTTCTCAGGCAAGACACTGATGGCACCTATCACCAGCAATAAAAGGCCACTGGAGACAGAATGGGGCCCGTCCATTGCAGACCTGTCCACCCCTTCTCTGATAAACATCTCCTGAACAGGCCTGCAGCAAAGAAACCATTTCAGGAGGCAACATGCAGTGCCTCCTCTGAGGANGGATCCATTGTGTGCCTGTATATAGTGTATGACAGAATGCTCCCTCAGAGTCTGTAGTGAATACTGACTCCAGGGAAGCCAGGGAAGCCAGGGAAGGTGTTTGAAGCCCTGCATGCTGTTGACTGAGCTCTATTCCAAATTAAATTATTTAAAGGAAGCCACACCTTGTCAATCCTTCCTCAAGTGTTTTGTTTTGTTTTTTGTTGTTATTGTTGTTGTTGAGGGGGGAGGGGGGCTTATCTGCCAAACTATTTGCTTAGAGTACTATTTTTTTAATCCTTTCTCCTGTGTGTGATAAAATAAAGTAACTGGTCTGGATGTTGCAAACAGAGTGGGTCTGGGTTGTTTGTCCCAAGTTCTGGGTGGACTTCCCTTACTGGTCTCAGTCAGAAACAGCAGACAGGAATGTCCAGTTCTAAAGTATCACAAACATACAACCAAAGGACTCCTTTTCTCCCTCCACCCGACACACACTGCCTGAGAAGGAGAATGCGGCGCGCCATATTCACAGTATCCTACGAAAGGCAGCTAGACAGCATGAGGGGACAGGAAAGGCCCCTCACTGGCCTCTAGACTAAAAAGAATACAAATTAGGAAAATAACAATGAAAACTTTCATTCCCAAGCCTGCTCAGAGAACCTGCAGGAGATGGCAAGGCAGAAATGGAAAGGATGTCCTGTAGGGATGAACCACTTATGCTAAAGGCTGTTCTGCCCGGCATCACTAACACTGGCCTGCCTACACAGCTTGTTGTGGGAAGCTGTCCTCTGCTCTGCAGGTGTTCAGCATCCTCCCTAGTCTCAGACCTTTAAGTATCACTAGCACTCAGCAGTTGTAACCATAAAAAATATCTCCAGATGTTATAAACTGACCCTGGGCTGGAAGTTACCCTCAGTTGAAAATTACAGCGCCAAGCGGAAGCACGGAGGCAGGAACACAGCAGGTAGAGTGGTTAATCCTGATTGCCAACTTGGAAGGACTGAGAGATCCGTGAAGCACACTTCTGTAGCTGGACTATCTTTAGACCACCAGCTCCCAAATAATGACGGACATGTAGACTTATTAATTATGAAAGCTTAGCTTAAGCTTGTTCCCAACTAGCTCTCAACACTTAAATTAACCCGTTTATATTAATCCAAGTTCTGCCACAGACTCTCCCCAGCACTATATGTCCAACTTCTTCTGCCTCTCCATGGCGAATCCCCCACCTCTCAGACCCCCCCCCAGTCCCTCTCTCTCCCCAGAAGTCCCATCTATCTTCTCCTGCCTAGCTATTGGCCGTTCAACTCTTTTTTTTTTTAAGATTTATTTTATTTATTATGTATACAGTGTTCTGTTTATATACAGTGTTCTGTTTATATACAGTGTTCTGTTTGCATGTGTGCCTGCACACCAGAAGAGGGCATCAGGTCTCATTACAGATGGTTGTGAGCCACCATGTGGTTGCTGAGAATTGAACTCAGGACCTCTCAAGTGTTCTTAACCACTGAGCCATCTCTCCAGCCCTGGTCATTCAACTCTTTATTAAACCCATCAGAAGGTGCCTTAGGCAGATGAGGTAAAACAGACACATCTTCACAGTGTACAAAAAGATTATCCCACAACACACTTCTGGGAGAGTCCAGGAGAGTGTTTTCAGGGGGTGGTGCCCTGAATGTGAATGCCATCCTCTAGGCCCTGATGAACCAAGTAGGAAGCCTGCTAACACAGGCATCCCCTCCCACGCTGGTCTAAAACCTCTGAAACGTGGAACCAAAATCAATCCTTCCCTCTTGAAGTTGTCTTAGTCTGATATTTTGTCACAGCACGGAAAACTGACTAAAAGAGCTGGCATGTTGAGGCCCTAAACACCCTAGAGCCTGTACAATTAGTGTCTAAAGTCACTGGACTTCACTGCTCAGAGAACTCCAGAAGATGCCAGAGAAGCTCAGAACACAGCATCATTAGAGCAGCCACCTGCAGCACCTAGAGCCTGCTACCCATGTGCCAGGTGCTCGATATCATCCCAAGTAAGTGTCATACCACAGGCCGGTGGCTCAGAGGAAGAAGCCACCAGACCCAGAATGTTCACCAAATATAAAAAACATAAGAGATCATGGCCAGGCTACCTTCAGGGCTTCCTGGGGGAGAAAAGAAGCTCTTGTCCATAGGAATAGTTCAATAGGATGAGGTAGAGAATGGGTCACCATCCTACTTGAAGGTCACCAGCTAAGGTGACTGCCCTGTTACCCTACCTAGTCTTGCTTGCCAATTGCATCTGCCACTTATGTGCAATTAACACTTTATAAAGAGTGGTCCATGATGTGCAGCCCCCCTGAGGAGCTCATTGGAAATTTGGGATCTCAGGCCCCACCTTTGACCTTCTAATTCACAGCCTTCATCCTACCAAGACCCCCGGGTTATCTGAGATGGCATTAAAGTCTTTGGTCTTCTCTGTAAAGGCAGCTTATGTTGTAATCAGCAGCCTCTAATAGGCAGCATCCATCAGCACTTGGCCCTGCCCATTTGTCAGCTCCTGCCCACCATAGCAAACATCTGGGGTAACAAACTTGCAAGAGAAAAAGTTTATTTGGGCTCTTTAAAAAAAAAAATTTTTTTTTAGTGTGTGTGTGTATGTGTGTGTATGTGTGTGTGTGTGTGTGTGTGTGTGTGTGTATAAGAGAAAGAAGGAGGGAAGGAGAGAAAAGGGAAGCAAGGGAAGGAGGGAGAGGGAGGGAAGGAGAGAGAAGCAGCATATACAGATGCCCTGGGAGACCAAAAGAGGTTGGATTCCTCGGAGTTCCAGGCAGTTATAAGCTGCCCAGTGTGGACACTGGGAACTGGTCCTCTCTGCAAGAGCCGTAACTACTCCTAACCACTGAGCCGTCTCTCCAGCCCCTTGCTCATTGGTCTGTAGGGCAGCATAGTGGGGTCATGTGCAAAACAAACTGCTTAGCTCACAGCCAGAAAGAAGAAAAAAGCAAAACAAAACAAGCAACAACAACAACAACAAAAACCCAAACAACCAAACAAAAAACCCACAGAGCTGTCTTGGGTCCCTTTAAGGCCATGCCCCAGTGGTCTGCACATTTTCCCCTGGGTGCCCCCTCTTAAAGGTCAGCCCCACTTTAAGGATCAAACATTTAACACTCAGGCCTTTAAGGATATTCCAAATGTAAACTGTCATAGTGTGCACAAACAGATACCCCCAAACTTCCTCTATATTCAGTTCATTCAACCTCACTGATGGCCTGCCCCTGGGGGTGAGCCTGGTGACCTCACACTTACTGGGCAGGTAAATGCACAGATGAAGTCCTTCAGTTCACACAGCACTACAGTGAAGTTCTGCCAGGTGAAAACACTCAGGCCAAATCTTGCTGCAAAGGCAGAATACAGGTTTTAGTGCACACTTCCTTTTCCCAAATCCTGGCTCTTTCAACACATGCCCTGCTTTACACTCACTGGGGTGAAAAAGCAGAACGGGAACTTTCTGCTTGTCCTAGCTATTGGAAGCCGGGTGGGGGCTGGGGTCACACAGATTATGGCTGGCACCAGCTATCAATTCATCAGGAATCAGAGGTTCAAAGACAGTTTAATTCACAGGGAGTTGGGGGGGGGCAGGTTTAGCTTTACTCCGAGCTCTCTACCATTTCATCAGGTCAAAATCAAAGGCATCTACAGACCACACATAAAAACCACAAAGCAGCCACAGCCCTGAGCCTAGCAAATCTGTACCCTTGAATAGATATTACCCACATGGAAAAAGTCCAGATCACACCTCTGCTGTGGGTCCCAGAAGTCCCACCCCAAATTATTCCTTTCCTGAGGGCTTTAACATTTTGGGGGCTGCCATTTAGCCTCACTTAGTTCTAAGATTGTTGTTGTTTTGTTGGGAGAAGTGTAGGGGTTGAGGTAGGGTGTCATGATGCAGCCCAGGTTGGTCTGAATTGTTGGTCCCTGTCTCGGCCTGCAGAGTGCAGGGTAGGTACCACCACGACTGAATTTTGTTTTCTGATAAAAATGACACATGGTTGTAGGCAGCAAGCAGCTCCACAGCTCAGAGAGGCCAAAGAAATGGCCACATACCTCCACTCCCACGTTTGAACTAGAAACTGCAGAAACACTTCAGAGGGCTCTGGGGGTACAGTGAGCTAACCTGGAACTACATCTTTCTAGATCCAGGAAAGTGAGCAATGAATGGTAGCCACCATCTCATTCCCCCTTTCCTCAGGACATTCCAAGATTCTTCTGAGGGCTTCAAGACTCCTAAACCCAGCAGGCAGAGCTGAGGAGTGTGACAGGGTCATAGCCCATTGAAGAGCAGGGGCTGGAGAGAGGGGTGCTGGCCCTGTTGTCTCAGGAAGCTCTCAACTGTGCTCAGAGGACTCTGAAATGCTCTGATGGGACATGGGCCTGAAAGAGCCCACACAGATGTCTGACCTCATTCTGGTTCATCTAGCTCAGGGAACTGCCTACCCCCATGTACCTCAGATGCTTCCCAGAACCGAAGCTGAATATGTTAGGCATCCATGTTCCCAGCTTCCCTTGCAGCTATGACATGACCAACAAACACCTCCCAGCAAGGCTTGACTCAGCAGCTAAGACCTGTATGAAAACATCATGGGGCTGATGCTGTACTTCCTAGCTCCTGTGTGGCCAGAATGGGATTTGCTTCCAGAAGCAATCATGAGCTTATTCTGGACCTTCAGGAGCTATTCTGGGGGCCAACTCTGGACAGGCTTTCCCTGATTCCCTGACCCTCCTGTAGAACCTGTGTATTCCCCAGTTACATGAGAATGTTCTCTGTTAACTTGGACTCTGTGACTGTAGGTAGCTAAGAATCCTAAGGAAAGTGTCCCAGGGTTTGCTTCCTCATAAAATCAAGAACATGTGCACAGGAAAGTCCACTGCCACCCTTTCTATTCTGCTTCATGGATACTTCTCACAGCCCATCGCAGAGTCCATGATATAAAATGGATTCTAGTGAGAGGCAGATAATACAAGAAACTTTGAGGTTATATTTTGTGCGACTGTTTTCTATTTCAATTTTATGGTAATATATTTTATTATGTTTGCACAAATATTGGTCCATGACAGGTTGTGGGAGAAAAAGAAACCTACTGGTCTTCCACCAAAGATGATCCTTCACCTTTACCACAACTGAGGATTGCATGCCAACACAACCATGTTGTCAGTGAGCCACATGCCAGGGACTCAGAGTGTCTAGCCACAGACCTGAGCTTTCTCTGAACTCTCCTGCCTCAGGAAACTGTACCCTTTTTCTTTCCCAGTAGGAAATCTGGTTGTCAGAGCCATGAGCTCCTGACACTCAGGAGTCTTTAGTTTCTAGTGAGACCAGTTGGAAGCATCAGTACTCCCCCAGAAAACGACGCCTGAGCAAAACGTTATGCTCCTTTCAGAACCAAGACAGGTGGCTTGGTGACACCCAGCCCCACTTCCATACTAGCTGTGCTGACCTCAAGCCAAATGTGACAAGCCCCAGATAACCTTTGAGGTTCAAGCGCTTAAACATGGCACTTGTAATGTCCCTCCCCTTTAAATCCTTAATATACCATAACCATTTNCTATAATTGTTAAGTGAAACACTTCAATTTGATCGTTATCAGTGTGTGTGCATGCACATAGCGGGAAGGGGGGTGCATGCTATGGGGGTGTGTGGAAGCAGAAGAGAACTCAGAGCTGGTTCTCTCCTCCCACCTTTACGTGGGTTCTGGGGATTGAACTCAGCTTGTCAGCCTTGTGGCAGGTCCTCTAACTGGTTTATCTGAGACATCTCATAGGCCCTTCACTTTCCATTTTATTAACACAATTAATGTGCACTGCCACACTTGAAGTGAATAGCAACGTCAGTCCTAGAGCACTGCTGGCTATGGCTACTCTCAAGTTCACAAGCAATTCTAACACTCCCAAAAGTTTTCTCGTTCCCTTTACCAACCCCCTCCACCTCTCCATGCAATCACCTCACCCATCATTTAGTTTCTGGCACACGGATCAGTTTGAATTTCTAGAATTTTATATAAGTGAAATTATACAGTATGTACCCTTTTAGTGGTGGATTTTGTTTTTACCAAACACAATATTTTTCTGTCCTGGTCACCATTGTTACATTTTGCATGCTTAAAATCATCACTGGCGTGTTAAGCCACCCAGTCCATGTTGCTTCCATGGATTTGTGAGTAAAGGGATGAATGGGTGAGCAGGTGAGGGGCCACTGGAGACTTGTGTTTTCTTAAGTTACAAAAACCTTCCGCTTCTGAAAATCCCTGCATTCCCCAAAGTAATGAAGATGTTCAGAGGGCCACCCACCAACACTGGAGGTCTTTCCTACACAAGGTCAGCAGTCCAGATGGACAGAGCTACTGAGACCTGGAAGCTTATGGTATGCAAAGTGTGAAGTGTCAGGGCCCTTCCCACCACCACAATGTTCCCACAGATCGTCAGAAATGCTACACCATGTTTAACTCCCTAGCTGTGGCCACAGGAACCAGAAAGACACTCACATAGAATTTACATACCTGCCAAGCTTCTGAGAGCCTCTACATAAAAGACCCCTCCCAGCCCCCAACACGATTTTTGAGTAGCAGGACATTAAGTGACAGATGAAATGTTATCTGTTTCTCCATCATGGAGTGGGGGGTGTTGGGAGGTAAGCCTCACCCTCCACTAGCTGACATCTGGGAGCTTCTTAAGGACATTTGCTGCCAGGCATCTCTTAAGGAAGCCAGCGTCACAAGGAGTGTGCACACCTGCCGTGCCAGCAACTCTCTGCTAGCAGGTACGGCTGCACAAACTGGATTCCTTTTCCAGATTCCAGCCATAAAAAGCATTTTAATCTCACTGCACAGGGAGTGAGTTCACAAAGGCACTTTGCATTCTGCCTGTAGGTGTTNGATTACATTGAGCCACAACATGGCTATAATCCTAATAACAGAAGGAGCAGCAGCCATTGGAAGGTCTGAGTCTGTATCAAAAGGCAGCTACTCAGAGGGCAAGACAGGCAACAGGAAGAATGCTCTATTGGAATGGCCAAGGTAAATTTTCATAATTTGACAAAATGGAAAGGGGGGCGGGGAATGGCAGAAAAGCAAGGCCTAGGACAGTGTAACTGGTTGATACCATCTAGGGCCCAAGGAAGCGCTTACTCATCTTATTGTTTGTTCTGCTCTGTTTTGTACATGACTCAGGGGACTCCATACAACAAAGCCAAATAAAGAGACCCAGAAAGCATAGCCTGGCACCTGAGCAGCTAGCTACTCCTGTGTCTATAGTGCTCACAGCCTTCCAGAAGCATGAAGAAGATCTGCCTCCACATGGGTAAGTCAGCTGGGCTCATGGACAGCCTACTCTAGTCTCAGATTTCTTTCTTAGATTGGCAAAGCCTTGCTAGATGAAGCATGTTTTCACTCTTTCNACTGCAGCTTGTTCCTCCCNCCCTTAACACTGAGCCAGGCAATAACACAGTCAAAGGAATAATCNTTTCCATTTCTTATTATAAGCAAGGAAATGAATGCCAGTCTTTCNCAGTGGCATCCCCCATGCCCACCCAACACTTCTCTCTATGAAGTGAATGGATGAATGAATGGACGGATAGATGACGTGGGAATATTTTGACCACATCATATTATTTGATCCCCACAGCAAACCTGTGAGGTCAATGACAATAATAGCTAACACTTGCACTGTAATTACATGCCAGCCATCATCCTAAAATCTTCATACATATTAACTCCTTCACCACCCTGGAACCCTATGGAATAAGGACTGTTATTATCGCCATTTAGCAAACGAAGGAATTCATGGAGGCAGATTTGCTTATAGGAGGCAAAGCTGACTCCTTGCTAGACACTGGCTAACATCCTACTGCTTCTCTGCTACATACTTCACAAAGCAGAAATAGAGGATCACGATATCAATTTAAGTGAGGTTAGCCAAGATATGAACCCAAACCAAGCCTAGGGCTCTCTTCCCTGGTCACTGTTAAATAACACATCCGAAACGTGAAACCTCAATAGCCAGCTCTGACTCCACGCCCTCAACACCTCAACGGCACACGTGCCAAAAGGCTGCCCTGCAAATATCTGAGAGGAGCCCAAGAAAGATTGGGAGGGGGAGCTGAGATCATGGGTGCTGATTTGCTCAGTACGCTTGCTTTTCCCAGACTGAAGGTGTTGTGAGGCCCAAGGTGGGAAGAAAAAAAATGAAAGCAAACCTGGGAAACACGGAACCCACCCAGCCCCCCCTGAAATCACATACTTCGGGTGCAGAAGAAACCATCCCCTGGCAGCGTGGTGTTCGGTTCTGAGCATGTAGCACAGCCCAAGTGAAAGCTGGAGCCAGACCTATGCAAATCTTTGCAGAATCTAAAGGTTAGACAGTTAACAGACTAAGCAACGTTCAAGGGGCGATCTTCTTAGGATTGTATTTTAATACAAAAATGCCAACCAGTCTAGGGCAAGTTAGGGAAATATTAAAGACAGAGAGAGATCAGAATGACAACTTGTATGAGGGGAGAAGAAAAGACAAGAGCTCCTTCTTCACATTGCCTTGGGAACTTGGATGATTTCAGAATTCTATCCTGAGAGAGAGCAAGGCAGTACAAGTTGGGAGTCGAGAAATGTATGTATCTCAAATTCCCTATTGCACATTAAACTGGATGTCAAGTTGAGGAAAAGCGTATTGTTGCTGCGGCTGTAGCAAGATGTTAGAGTGTATTAATTAAGGGTGCAGGTCTGAAGAGGCCTGACTGGACCTGTAGAAGAGGTAAAGCTGTGACTCTGAGTTAAGCTAGCATCCAGGGACAAGACAGTTGTCTTCTCCTCAGGAGAAAAACCTTCCCTTGAAAAGAGGGACGAACCCAGCAAAGCATTCCCTGGGAAAGCCAGGACTCAGCTGACTCGTGTGGGACTTGTAAGTCACCACCCACGTGGTGACAAGCAGGCCCTCCCGACAGGACAAGCCCTGAAACCAGACCTTGCCATTTCTGTTTTTTCTATCAAAATGAAACCAAAAGGTTCTTTCCGCCCCCCCCCATGAAAATTGGTGAGGGAAAAGCCCCTCACCGGGCACGTTTTCAAGGCACAGAGCCCCTTAATAAAGCCAATATCTTTGAAAACGTTTGACCGGTTGTTTAGCAAGTTTTGCTGTTGAAAAAAAAAAAAGTGACGGTATAATTGAAGAAAAAAAATGTTGTTAAAGGAGGTTTGCTTCGTTCACGTCTGGGCGCCCCGCGGTTGGAGACCATCTCCTTCACTGTTCTCAGGCAGGTTGCAGATCATCCCCAAATACACGCACACCCACACCAGAGCGGCGGCGAGGGTGGGGTGGGGGTAGAGACCTTACTGTCAATCTCAACTGAAGGCACTTAAGGAGAACCAATCACTCTTCGCTGGATCCTGGGGACCTACTTCTTGCGCGTCAGGGAACCTGTGCACCCCACTGGGCTTTCTAAACGTCTTGGTTACTCATTCCAAGAATTAGCCACACGCTATTGCTTGGTGGTAATTTTTTTTTTCTCGCTCAGAAAACCGCAAAAGGATTTAAGTAAAAGGAAGCAAAGGTTTTCTTTTTATAAATTCGATTAGTCTTTTCCACTCTCTCTGCCTCCGGACATATCCTCTGGGAGGAAATTTTATACCCAGGCACCCCTTAGCGAGGCACTGTTGCTTGCGGGGCACGGAGAACTTAGGCGCAACCTGGAGGAGCATTTGCGGTCCCCTGCCCATTCCGTTTTTAAATACCGGTGTGAAAATAGCCCCGCAAGGAGAGGGAGATGAAGTTTGCCACGCACTGGTAGTAAGGGATCCATTGCCCGGATGGAATCCTGCCTCCGCTGCGCGCGACTGAGTTCCCTTCNAGAGCCAGCACCTGGGCACCCTGTCTTCGCGCTGCAGGAACGTGGGACTAGAGAACGTCCTTGCAGGTGGACAGCGGTCAGTTCCCCCGCTCACCCCATCCCCCGCATCTGTTCCCTTCTCCACTTCTCCAGGAGTCCCCTGCTGGGCAAAGCACACAGTTCGCTCTCCAAGGCCTCGGGTTCGAAGCTGCGCCAAGATCAAATGGGAGGTTAGGATTTGAACCACAGCAGTTCGCTTAAGAAAAGAGTCTGTGAAATTCCCAGGAAAGCGGAGTCCCAAGCTTGGANAAAGGTCGAACCTACGGAATGCTTTCCAAATTTGTCTTTTATGTCATCACCACCGCCACCCCCAATCCCTAAGTCCAGAAAAGAACCCTAAGGGCAGGAGAACAAGTCACCTCAATCTTTTCTTCCCTGTTCCTCCCACCCACACCCGGCAGGCATCTAGGCAAGAAAAACACAAATAAACCCCAGGTGGTTAATGGTGGTGCATCCAGGCGCCCCATCCCC
>LZPO01087025.1:190702-242130 GCA_001675575.1 Neotoma lepida
GGAGGGCGGGGGAGGGGGGAGGGGAACAAGCGGGGGGCGCCGGCCGGGGCGCCCGGCGCGCAGTGGCGAGGAGGCAGGCCCCCGGCGGCCCGGCCGCGGAGTCCCGGGCGGTCGCCAAGAGGGTTAACCCAGAGTCGGGCGGCGCGGCNCGCAGAGCCAGCCCCGCGGCCGGCTTATTGGGCCAGCGCGCGGAGAGACAGGGGTCTGCAGCAAATCACGAACTAATTGATTAAGGCGAGCGGGTTTGAATAGCGCTGGCCTGGTGCCAATCGCCTTTCAAAGAGCCCCTCTATGATTAATCGCAATGCATTATTGATAATCATAATTATAGCAGGACACATGCGCGCTGTGCCCGGGGCCGGGGAGCCGGGGAGGGGGCGGGCGGGCCGGCGGGCGGGGGGAGCCGCCGCCGCCGCCGCTCGATTTCCGTAATTTTGAGAAGATTTTTTTTAGTAATTTTTTATTCTGCCCCAGCTGATGTTTGAGCCAGCATGTCGCGGAGGAAGCAAGCGAAGCCTCAACATTTCCAATCCGACCCCGAAGTGGCCTCGCTCCCCCGGCGAGATGGTGAGTGCTCCGGCCCGCGCCGCGGACACACAGACACACGCACTCACACGCACACTCGGACCCACGCACACGCGGCGGGTCCCGCGCCCACCGCCGCTCTCGCCTTCTGCACTCGGCGCGTCTGATTTTATTTCATGCTTCCTCGATTTNAATTTGCCGGGCCGGGTTTCCCCCTGCCCCGGGAGAGCCAGCCCATCCCGGCTGGAGCTTTCCGGAGTTCCGTGTCCTCGGCTGGGCGGAGCAGGGTCGGCCGGCCTCTCCCCTCCGCCCCGCCGGTCCGAGGAGCCCGGGCCACAACCCGGTCGCCCCGGGGGCGATCGTGCGGGCAGAGGCCGGCTGTGGCTGCCCACGCGAGGTCCCTCGTGCTCCCCGCGCGGCACCCGGGTCCCCGGGCTGGGCCTCTGTCGCCTGGGCCTCTCAGCCTAGCCCCGCGGCCAGCGTTAAAGAAGTTTACTTCGTGCGGGTGGCTGAACGCCGGCGCGTGGGGAGCTCGCTGCACCCCCTCCCCACTCTCTCGTTCCCACTCGGCTAGCGAGCGAAATGTGGTGCCTCGGGGGGTTCGACCTGTGAGAAGTGGGGACTGGGGTGGAGGAGTGGCATGCTGGGGTCGCGGCCAGAGTGTGCTGCCGGTCGCTCTGGAGACTGGGCTTAGGGACCGGGAAGTGTCGCNGTCCGGCTTTCCAAGTTTATCCCCCACATCGTTTCTCCCAACATTTGCGCTCAGAATCCCTCAAATTCGCGCTTGGGTTTGTGCTCCCCACCGATTGAGGAGTCCCATCCTTCCCGACCGGTCCTGGAAAGGGTCGTTCGTTGGACACTCTCTCGGGTCGGGGGGTTAGCCCGCCAGATCCCTGAAGCGAGCAGGCGACGAAGGCAGGGTCCAGAAAGGAATGGACAAGTCCGGAAAAGTTTGTGTGCGGGAACTATGGCCTAGAGTAGGAGACACCCGGGCAGGGAGCCGGGACTACGGAGGGAAGACCCCTCCGACCCCAGCGTGACCTGAGCTGTTTCAGGGCAGAGTTTCCGAGCTCCCAGGCCGGAGCCTCCGCCCGGTTCCCGAGTCACCCGGCGCTGTGCCCGACTCTGCTGCGTGGGTCCACGGCTACTGCTGCCCCTTGGGATCCTCAATCCCGGGAGGCGTTGCAGGGTGTGGAAGTGGGAGCTACACCCCAGCAGAGTTCCGAAGCGTGACCTGGGATCCGCACCTCTGCCCACTGAGAACCGCTGAGCCCCACATCGCAGGCTCCTTCCCCAGAGGCCTGACTCTGAGCAGCTCTGGGTGCAGGGACGCGCAGGCAGAGCCCCAGCGAGAAGGGACCAGCGCTTCCTTCCTCCTCGCTGTTGGAAAAGGGCAGTCCTGGCGTGAGATACCTGGACAATTTTCGGGAGACCAAAAACCCATTAAGACAACTGTTTGCCCAGCACCTTTTGAAGCTCGAAGTCTTATCAGTGTCTGCTTCTCTCAGTTCTTCGGAAAGATCCCTTGAAACACAGCCGGCTTCCCACCCCAAAAGAACCGGTTCGAGGGTAAACCAGATGAGATTAACCAAGGCCGCAGCGACCACTCGGACTATTTTTGTGCGGTTTCTCAGCTAGTTAGGCCTCCTGCCGCCCCCACACCAGTCTTCCTTAAAGTTTCTGATGAGGCTTTTGCACTGGAATACTGTTAAAGTTAACAATTTGCATACGAAAAAAACCCAACTAGGGAGGAGAGAGGGTTTTTTTTTAATTATTTTGTAAATTTGTACCGATTTTTTACATTTTCTACGCAAATTTTTCAAAAGCAACAACCACCACGTCGGGCTTCGGAAGAAATGATGCTCGCTAGTACTCCGCNTTGAGTCTGGATCTGGAATTTTTAATAGTTAAGGCTTCTCATAAAGCGATAGCATTAAANGAGTTCACTACCTCTTACTATTATTATTTATTAGTACATTTTTTTTAGTTTATTTGAGCTTTGAGGTAAGTTAATTAAGGAACTGAATCAAGTTTCTTTTCTTTCTCTTTCTTCTTTTTCACTTAATTTCTCCTTTTTTCTTCCTAAAAGCTAATTCATTGTCCACAAAGCAGTGATTATTCTGAGCACCCTAGGAAACACCCCTCCCCAGGCCCTTTTCCCACTCCCTCCTTTTCTTTAGTAGTAATAGTTTTAGGTTATGACTGTTTTTACATGGTTGAACAATAAGTTTGGAAGAAGTTGCCTAGAGGGTAGGTTTTGTAATAGGGTTACAGGATTTAGTGTGCTGTAATAGTACTCCTACACAAGAACCCTCCCCACCAGCTGACGGGCAGGAGGGCCTCCCATAGCCCGGTTCTTTTCATTCGGGAACAGTTGTGAGATAGATAGAAATGAAAGTCCATGACATGGCTCAAGTTTGCTTTAAAAAGTCAGCTTTTCTGCACAGAGTCCAGCGACCTCAATCCATTTACCTACTCAGAGCATGCGCTTGAGAAGGTGC
Organism: Neotoma lepida; assembly: GCA_001675575.1. Classification (NCBI taxonomy): domain Eukaryota; kingdom Metazoa; phylum Chordata; class Mammalia; order Rodentia; family Cricetidae; genus Neotoma; species Neotoma lepida. Next base: position 193,729 of record LZPO01087025.1, read on the forward strand.
TGNCCGACGTTTGATATTTTTACTTTGGAAGGCAATCACCTACTCAAATGCCAGCCTTGCCTTTTCTTCTATCACAAGAGGGTCTTACTGTAGCAAATGAAATACCGGATATTACCAAAGTAAAACGGGTTTATGCCCTTCTCCCATATTGTCCCTCAAAGTTTGACTTCTACCCAGAGCAAAACCTAGAAAAGTTTGCAGACCCCACCACAGTGACACTGAAGCAACATTCTCCTGTCATGTTGTATGCCCTCATTCATGTATGTGTAGTATATGCTGTGTTTGAGTTTTACAAAGAAAGCCACGCCAGCTAAGCAGACATTCCAACAGCTTTATTCGAAGTTTTGGGTTTTTTGTGTAATTTTTTTAAGGATTATTTAGTTGCTCTTAGAATGTTGATAGTTTATTCTACTTGGGTATTTTTGTAAGTTTTTTTTCTGTTTCTTATGAAACCAAGATTATGGTAAGTAGAATTCATATCTTAAAAGATATTCAACAAGTCTCAAGTTACTTGTAGAAAGATAACTGGCCTTGGAAAGATTATTTACCAAGATAGATAATTCTTGGAGAAGGGAATGTGTGAATCTAATGATTTAATATGTGGCTCCTTTTCTGTGCGTTTGGATTTCCAGCATGTGTGTGTGTGTGTGTGTGTGTGTGTGTGTGTGTGTGTGTGTGTTCACTCCTTTTGGCGATGGTTTCTTGCAGCTACTTGGAAGCCCCTTTCTGACTGCATTCGTTTAAGTAGTTTTGTTGCTAAACTTTTTTAAGGAAAGGATAATATTGGAAGAAAATTAAAACATCAGGGATTGGAGATAAAACATTGACTGTCTTAAGAAGTATCCTGAAAGCCCCTCTTACTCATATTAATAAAGAAATTCTATTATTTACTAAAGTAATTTACTCATTGTAAGCAGCTTAATGGCCACACATTGATTTCTGGGCCCAAAAGGTTAGGGAAAACTATAATGAATTGTTTTTTTTTTTTTTTAAACTGACACCTGCAAGATAAGNCAGTTGGAAAGAATTCATGTTTAATCAGGCCTATTTTAAGTTTGGTGAAATAGAAGATTCTGGATGATAAAAAGTGAGCTTTTGTTTTGTTTTGTTTTGAGATTTGCTTCTGGCTGCAGATACTTTCTAAAATGTTGAAAACAAACACAACAAAGCGGGATCAGGCAGGAGATAAAGTGTGTGAAGGTGACTTTTGGGTATTGAGCATTTGGTGGTGTGGTTTACATCCAGCTTCTGCAATGGCTCATGGGCACAAGTACCAAATTATAGGGTGCTCTTTGGGAAGCTCTTGCTTTTCTCCACGTTTGGANGTTTTGAGTTGTCTTTTACCAGCAGTCTCCTTCAGAAGGCAAAAGCCCACATTTTCCTGGTTGAGAATCTGGAGGGCGGTGGGGGAAGGGATTCAGGCAGGTTCCAGGTTTCCAAACTTAGCCAAGCTCAGTGTGTAGTAACCAGAAAATCTAAATTCTTCTACAACTTAAACACGGTTTTTCCAACACAGTCTCTAGTGCCGAAAGCCTGTGTTCCGAAATATTCTTAGAGGAGAGAGAATATTAACCTAAGACTTGACACCCCTCCCCCCCAAAAGAAAAAAGTTTGTGCCAAGGTTTAGAAAATCTGTATGTGTAGAGCTGTTTTAACCTTTGCCAGCCTCCTCCCATGCAAAGGTGACAAGGTCCAGATCATAATATGTCCTTCAGTGTCTTCCCAGTGACCCCCAATTTGAGTCTTGCTAGTCACTTAGCAGGAAGTTAGTAGTTTATTTTAGTTTCTCCTTATCAGCTTGGCTTCTTTTCCTAACCTTATTCCCCTGCCACCCCCAGATGCCAGACCCCCAAAGGGGAAGATTGACAGGTAGTTCCCATAGCCCAGCTTCACCCTCCAACAACAGGGATTTAGTTTCTTGTGACTTTGCCAATGTTTGTGTAGTCAGCGTTTAGATCTCGCCTTAAGGAGTCTCTCTTTTACGCGTCACTGAAATAGGAAAGCCACAAAGCAGTTTTTGAACAAACCCTTGCAGTTGGAACCCCATCTAGTGTTCAGTTTGATTCATCCATGGGGAAGACATTTTCCCCTTTTATTTATTGTGAGCAAGAAGTGGGCCGGGACCAGTGCTTTCAAGGGAGTATCTTGTCCATGTTATTTTTCCAGAGATTTCTCTTGTATCCTTTCACATAGTCAGGGCTGGCACTGTAAACTTGAAGGAGGCCAGTCAGCTTGTCATTTGGTTGCATACTGCATGAAGGGAACTTCACACATTACTGAAAATATGCACAATATATGTTGTGTTTACAGTTTTTCTGAAATCTTAAGTTGGACATTTAGATTCTGTCNTTAAAAAATATAGAATCATTCAATCAAATATGTTTGTGATCACCTTTGCAAGTAGGTCTATGGGAAGGAGCAGCCTGTTAAAATGAGGGGCCCCAACTCCACTATTGTTTGAATTCTATTAAGAAATGCTAATGTGGTCTTAAGGTAATGGAAAGTAGAGTGGAGGGTCTTTCTAAAGGGCTCCAAAAAAGAAAACTNAATCTGGTAGAGCCTGGTGGTTGATTTCTAGTTTTTTTGTTTTGTTTTGTTTTCCTTTTCTGCCTTTCCTGCTTGGCTAAACCCTTCTGTACGAGGCATAGTTTTATTTTTGTTTTCTGAGTAGACAGATAGGCTGCAACACTTCAATTTTCTACTTCCGAGCCTGCTGTGTTTGGTTCAGAGGATAAAAAAGTGACAAATTTGAATTGGGTACCTAAATAGCTCACCAAGAGTTTAAACATCTGGAATTTTAGTGTCAGTTTGGTAACAATTTGGTATACACCTCCTTCCTCCAAAAAAGAACAGAAAATCTAAACATCTTTTTTCTGTTTGCTGAGGAAAAAAAAGCCCTTGCTTCGTAAATGTTCCTACCTGACTGGAATTACAAAATTAATGTGAATGCACAGTCCATCGAAAAGGATCCGGAATGTGATTTTCACCACAATAGGAGGAACACGGCAACTGTAGTTACTATAATGAGGTCACCAGTTGCTATCCTGTCTAACAGATTATTGAGAGATACAAGATAACAGGATAGGATGAGAAAAAAATGAATTAGAACACAGGCGTGTGTGTGTGTGTGTGTGTGTGTGTGTGTGTGTGTGTGTGTGCACGAGAGCGCGTGCACGCCTGCCTGCCTGCCTGCCTGCCTGTTATCTAATTGCAACTTAAAGTATTCCTTTTAGCAGTTGGGGCTAAAGATTCATGCTGGTTTCCTGGCCTGTCTTCTTTCTCTTTTAGCTGCTTCACTGGAATTGTGTTCACAATGCAGATGGGTTTAAAGTTAGACATTTTAGAGTGTAGCAACACCTGCTTCTGAAGTGAGTCAAAGAGATACCAGGATTTTGGGGGTGGGGGCAGCACGTTCATAAACATCAGGAAATTAAATTAGTTGATTGAACAGTGAGATTGAATGTCAACTTACTAAATTATGAAAATCAAAGCTCAAATATGGGCAACTTTTAGACAGGGGCTCTCCCTGAAGCAAGCAGGCATTTATTTTGAAGCGTCTCTATTCTCCATCCTGTTAGCATAATCCTAAATATAAAAAAATGTTCAGNTTGAAAAACTTGAAAATTCTCCAGTGAGTCTTGAAGTGGCACGAATGCGGAATCCCAGTGCAGGGAGGTAATAATCCATTAAGCCCTCCAAAGTAACCTCCTCTTGTTTTTTCTATATATTATGAGAATATCAGATGCTTGCAAGTTATAAAGAATTAAAATGCCCTTTAACCGTGAGCACAGATGTGCTAAATATTTGAAGCAACCACATTGTAATGTGTACAATTGATGAAGTCAGTTTTCTGATTTCCCTTGCTAGTTATTTAGTTCTGAATCTGTCATTATTTGTCTAAGCCCAGCTGACCAAGCAAAACTGTGTTTTAAAGTGGCTTTATGTTTTGATAAATGTGAGCTGGTTGAAAAGTATTTTCCACTGAATGCAGAGCTTAATAGAACATGCTGACATAATAGTTTTAATGCATTTTGTTGAAAATGTGTGAACAAACAGAATAGCTTTTGTTCCTTCATAATTGGCTGTAAAAGTAGATGGAAACATAACCATTACATATGGAAATGTGCAAAGAGAAAGAAATAACATTTCTGGTGAATATATTAGGAATTGCATTTCCAGTTTAAAATAAGCATCTGAAATGGATGCATCGTTTAAAATCAGTTGTCAAAATACGAAGCTTTAAACAGAATTTTTGTCACATCATTTTTGTCCCAAGTGAAGCAGTGTAACTTCAGCAAATTTCATTTAATATTTTGTTTGTATTATTTCAAGGCAGAAGGAGAGAGAGAAAGTGCTTAAAACAGCACCTTCAGTGTGCATGGGAATCTGGTGCCAATTAGGATGATTAAACATTAAATTAAAACTGGATCATTATCGGTATTTTCTGCTACAACTGCTATTTGTTTGGTGTTGTTAATGCATTTTGCACTATAACCCTGTGTAGATTTAAAGATGGGGATTAGGAAAGCTGCCTTATTAAGTATAACTTAGCTACTAAAATAACTCTCCCAGTGAGGAGAGCGTGCATACATTCGGCATACTTTACCAGGGGCCCTAATCGACTTCCGCGTCACTCCAGGCAGATAGGGGAAGGAATTTTCACAAGTGACTGTTTAGGTGTTAATTGTATTTTTCTGAAATGCAAAACTCTTCAAGCTTGTTAGACGCTTAATCCAAAAAGGTAACCTCTGGCTCTTTTGAGTGGCCTCTGAGTTGACTGGGGGAGGGAAGAGCAGCATTTTGATTTTGCATGTATTCATATCTGCAATTACTTTTTTTTTTTCCTCCTGCAAGTTTTCTAGAAGATTCAATTTGGAAGTCATGGAAACTACCTATTATCTGATTCAGCTTTGTAGAAAAGCATGCAGGGAGGTAATCCTTGAATTAAACAGTTTTTTTCACAGCCTTCGGAGATGACCACACACCATTTGTACAACAGAAGTTGGTGTTCCCCATGCTGAGCAAACAAGGGGACGCCATCCTGTTTTTGAATAGGATGTTAACTTGGAGGTGGAGATTTTGATGTTTAATTTACAAATGGATCTTAGTGAGAAGACATCTGAGCAACCAGTGAAGACAAACAAGATATCTGGGGATTTTTAAAAATTATATATACATATATATTTCTACGAAAGGGTTCGATACGATCTCTTAAACAATTGGTAACAGTAAGAAACAGTGTTTTTAAAGACATTCAGGCAAAAATTGGCAAACTCTCCTTCAAGCACGGTTCCTTAAGGATGGGAGCACTTCTCAGCATATTCTTCTTTGGTTAGTGTTTAGCAGAACTATAGATGCCATGGCAATTTTTATAGACAGAAAAACTACTTTTGAGGAGGTATTTAGGACATTGTCACTTGGAGCACAGTAGCATATATTCTTTGGCTAGGAGAATGATCACCAGGGTTCATTCCTGAATTTGAAAAATGAATGTGTTGGGGGGTGATACATAGGTACCAGACAAGCCTGTGAGGGATTATGCCTCTGAGGGATTGTGCTCCTGTGTTCTCATTTTGTGTGTGTGTGTGTGTGTGTGTGTGTGTGTGTGTGTGTCTTTTGAAGTCAAAACGGGTCTGTTACTCATGTGACTGAACTGTGTTTGTCATTACTAAGCCTGGGCTCAGGTTCCAGGCAGGGGCTTGAGGTGACTCTGGAGTCTGTCCCCAGCTAGGTGATATGCATTTTTCCCTCGTCAACAACTGATTGGAACCTGAATGACTACAAATTAGTTTAGTGACAGAACAAACTGTCACAGATATCTTTGCATCAGTTGAAAATGAATAAGGTTGACAGAAACTCAAGAGCCTAATAAGTCCTCAGCCTGCTTGAGAGATCCTCTCCCGTCGAGTAGACAATCGGTGTATAAAATATTGGAAATCAATATTTCGCTATGGAATTTCATCATGTACCAATGTCCTCCCTTCATGGTACTTTATATTTTGATGAATTATCTAAAGGCCATAACAAGATGCCAGCTGGATAGGAATCCCTCAACATCTCAGGTAACACAGCCTGGCTTTCAGGGGCTCCATTTGGAGTTTCGCAGGTAGAAAACATTTATGACCGTTTCTCTCTTTCTCAAGTCATTGCTAACAATCTGTCCCAGCTTCATTTTAACCCTGCACCTTTTGATGTTTATAGGGGACACAGAGAAGGGTCAACCAAGTCGCCCCAGTAAGAGCAAGGATGCCCATGTCTGTGGCCGGTGCTGCGCTGAATTCTTTGAATTATCAGATCTTCTGCTCCACAAAAAGAACTGCACTAAGAATCAATTAGTCCTGATCGTCAATGAAAGTCCAGCCTCCCCACCCAAAACCTTCCCTCCTGGCCCGTCGCATAATCCTGATGAGCAAATGAAAGGCACAGTGAACAAAACAGACCAAGAAGATTGCAGCGACCTTTCAGAACACAAGGGACTTGACAGGGAAGAGTCCATGGAGGTGGAGGCCACAGTTGCCACCAGCAGCAGCAGCAGTAGTGGTACGTTGAGCGGCGTCACCAACAGCACCACCCCAAGCTGCCACGGCGGCTCCTCCACGGGTACCTCAGCGATCACAACCTCTCTACCTCAACTTGGGGACCTGACGACACTGGGCAACTTCTCGGTGATCAACAGTAACGTCATCATCGAGAATCTCCAGAGCACCAAGGTGGCAGTGGCCCAGTTCTCCCAGGAAGCGAGGTGTGGGGGGGCCTCCGGAGGCAAGCTGGCCATCCCAGCCCTCATGGAACAGCTCCTAGCCCTGCAGCAGCAGCAAATCCACCAGCTGCAACTCATAGAGCAGATTCGTCACCAAATACTGCTGTTGGCTTCTCAGAACGCAGACCTGCCAACATCTTCTAGTCCTTCTCAAGGTACTTTACGAACATCTGCCAACCCCTTGTCCACACTAAGTTCCCATTTATCTCAGCAGCTGGCGGCGGCAGCTGGATTAGCACAGAGCCTTGCTAGCCAATCTGCCAGCATCAGCGGTGTGAAACAGCTCCCCCCAGTCCAGCTACCTCAGAGCAGCTCCGGCACCATCGTCCCGCCCAGTAGTGGCACTTCTCCCAACATGAGCCTAGTGACGGCGGCAGTTCCCACCCCATCCTCAGAAAAAGTGGCTTCCAGCGCTGGTGCCTCTCATGTCAGCTCCCCGGCAGTCTCTGTATCATCGTCACCAGCATTCGCAATAAGCAGTCTGTTAAGTCCTGCGTCTAACCCACTTCTACCTCAGCCGACCCCAGCTAACGCCGTTTTCCCCAGCCCTTTGCCCAACGTTGGAACAACTGCAGAAGATTTAAACTCCCTGTCTGCCTTGGCCCAGCAAAGAAAAAGCAAGCCACCAAATGTCACTGCCTTTGAAGCAAAAAGTACTTCAGATGAGGCATTCTTTAAACACAAGTGCAGGTTCTGTGCAAAGGTCTTCGGGAGTGACAGTGCCTTGCAGATCCACTTGCGCTCCCATACCGGAGAGAGGCCCTTCAAGTGCAACATCTGTGGGAACAGGTTCTCTACCAAGGGAAACCTGAAAGTCCACTTCCAGCGCCACAAAGAGAAGTACCCCCACATCCAGATGAACCCCTACCCTGTCCCGGAGCACTTGGACAACATCCCCACGAGCACCGGCATCCCCTATGGCATGTCCATCCCCCCAGAGAAGCCAGTCACCAGCTGGCTAGACACCAAGCCGGTCCTGCCCACTCTGACCACTTCCGTCGGCCTTCCATTGCCCCCAACCCTCCCAAGCCTCACACCCTTCATCAAGACGGAAGAGCCAGCCCCCATCCCTATTAGCCATTCTGCTGCCAGCCCCCAAGGCTCAGTCAAAAGTGATTCTGGGGCCCCTGATTTGGCCGCAAGAAACCCAAGTGGACTCCCAGAGGAAGCTGAAGGGGCTGTTGTTCCACCCTTCAGTGGAAAAAGTGAAGAGACTGGNCTGACCACCGGCTCAGTCCCAACAGCAGGAAACAGTACCCTGAGTTCCCCAGTGGCTGACTGTGGCCCAGGAGGGGCCACCTTCACCAACCCTTTGTTGCCACTCATGTCTGAGCAGTTCAAGGCCAAGTTTCCTTTTGGGGGACTCTTAGATTCAGCCCAGGCCTCAGAGACATCCAAGCTGCAGCAACTGGTAGAAAACATTGACAAGAAGGCCACNGACCCCAATGAGTGTATCATCTGCCACCGGGTTCTCAGCTGTCAGAGCGCCCTGAAAATGCACTACCGGACGCACACTGGGGAGAGGCCCTTCAAGTGTAAGATCTGTGGCCGGGCTTTCACCACAAAAGGGAACCTTAAGACCCACTACAGTGTCCACCGGGCTATGCCCCCACTCAGAGTCCAGCATTCCTGCCCAATCTGCCAGAAGAAGTTCACAAATGCAGTGGTCCTTCAGCAGCACATCCGAATGCACATGGGAGGCCAGATCCCTAACACCCCAGTCCCTGACAACTATCCCGAGTCCATGGAGTCCGACACAGGCTCCTTCGATGAGAAAAATTTCGATGANTTAGACAACTTCTCGGATGAGAACATGGAAGATTGTCCCGAGGGCAGCATCCCNGATACACCCAAGTCAGCTGACGCTTCCCAAGACAGCCTGTCATCTTCACCTCTGCCCCTTGAGATCTCGAGCATCGCCGCTCTGGAAAATCAAATGAAGATGATCAATGCTGGCCTAGCAGAGCAGCTGCAGGCNAGCCTAAAGTCAGTGGAGAATGGGTCCGTGGAAGGGGACGTGCTGACCAACGACTCATCCTCAGTGGGTGGCGATATGGAGAGCCAGAGTGCCGGCAGCCCTGCCATCTCAGAGTCTACCTCTTCCATGCAGGCTCTGTCCCCATCCAACAGCACCCAAGAATTTCACAAGTCACCAAGCGTCGAGGAGAAGCCACAGAGAGTGGGGCCAGGCGAGTTTGCCAATGGTCTGTCTCCCACCCCAGTGAATGGGGGTGCTTTGGACTTGACCTCTAGTCATGCAGAGAAAATCATCAAAGAAGATGCTCTGGGAATCCTCTTCCCTTTCCGAGACCGGGGTAAATTTAAAAACACTGCTTGCGACATTTGTGGCAAAACCTTTGCTTGTCAGAGTGCCTTGGACATTCACTACAGAAGTCATACCAAAGAGAGACCGTTCATTTGCACAGTTTGCAATCGTGGCTTTTCCACAAAGGGTAATTTGAAGCAGCACATGTTGACACATCAGATGCGAGATCTGCCATCACAGCTCTTTGAGCCCAGTTCCAACCTCGGCCCCAATCAGAACTCTGCGGTGATTCCCGCCAACTCACTGTCATCTCTCATCAAAACGGAGGTCAACGGCTTTGTGCACGTTTCTCCTCAGGACAGTAAGGATGCCCCCACTAGTCATGTCCCTTCGGGGCCTCTGTCATCCTCTTCGACGTCCCCAGTTCTACTCCCAGCTCTGCCCCGAAGAACTCCCAAACAGCACTATTGTAACACCTGTGGTAAAACCTTCTCCTCCTCGAGTGCCCTGCAGATCCATGAGAGAACTCACACTGGAGAGAAACCCTTTGCTTGCACTATCTGTGGAAGAGCATTCACAACAAAAGGCAATCTGAAGGTACCTGCTCTGCCTGCACCCCATCACCCACCAGCCCTTTCTCATGCCCTTGACTGATGCTAGTGCATGCGCATGCTCCTGGATGCCTCAGCTGCATAGTCAGAGAGAAGGTTCTGGAAAGGGGACCTGCTGCACGCAGCTGATGGGGGTGGGCGGGGCGGAGGGGATATGATATGAAGGAGCCTTATTAGGTCAGGATCATGGCAGGGACAAGGGCAGCCTGTAACTTGCTGCATGTCACCACGCCTTGAATAATTTGGTACCTAAGCAAAGTAGCAGCCTCTCTTTGCTGTCTCGCTAAGTGCACCAAATGAATTGCTTTACCTACCAAATCAGACAGCCTGGCGTTGCCATGGGGTATTGATTAAAGACCTCCATGTGGCCTGCGTACTGCCCATATCACTTAATAATTACGGCTCTCTTTGGCGTATGCAGCTATTTTTCATAACTGCAGTCTAGCATGGTTTGTTTTTCTAGAAACAGTAACATCACTCCTCTGCTAATGGACATTATGATAATTGATTACACGACATTTCCTACTGATATGTGTTGGAAATAAAGCAAATATGCTCGTTCTAGAGCAACAGTTGAGCACTCTCACTGTGTACATTTTTCTGTTGACAGAGTATTTCTCTGGAGGTTGCTGCCAGAAATGTGAAATGAATAATTACTTTCTGGTTTTTCTCTCTCTGTGCAGGCCCTCCAATGGGCAATCAGTGAGGGCTACTTTCTTCCCATCTGAAACGGACATTTACAGGGTAAAGGGTGTCAGATACAATACTTAGCACTGCAATGAGAGTGGACAACACAATTGTAACCCTGAAAGGCGCTATCTGCCACTGCCTGGCTTGCTTGAGGCCATTATAAGCTAAATACGGGTAATAAAAAAAGAGTAAGTAAGGCTTCTTTGCCCAGGAAGAGGAGAGCCAGCCCAGGGCTGCAGAGAGTAAACACGTTATTACTAGACCTTGGGAGTGGATGGTTCCTGGTGTCTTTCCCCCGTCTGTCATGTAATAAGAATAGACATTTAGGCCACTTGCTATGTCGAGTGTTGGGATATGAATTGAGACAGATTCAGCTATTAAGCTTCTGGCTCTCTCTCTCTCTCTTATTTTTTCTTCTCCAACCCACATCACAGGTCCACATGGGCACGCACATGTGGAACAGCACCCCTGCACGCCGGGGCCGGCGGCTCTCCGTGGATGGCCCCATGACATTTCTAGGAGGCAATCCTGTCAAGTTCCCAGAAATGTTCCAGAAGGATCTGGCGGCGAGGTCAGGAAGTGGGGATCCGTCCAGTTTTTGGAACCAGTACACAGCAGCACTGTCCAACGGGTTGGCCATGAAGGCCAATGAGATCTCTGTCATTCAGAACGGTGGCATCCCTCCAATTCCTGGAAGCCTGGGCAGCGGGAGCAGCTCACCTATCAGCGGGCTGACAGGGAACGTGGAAAAGCTGGGGAGTTCCGAACCCAGTGCTCCTCTGGCTGGCCTGGAGAAAATGGCGAGCAGCGAGAATGGAACCAACTTCCGCTTCACCCGCTTCGTGGAGGACAGCAAAGAGATAGTCACCAGCTAAAGCTGCCAGAGCATTTCCACTCAGAATGCCGCCCGAGGTTGCCTCCTGCCCCAGCCCCTTGCCTTCTGGCCCCTGGGACTATGAACTACATTATGAAGACAGTCTTTTGTATTTTGTTCGACCTCTAGAGTTCTAAGAAAGCTTATTTATTAGTGCTATAACCTTGCTTTGCAAACAGAATGCAAGCATTAACTTTGGTCTTCTGTATTTTGGACTAAATACTAATGGACTAGAGTGCTGTAAGCTTGCTGTAACATTTATGGCAATCGCAAGTTGCCCTGCTAGGCGTCTTAATCTGGCATTAACTTATTTTCTATATCCAGTTTAATATGAATCTGGTGTTGATGCAATGCCTCCGTGATGCGTTAGATCCCTAATAAAGTCTGTATATAAATGTACACTTTGATCCTGCTGGGAACTTTTATCAGCAAACACATTGTCGACTCTTTCCAAACATATTTAAGGGAAGGACTTTAAGTACAGGCTGAACATTTGAAAGGTTTGGGGTTTTTGTTTGTTTGTTTGTTGTTTGTTTTGGTTTTGTTTCATTTTTATTCTAAACTTCAACCTGCTTTTTTTGTTATTTTNTAGAGTCAACCATATCCGTTTTGAACTGCTATTTGTATTGTGCTTTTTACTTGAGTCGTCTTCAATGTTAATAAGTTTCTGTACAGTAATAAGCACGCAGAATTCTTTAGAGGGGGAAAAAACACAAATGTTGTTTTGGTAGTTGAAACTGAGACGTAGCATTTTTGCCTTGTAGGGTATATTCACAGTAGAAAACGTGTGCTGGAATTTCACAATGCTGCTAACGATAGCATCTTGAACAACCTTCAGTGGAGAAATGTAGATGCTCTTGTATATACAATAAGAAATATCACTTTCATTAAAATGTACATATGTTCCTTACAAGAGCAAACGCTTCTTGATCGAGAGCAGGTATAGTGTTGGTTTATTTTGTATTAGGTATGGAAGGAAAAAAACGGACTGTTACATGCACTTTCTTGGAAAGTTGAAGGGGGGGGATTCCAATTTCTTTAACATTTAATACTTACTAACAACAGAGATACTGTAATTTTACTCAAGTAATCAAATACATTTTTTTTGCAACAGATAAAACAACATACCGTGTCTGTGTTTTTAGAGTGCATTTCTATTTAGCCAGGCCCCTAAAGGTAGTTTAACATTTCCCCAGGTAGCTGTAAATTGCNTGTGTAAGCGAGTGTCTCCTCTAAATAAGAAATGGTAAAAGGCATAACAGGAACCGGCATGCATGAGCCTGCATTTTGTTTTGTTTGGGACTTTTTTTCTGTTTCCTTGTTTGTTTTTGTTTGTTTGCTTGCTTGCTTGCCTGTTTGCTTGCTTGCTTGCCTGTGAGAGCTGACCATCCACCTATTTCTCCAATCTCCATTTCTTGTTGGGAATGTATATTACTTCCCACTTTTCTCCCACTCCTCCTCCCAAGAGAGGGGGAAAAAATAAGCTGTGGTTGGAGACCTCATCCTGACAGGTAAGTTCCCTCCAACAGGATCTGTGGACTTAGATCTCAGCCTTAACTATTCTAGTTCCGTTTCACTTGATTCTGTGGCCTGTTTTTTCAGGCAGTTGAGAACTGCATTGCTGGAGAATTCCCCATGCAGCAGGGTTATATAACCTGACTCAGAAACTGGGCCTCAGCCCAGGAGGTCAACATTTTCTTTATTTAATTAGTCTTTTAGGCATCTAAAAGCACATGCATACTTAAAAGGAAAAAAGTGTAATTCAGATCTGTAGGAGCAACTTGAAACATTTCACCATCCAAGTTCACCTAAGTCTCCTTCCTTTCTGTCTTTTGTTCTGGGGACATGTTTTCTGTGCACAATTTTAGGGTGAGCAATAGACAGTGTGGAAGTTGTCTGCACAAGGGTCGATGAACCCTTTGTCTCAGGGAGGTAATGAATCNTACTGAGCCTGGCTGTGCCCAGGTGAGGACTTCCAGCAGAAGTTCCCATCAGGCCTGGGCCATTCCAAGGCTACTCAGACCCCAGCGGCTCCTACCCAAGATTTGTCCTCAGATTCCAAAGCCCAGAGAGCCACGAGGGCGCGCTTCAAGCTCCAACTCAGCCTCAGCCTCCACCCGGGAGTTCGGGAAAGCCCCTGTCCTTGGATCTGACGTCGTGGGATGGGGCCCCCAAACCAGAGGGAATGGGCAGAGTGGGGGTACAGTGCGGATGCCTTGNTTCCCATTCACCTTCGGGGTCTTTTCCTGCCACCCTGCCTGTGACATTTTTTTCTCCAGGAGTGAGCACCGAATGAAGAGGCCAGACGCTCCTCGGTCGCCGAGAGACGACGGTCTCGCTAGTCTCGCATGCAGAGGAGGGGCCGCGCTCCTGGTCCCGGCACGAAGCCTGGGGACGTCGGGGCGATCCCCGGGCTGCGGCCACCGCGAGGGGCCAGGCAGTGACAGCGCCTCTGCCACCCTCCCTGGCCACAGCGCGGCAGCTGGGCCAGCGCTCCTGGGTTGCCGCAGGCCCGCCGGGTCTCCAAGTCTCGCTGGCTGCGCGCTTCCCAGGGGGCTGCGAGACCGTTTCCGCGAGGGGGCAGGGGCGGGCGCTTTTCTCTATCCCCCGAACCTCCCTTCTAGCGTTTTCTTCAAGTAAGTTAAGGCGAACTAAAGTAGCTTTGGGTTCAGCCAGATTTTCAAAGGACACCTAGGCCCCCATGATAGGGTCGCGGTCCCCGTGTCTCTGCGCCCCTCCTCCTGCCTTTTGTCCAGACCTATTTGTGTACCGATTGATTATCATTCTAATGTATCGATCACTACCTGCCCATTCCCCTCTATGTCCATTCCAAACCCAGAAAACACGGAGACCAGAGATAAACATGTTTGGCCTTTGATACTCATACAGCAACTGGGTGGGTTCCCGGCAGAAGATGCGAGCGCGCTTTGCCCATCTCCGATTCTGCCACCGAGCCTCCTTTTCCCTTGAGGGACAACCTGGTAGTTTGGAACCTGGTTGGCTGAACTAAGAACGGTCGCTGCAGACTGGAACAGCAATGAAGTTCACAAAATTTTAAAACTATACTCACTTTGGCGACCTTTTCTTTAATGTGAGTTGTGAAGACATCCAAAAATTCACCGGTGCCAATGGCCCCAAATTTACCAACTTTAAGGACTTGTTTCTTCTTTTTAACCCCTTGTGTCAGTGTTTTTCCCTCCTATTCCTTTATGATTCCTTCCACCCTTTCCCTTCCCAGCTTCCTCTCCTCCCCCAATAAGGGCCTCCCTTCCTGGAAAACACCCTTGGAAAAGCAGTTGATGATTGACAGTGACCTGGGGAGGAAAAGAAGTTACCACCCTTGCTGGCGGAAGCTACCTAAAGATCCTCAAGTAGGGGGTCCGCGAGGAGGGGGGCAGGGATATGGAAGAAAGGGCCTTGCAGATCTCCTGGAGATAAACCGAAGGGAGCTTTGGGCTTTGGCTGTTCACATCCTCGCTTCCCAGTTCAGATTTATAAACGGCTGTTAGGGCATGGGGAGGCAACGGCATTTTTAAGTTATATATTTGTTTTTTAAAAGTGTTCAAACAGAAAATCCGAAATGATTTGCAGTTAACATAGACTTCTAGCAGTAGGTTATTTGCTTATTGTTTTTGGCGTGTTGAGAATGTCAAGACAGAGAAGTATAAAAGNAAAAAGGGAAGGGCTGGCACTCGGTTAGAACTTCGCAGTTCTGTTAGAAAAACAAAGCCATGGGTTCTTTGCTAGGAGTTCCACACTCCACCCCAAATGAAACAAACGACAGAGGGGGTAACAAAGTGGGGGAAAGATAAAGTGAGTTTCAAAGGGTCCCTCGTAAGCCGCAATCTGAAATGCACAGAAAAGTGGGGAAGGATGAGACAGGGATTAGGTCATCTGGTCCAGACCCCAGGAAACATGTTTAGATCAAAGACTGCACTCTCAGAATAAACAAAATAAGCCCTCCCAATATTTTCATCTCAGTGCTAGGAAGTGCCAACCTAACCGGCTCGGTTTGATGAAAGAGGTAAAAATTACAACTGTAAAAATGACTAAGTAGAAAAATGTCCTCTTAACTGTAATAGGAAGATAAAGCTTTAGATTTGAGCTAAAGAGTAACAGCATGCAGGCCCAGATCAACATAAACTTCCTGGAATTTTAGCACTAAGCGAATTATCTAATCCTAACCCATTGTCCCTTCTTCGCTGCCCCCCATCCTGTGCAGTTGAGAATGCCAGATAATTTACATTTTAAAAATTGTTAAATTTTAACTACAGTCTAAGAACATTGCAGGAGGCCTTCTTTTGGAAGCACTTATTTTACATTCCTTAAGGATCCATCTCTGTTTCTGTCTCCCCAAGCAGCCCTCCTGTCCCTGTGGCTTGCCCCCTGAGTGACTGTTGGGTGTGCGTGCACTTTTAAGCTCAGTCTTAAAGTTTGGTCGTTTTCCACTGAAAGATGAGATTGACAGAGGCTGAGAGCTTATGTCTATAAACCTAGCTTTGGATCCACACAATTCAGCAGTGGCTGATATTTTAACAGCTAAGCCCGAGTCTGTGTAAGGCGTTCTTTCACNGCCGAGCTGATGGCCTTTAAACCCACTGCCAAGGAACATGGGCTAGATAGAAACATCCAGAAAAGGGACAGGAAATCCCAGAGAAGGAAAATTCACCCGGACTAAATCCAGGGCCCTAGATCCTTGCTGAGTCTGGTTTCCTCTCAACTGTTTAAACATAGGATTTGGCTTCCCTGGGTTTCTGCATCCATCCGAGCTCAAGTGGAACAAAGACTCGTAGATGATGTGTTGGCTTGGCTGAATCAGGACACTGAGGTGCTGAATATGAGGGGCCCTTATAGACACCCCAGAAACAGACATTCCTCTGTGTGGGGCCCTCCACTTTCCTCAAGAAGGGCAACTCCAAGATCAGGTTTTTACTTAGGTTTTTGTGGAGGGCTTTGCAGACGCACAAATCACAAAGTTGGAAGTTACACATGAGTCTCTCTCTGTTAGAGGCAGAGTGGACCTCACCCAGCTTCAGGAAGCATAGCTAAATCCTGACACAGCAGTCTGTCAGGGCATGGATGAGAGACTGGGATCACAGATCATAATCATGGCTCCCTTTGGTAGGAGGCCGAGATGCCCCCTGTGAACATGGATGAGATTGTAACAGCGGCCACCTAATTCCTGATGTTCACAACATGAAAAGGAAGGGTGACCTGGTGGGCCTGTAGCTCTACTTCTGCATCCCAAACTTTGGGCATTCCTAAGTGTCTCATCTTGCATATGAGTCACAAAAATCCATTTGACAGATGGCAAAACTGAGGTCCGAAAAGCAGTGACTTGCGGGGCTGGAGAGATGGCTCAGCAGCTAAGAGCACTGGCTGCTTTTCTGGCAGCCCACAGCTGTCTGTATCTCCAGTTCTAGGGCATCCGACACCCTCACACANACATGCAGGCCAAAAAACAAACAAACAAAAATGGAAATCCAGCGACTGGAAAGACAGGAGAACTAGAGCTGCCCTAGCCTGAGAGACTGCCTGGCCATTCTTGGGTGTTGATCCAATCAGTGGTTGGTTTCCCCATCTTGCACTGTACAAGCTTAGACCGCCCTCACCAAGCCATTGGTCCCTCCAGACTCCTGCCACTGTCACAAGTCTCCTGTGATGAAGCATCTCCAGTTCCTTATTCAGTGATTTTGGTGAGTCCCCTTTTAAAGCTGCGATTCATTCCCAAAGGAATGGGAAACACAAGCTTCGGTTTTCCCCAACAGTCTTGGAATCCTGCACAGGAGAAATCGGTGAACAGCTGAAGTTTCCAAGCCAGTGACACTCCCCAAATCAAATAACCTGAGTGCACCCTGCTGTGCCACTCAGCTACATTTTCTTCTACACAGCTGCCACTTGCTGTACACACGGATGGAGTCTGTGGGCTTGGAAGGTTTTATTGAGGCCTCATCCCTACCTCCTTACCAAGCACCACACACATTTGAAATCACCAGGATTTCTCAGCCTGGATTGTGATTCAGGACGTGGTGACATCAGTGCCACAGGCCCTCCTCAGCGTTCTGCTTGGATGTGACACCATCTCCTGAAGCTTTGGTCTCAGCTGTGTCCGTGTGCACACATGTGTGCCCAATGTCACATCTGTTAGTATGGTTGTTAGTACAAAAGTGTTCGAGGGCCAAGCATGGTGGCGAATGTTCTATAATTCGAACACCCAGAAGGCAGAGACAGGAGGATCACTGTAAGTTCCAGGCCAGCTGCCGAATGACATCCTGTTTAAAAAAATAAACAGTTTTAAAGCATTAGGGTAGAGTAATACATGCCTACAATCCCAGAACCCAGAAGACTGAGACAGGAGGTTCACTACTTACAACCATTCCTGTGCTACACAGGGAGACCGTTAGGAGGGGGAAGGCAAACAAAACATGAGTTGGAAGGTCACCAACAAAGGTCTTCTGTCTGATTTTCAGCTGACACAGTAGAATAAAGGCTGGCAGTCAGAACTGGGCTTGGAAGGAGCAATGACTAAGGCACAGGTAGATGGTCCAGGTCCCTAAATTCTCTTATGGTCACTCATCCATTAGGTAGCATTTTCTAGCCACTCCTGTCCCTGAGAAGGAGGCCATCAGCTGGGCTCCCAGGGCTGCCTTGTATATCTTCTCCTTGCCCAGGCTGCTTCTTCCCCTTGGAGGGTTTTAATAGCGTTCTGTTGTCGAGAGGATTTCTCCTTAAACACACACTAATGCAAAAGAGGAAACAGAAACTGTGAGTGGGAAAGCTTAATTACACAGCAAGCTGCACTGTCCCTTTAAGACCCCTCCCCCGTTGGTAATTGGGCCCAGCTCTTGGGTAACTAAGATAACATCCCTCCCAAATCCTGCCATTTCTAAGCATCCCAGTCACTGGCCTAAGAGCACAAAGTCGTCAGAAGGCATGCTGGGAAGAGTCCTTAGGAACTACGCCTCAGCAGGGCTGGGCTAGTGACTCTATGGTAGAGGACTTGCCTAGCTTGCACTAGGCCCTGGGTTCAGATCCCCAGCACAGCAGAAAGAAAGGAGGAAGGAAAAGAAAACACTGCTCCGATAGGAAGCTTGTCTGAGGACTCCAGCACATCTGATTCTAACACAGCAACAGTTGCTTAAGGTGTTCTTTTTCCCCTTTGTTCCTCTGAAGTAAGGTCTTGCTATGTAGCCCAGGCTGGTCTCAAACTGACAAAATTTATGCCTGGGCCTCCTGATAGCTAGGCTCTCAGGAATGCACCACCCCATCTGTCCACTAGCCTGATCTCCAGAGCTGAGACTGACCAGCAAGGAACTTGTTTGACTGGATAGAAGTTTGTCTAAGGTCCAGAGCCTGACTTTCTTAGATTTAACCCTTTACAGTCTGAGAGCAGATGTGATACCACCAAAGTCAGTTGGAAGACTCAAGGTCAGTATACAGCCTCTCAGCCTGGATTCTCAGCTCAGCCTTTCTTAAAGGACAAGCAAGTCACCATGGTAGTTGGCACCGGATCTTCTCTCCCTCTCTGCCACCCTTCCCTTTGCCATGCTTCTTGCCCATGGCGGCCTCCAAGTTTCATCAAGGAACTCCCTTTGGCCAGGAAAGAAGGTAGATGCTGCGTGCTGGTCCCAAGCCTGGGCCTCAGGACACGACATGTTTCTACATGTGATCTTGCAAACCAACTAGCCTCAGAAAGAAGGAAAAAGGTTGCTTGGAGGAGCCTTCTCTCGCCAAGCACACCCTCCATCAGCCAAGCCCCTGGCACAGGCACCTGAGTGTTATATGCTGTTGATTTTAGAAGTGATTTCTCAACATCCTTGCCAAGTCACCTCGCTCTGTAAGATGTGTTTAGTAGCACAAAGTGTCGCCAACCTAGATACTTTACTTGAATTAACGCTTTGAATCTGAAACACCCACATGATGAGGTATAGTGGAAGACTCTATTTGATGGCTTAGGGGACTAATGCAAAGAGAGGTTCTATTAAATACCTAAGGACACGCATTTGATAAGCGACAACTATTTGTACCCCGAGTGTCTGCCTGCCTCCAGAGCACGTATGGAGGTCTTACAGGCTAGACTGACTGTTCTCATCTTGTCACACATCTTCCCTAGGAACCTGCCACCTCTCCCTCCCTGGTTAGACCTCAGGCTCTGAGTTATGTCATAAGTCAGTGTCCATGTCTGATGCTCGCTTTTCCTACTTGCTCGTAAGTATCTAGCGAAGAGCTCTCTCGGACCAACAGGCAAATGATCTGTCCTCTAAACACCTGTCTGAGGAAGAAACTTCCTATCTGAGTGTGACTCACGGTGGAAACTGAAAGAGCAGAGGTTCAGCTGGGTGTGGTGGTGCAAGCTTGAAATCTCAGAAGGCGAGAGATTGAGGCAGTAGGATCCTGGGTTCCAGGTCAGCCTGGACTACTTGGCTTTCTCTCCCTAATTCCAGCATCTTCCTTCAGGGTTCAGGGATGCTTTTTTTGCATGTGATAGTTATTACCTATTCACAAAGACCTTACTAAAATTTAGAGATAAATACCATAGGAAATGATCCTTCCAGCTAGCTAAAAATGTGTGGGGGTTTACCTGCTCATACACTCCTGTTTTTCTGTGTATTTTCAGACTGCAAGCCATCCAGTCATCACAAGTTGCTGTCACTAGGAGGGGAACATTTGCAGGCGTGAGCAGCTGCTGTGTCTCTACTCTGTGTAAAAACAATCACTGCAATCCACACTTTCTCAATTGCACAAAGCTAGATTTGAACATTCCTGGAAAATCAAGGATGTGCTTAGAGGAGTCATTCAAATTTAGGAAATGTGGGGATTCTGACAGTATAGGTCCCTTTTTTGATGTGCTATAGGGACATGACAGGGCCTGAGAAGATTGGCAAGATGGGTGTCTTGATGTGTTTTCTGTCGCTACAACAGAAGATCTGAAATTGAAAGCATGTTTGGGGGTCAGGGTTTGAGGCAAGCCCTCATGGTACAACACTGACACTTCGATCTCAGCCAAAAGAAAGAGAAACAGTAAGACTGGAGGCTTATCAAACTCATCTAGTTTGTGGTTTCAGGAGCTGGAAGTCCGAGATTGTGTGGCCACAGTGGACAGGATGGTAGCCATTGCAGAAGCAGAAATGACAGACATCTTCCAACAACCCAACAAGGACCTCCTTCCTGAGGACCTGATCTCCTCTTCAGGCCCTGCCTCTCAGTAAAGCACCAATCAGGATGTTTCAGGGACGGCAAGCTATATCCACCCACAGCTCACCCACCTGAGCCTGACAGTAGATGAAACAGCGGAGGGAAGGGGCTGTCTTGATTTGGAGACTCATGGTCTGAAATCACATTGGCAGAGCTATACCCTCTTTCGGGGAGAATTTACTCTGCCTGTCCTAGCATCTGCTGTTACCAGAAAGACTTGGCACCTCAGGGCTTGCAGATATGGCCTTTCAACCTCTGCCTCAACAGCCTGCACATAGCAAGCCTTTACTGTCTTCACACTGTCTCCCTTCCTCATGTCTATCCACTTCTCTTATGAGGACAGCCACTATTTGAAGTATCTAGACCTCATCTTCATACAGATGAAGATAGAAATATAGAAATAAAGACCTTATTTCTAAAGGCCTCGCAGTAGCCCAGGTGAGACTCCAAGAGGATCTGAGAGAAAAAGCCCAAGAGAAAGAGCCCTGGGGGACTTCCAGCAGATTTCACCAACCGAACAAGTAATGTGTTCAGAGCTCCAAAAGTGCCTGGGGAGCCAGCCACAGCCTGCAGACTCCCGCCACTCACTCGAGTGAGTGTTTCGCTTGGCTCCTGTAGCCTGGCTAACAAATGTGAAAGTCTTGCCAGCACTTAAAACTCGAAGGTCTCATTCCAACAGTCTAGTTTCCAGGGATTTTTTTTTTTTTCCAGCCAGTTGAGTGTTGTCTCCTTCCCACATCTCAACAACCGTGGCAGAGGGAACTAAGTGCTTCTCTCTCCCAGGGACTCTTACAGTTCCTCCCAAGCTGTCCAAGATAGCTTGCCTGACACATCAACAAGGCCCTTGGTGGCATGAGGCGCCCCCGGGAGGAATCAGACAGGACCTCGGCTTACTGCAGAAGGGAGTCCTCCCTGGAGATGTTCAAAAAAACAACAGAATTCCTGAAGCCAGGCCTTCTGTGGGGATCATCCTGGGCCCCCAAGGCTGTACTTTGCAAAGCTGNTCCCTCTAACTCTGCTGAAGGGGAGGGGACACATGGAAGTGCCACTTCTCACTGCAGATGAAGAAACAGAGGCCTGGGGAATTGGCACTTTTCTGAGATCTGTCTGGAGCATCTGAGTAAACAGCAGAGAATCATTATATTCAGGATTTAGGCCGGGGAGATGGTTCAGCAGGTAAAGGCCTTTGATGTGTGAGCCTGCTCACCTGAGTTTAATCCCCAGAACCCGTGTAAAGGTGGGAGGAAAGAACTGACTCCACAGAATTGTCCTTGGATCTCACCAGGGCATGCACAGTCCCTTCCTCACATAATAATACAGTTTTGAAAAGAATTATAATCTGGATTTTTCAGACTCGGAGAAAGGATAAATAAAATGTGGTAAATAGATTCAATAGAGTACCATTCAACCATGAAGAAGGATGAAATAATGTCATTTGAAGGAAAATGGGTGGAAATGTAGATAATCATATTAGGCAAAATAAGCCAGATTTAGACAAATACTGTATGATTTGTCTTGCATGAGTAATCTAGATTTATTTTTAAAGACATGAAAGTAGAAAGAGACCAATGGGAGGAGAGGAGGGGAAAAGAGAGCAGCAGAGGGTGAATAGAATCAAAGTGCAGCGCATCTATCATGTGCGGAAGTGTTTTAACGGAAGCCATTGTTTTACACAAATAATACAGTCAATAAATATGAATAAATCTGAGATTTCTCTCTTCAAGCCTGGTATTTTCAACCAGATAGTCAAGTCACTATTTCAGAAGTTGTGTCTTTCCTATGGTAAGAAACTTCTATCATCTTTGTCCTTAGAAGGGTTGCTTCAGGCTCAGTCACAACAAAGACATAAACAGGCTAGCTTTCTGCNGAAGGGCAGTAAGTAATCCAGAAAGAACTGTGTTCTTCGGTGCAGAGCTCAGGCCTGGGGTCTTTCTCAAGCTAGGCAAGCCCTGTAGCAGGGATCCACGTGCTCACACCGAAGGGAGCAGATTCTACCCACAGCTCCCCTTCCATTCCTAACTCCCACCTTCCCTCTGTCCTCACCTCTCACCTCCTTTCATCATATAGTAAAAAGTTAGAGCTGTCATTTGAGAGTGGTTTGTCTCTGTTGAAAACACATGTTGACCTTAGTCCCCATAAAGGTATTGTGAGGTCCTGGGGGTCCTGAAACCTTTGAGAGGCACTGGAGTGTTGGGGAATTTGCCTCCATGAAGGGATGGATGCAGTTCCCTCAAGAATGGGTTAGCTGCACAAAAGCAGGTGTCAAAAAGAAAGAGAGAGAGAGAAATGTGGCTTCCTTAGCTTTCTCTTGCTCCCTGACTTCTGTTCCCCTTTCCACCACAAAGCCCTCCCTCAACAACCAGGCAGAGGTGGGTACTTTTCAAGCCTGTTGAGCCGCCATTATTCAAGGTCAACCCTTTTTCTTTATAAAATGCCCGGTCTCAGGAATTCTCCTACAGAATTTCTGTTGCTACAGAAAACAGACTGAGACAATTACTAAACTATTAAACACTTTCTAAGGGCCAGGCAGTTTGGCAAGCATCAGGATTGCTCCCTGGTGCTCACAACACAGCGGAGGTCACTNTGTAAGCCTGAAGAGTTGAGAGAAGAGTCCAGAAAGATGCAAAGGACACTGGAGTATGGCCACACCCAGGGAAGGAGCTCAAGAAACCCTTCTCAGTCCTGCTATGATAAATATTCCGCACCTCCCCTGCCCAGGGCATTGTTTGGAGTGCCAAGCCAGCTCTTGTTGCCTACAGTCCTGCAGACTACCCAGAGGAGAAGCCCTTGAGGCTCCAAGTTGCTTATTGAAGAGCTGCTGCTCCAGCAGGGATGAATGCTAACGACACTGGTGGCTGCTGCTAGATGCTAGCATTTCTGCACCTCCAGAACAGAGCAGGGCTAGCCAGTGAGGCTAGACACTGCACCTTCAAAGGCCATGCCCTGAACTGGGAGCATCCTTCCACAGAAAACTTCTCAGTGACAATACAGGCCAAAAAAGAACACAGCCCTTATCCCTCAGAGAAAACTTAGCAAGCCATTCCTTTCTGCCCCTCCTTGCAGAGTGATACAAAGCTGAGAAAACCTATGGGTCAGTGGGCTGGACCAACATGGGGTAAACTTGGAGGTGTCCACCCCGCTTCTACTCTTTGCCCTGTTGAATCCACATTTAACTCCCTTTTACAGCAGAATGCTGGTGGAGATGGGGCCTTTTCTAACTCCTGGTCTTTCTGTAACACTCTAGAGGAAACAAAATGTTTATTCGAGGATTAGAGAGGGTTGCTAGAAATAACAGTTCGCCAGCTTCAGAGGACTGCAGGTAGGAGCCACAGGTCAGCTGAAGGAAGTCCTTGAGTAGGGAGACCCACGGGATAGACAAAGGTGCACAGCACTGTGGCCTTTTCCCTGAGAACTGAAAGGAGGCAGGATCTGTCCTGAAATCAGCAAAATCTAGTGCATAAAAAAGTGAGAAGCCAGATTCACGAGGGAGGAAGGCGGAGNGATTTTTAAAGTATTTATTGTGTGGGGGGAGAGGGTGGTGAGAGTGGGTGAGCATAGGTGAGCATGAGAGTGGAGGTCAGAGGGTCAGAGGTCAGCTCTTTCCTTTCACCAAATGGAATCTGGGGATCGAACTCAGGATTGGTGGCCATTGTATTTACTTGCCGAGTAGCCCATCAGCCCCAAGATACATATGTATTTTTAAAAATGTGGAGCACTAACCCAGCATAGTAAATATTTATAAATACCTTTTCCTTCTTTCCTTTTTTCCTTCCTTCCTCCCTTTCTTCCTTCCTCTCTCTCTTTCTCTCTCTCTCTTTCTTTCAAGACAGGATCTCACTATGTAGCTCTCGCTGTCCTAGAACTCACTACATAGGCCAGGTTTGTCTCGAACTCACAGAGATAAATAAACCTACCTCTGTCTTCTGAGTGCTGGGATTAATTAGTTAGTAATGTGGTGGTGGCGCACAATGGTAGCAGTGCTGTTTACAGTGCGAGAAAAGCTGCGAGGTACAACAGAACCCATTATCAGAGTTTTATTAGGAGTAGAGAGGGAGACAGGAAAGAATGTGACCAGGCCTGTGAAAGAGAAGANAAAGAGGAAGGGGAGGAGTCTGGCCCACTTTTTTTTGGGGGGGGGGGTTCAGACACAGGGTTTCTCTGTGTAGCTTTGGCACCATTCCTGGAACTCACTCTGTAGATCAAGCTGGCCTTGAACTCAGAGATCCACCTGCCTCTGCCTCCTGAGTGTTGGGATTAAAGGCGTGCCCTGGCCCACTTTTTAAGGAGCTACGCCACGCATGCGCATAGTAGGCATGATCACACTGTGCTCAAATTACGTGATCACACAGCACAGGAATTACATAAGACGTAAGGCCCTTTGCTTGGCTACTGGACTGCGCATGTGCAGTGGCCAGGAACTCCAACAGTGAGCCACCACACTCACAAATAAATGCCTATTTTAATAAGGAACTTTCCTTTCTCTAAAAAACAAAACAACTAAAGACAAAAAAAGGAAAAAAAATCTCTATCTATTGCCCCCAGATGAACCTTTGTAATGTCTAAATTCCAAGATGGTGGTCCACGGCCATACTTCAATCAGTCCACGGAGAAGAGCCGTAGACACAACCATTGCTATACTTGTCTTCTATATCATGGCTCCTTTATCCCATAGAAAAATGATGGCATAATCAGATATTTTGTTGTTCAGTCATCTTTTATCACTAAAAAAATCACATAGTACCCATCCCCTCTAAGTGTATATATTTGATTTGGATTTAGTTTTTTTGAGACAGGGTCTCACTGTATGTATACCTCAGGTTGACCTTGAACTTGAGATCCTCCTATGTCTCAAGTTTGGGGGATTACAGGTATGTCCCATTATGCCTAACTCCTGTCCACACTGCCTTNTGAGGTACAGTGTACTGGTTGAGACCAACACTTCTCATACTTTGCCTGCCATCAGACNNCTTGAGGTGCAGCTGATGAAACATAGGTCTGGCACATTGGTCTCTCTGGTTTAGGCAAACAATTTTCTAGTATCCCAGAATCACTTTGAAGATAGATCCCAGGGCCCAGGCTCCAAAGTCTGATTTACCTCTGCCACCTCTGTGGTTAGACCCAAGCCTGACACAGGAGACTGGAAGCTGCCTCTTGCCTCTTGGCAACCCTCAATCCCTACTCACACCCACACCTCAACCCCACTCCTCACTGCTCTCTCTCCCCTTTGTCTGCAAAATAGCAGCTCCAGGCTTTGTCAGTTTGCTCCCACAAGTCTTTCCACTCTTCCTCTTGTTCTTTGCTGCGAGCTCAGATACGACGTCCCTAGAGGGGCCTTGGATGACCAGTTGTCTTGCCTCGTTGTATATGTTTATTGTGTTTGTTTATTGGTTTACTGTCTTCCTCCTAAGGACAGGGGCGCCACCTACTTCTCCATCACTGAGTTCCCCAGCCCCTAGTGCAGTGCTGGGGTCAGGGATGTGTGTGTGAATGAGTGCTCAGTCTGAGAAGCAAGGTGTGTGTAAACAATTCTGACCTTGGGACCTTAGCCCCGGAGTGAAGCCGATGATGTGCGTGTTTAATGAGCAGAATGGTCACAGGAATAGGAAAGAGGCTGCTTCTGGTGTGGAAGAAAGCCAGACTTAGGGCAGAGGATGGCAGTGTACAGCTTCCCAGCCCGGTGTACTGGTGTTGTGCAATGCAATGCAAGACTCATGAGGTAAATAGTTTGGAAAAAACAAAAGCTTAAGTAAGAANGTATATACTGCATTATCCTACCGCCCAGAAATGACTATGGCTTTAATTTTTGTGCTTTTACTTTTGGGGATATTTTTAGTGTTCTCGGATGTGGACATTGTACAGGTGGCACACACATTCTCATGCCCTACTTTACATCACAGGGTGGGCATATTCTAGAGCCTAGAAAGTGTCTTTACAATGTTTTTAATGACTGTTTAACATTTTGTTACATGGTGAAAATACATAATTTTTTTCTTTTACTTTATGTTCAGAAAGGCACTCTTGCAGGAGCCCTCTCTCAAGTGGAGCAGAAATATCTAAAACATAACTTTTCCCCTTGATGAGAGCAACAGTTTTCAACTAGTTAACATGGGCCCCATAAGAGACATTGGTGACATCCGGAGACATCTTTGGTTATCATGACTAGAGAGGACATGGGTACAGGGTAGAGCCTGGATGCTGCCCAGCCTCCCGAGACACAGGGAGTCAAAAGGGACTGCCTAGCCCAAAGTCAACAGTGCAGGCCAGAAACTTACTGTCCAGGACAGTGTCAGGGTTAATATTCAACAGTCACTCAAAGCTCCAATTAGCGTTCTGCCATCAGCCTGCAGGACTTTGCCCTGGGATTCTGCCTCACAATCACGTCTCAGGGAACTAGAGTGACTGCTCCCAGAATCTGGAAAAACAGTTGGTTTCCTTCCACAATTCCTATTTGATCAGCCACCTAAACAGAGTAACAGAAAGTGGAAGTAGAGTCCGCTTCTTTGTTTGCTTGTTTTGCTGTGCTAGGAACCAGGGCTAGGGTGCTAGACAAGCAGTCTACCAGGGAGCCACATCCTCAGCCTGAAGATGGCTTTTAACTATTAAGTTTCAGGGAGGACTTGCAACATTTCTGGAGCTCTTCCTTTTGGACCCATGGTTTCCTGTAAACACCGGGACACAGAGTGGGTGTCGCAAACCCTGAGAAATTACCTGGACCCAGGAAACATTTTCCGCCTAAGGCAGAGAAGTGATCTGGTCCTTACAGAACCAGAGATTCTAAATTCCAAAAGAGGTTCTGGTTAAATTCGAGTGTTTGGAATCTGGTCCCCCATCCCCATCCCAAACCTTTTCTTGAGGAGAGGAGATTGGATCTTTGATAACTTTAGCAGGGCCTGAAGGTACTGGGAACCCCGCCCTAGTAAGCAGACNCTGGAACAGCCTCCTTCCTTCTGTTGAGAAATTCGCATGCCCTTTCCCCCAGTCTTTGAGACGTTGCCAGACCTTCGCAGAGAAAATTGGTATAGAGACAATTTATGATGTCTCCACCCTCACCACGGAAGATCTAGATACTACCCTCTCAAACACAGACGAGGTGTCTGCTGTCTCTTCCCTTAGGNTCACGTTCTTTCCGGCATTGATTGTGAGTGGAGTGCAACTAGGAAATACTTGGAATTGCATTTCAAATAGTGAAAATATTAAACCTACAGCCTTCCTAAGGAGGTGTCAGATCTGAGCAGTCAAACTCAGCAAAACCAGAAGTAAGGCTGTAGGCTTCAACCGTGGAGGTGCATTCTCTACTCNCACAAGTGAGGAGAGAACACCTCTGAAGNTGGTGCTTGTTGGCAGCTTTGCCTCCCCCATTTTACCTGCCTCCTCTCCAGAGCCCCAGCCCTGTGTGAAGTAGTCAGGAGAGGCTGCTCTATGAACAGAAGCCATCCAACAAGTTACATCAGCTAATGCCGCATGCCTCAGAGAAGGAGAGGGGTGCAAAGAGGCAAGCAAAGAGCCAGAAAGCCAGAGCTGTGAGACTGCAGGACAGTTAAAACCAGCAATTAGGGCCTGAGTGAGAATGTTGGCTATGAAGTTAGTGAAGGAGCTGCAGAGGAGGATGGGAGTTGGTTCTCTTTTAGATGATAGCTACTTTTTCCTTCTGCTCTCAGTCCTAACTCTTGGTACCCAACTACTCTTTTCTTTGCAATTTTCTATTAAAATATTGCTTCGGTTGCTGAAAATGACATTTTGAATACTTCCAAGATTTGCAAGAGTGTAAAAGAAAAGCCAGTCCTTCTCTTACTGGCAAGACACACACACACACACACACACACACACACACACACACACACACACACATCAACAAACAGATGCCCCAAGCATGCAGGCACTGGGACCTGGGCCCTCCCAATGTGTGTGTAGGGGGGGGGCTATTATAAACTTAGGCAGTGTAGTAAACAAGATTTGCTTACATTCAGCTGAAGTTCAGATTCAGATGGTTTGATGTGTAGTAGGTGAGTGTGGGGTCAGTGGCAAGAACGGAGGCTGAGGCGATAAAATTCAAAACGGGGCCAAGCATACTTCCCAGCACAGAATACTGACCCCAACTCCACAAGTCCCAACTTATTAATGTAATCAGTTTCATCACTAATTCAACAAAACTTAAAGCACATTTGTCTGCTCCTCGGATACCATAGCAACACATGAAGAGGATATTACCATTACCTTCGAGAATTGGAAACTTAAAGAAGGCATATGACAGTGTATCAAACACCTGAGGAGTAAGTCACCAGCCTGGTGTCCCAAAGACTTCTTCTCTANCTTTTGTTTTTGCTTTGGTTTTTTGAGACAAGATTTCTCTGTGTAGCCCTAACTGTCCTGGTACTCATTTGGTAGACCAGGCTGGTCTAGAACTCCCAGAGATCTGCCTGCCTCTGCCTCCCAAGTGCTGGGACTGAAGGCGTGGGCCACCACCACCAGGCTACTCCAAAGATACCTTTCAAGTAGTTTTGGTGTCACTGAGCCTCTCAGTAGACCAGTCAGCCCCCCGTGGTGAGCACTGTTCTTACGTTTGGATGACTGGATGTATGGGTTTGGAATCTTGGAAACTAAGAGAGCTTCCCTAACAACAGAGTTGATAGGAATTTCGTCCTGGGATTTTTTTGCTCCTATAGAAATTTTGCTTGACACTAAAGGGAACTGAGAAAGAAAGAACATTATAATCAATGTCACATAGCCTGAAGATTGTCTTTCTATATTCTTCACCATCTGGCATTCTTCATTCATAGTGAATACCCAGGCCTAGACTCAGCTTAAGCATAACAAGAGCATTGCTATATTCCGTTCGTGTGCCTAAAGCCGTCCCCCGATCAAGCAGAATAGGCAGGAGTTTCCTCTGAGTTGGACCATGTCACCTCCATAGCTGAGTGTCTGCCACGCCACAGAGCCCAAGGAACTTGAACTGCCACCCTCATCTTCATCATCATTAACTCCTCACGTTGTGTCTTGATTTAAAGAAGTCTCAATTTGTGAAAACCACTTCAGAAACTGATAAATTCTCGTGAACATTCTTCACTTTCAGAAACTCTCTTCTGCACTAGTCATTTTCAACTTGCTCTGCCCTCCAGAAAACTTAGCGCAAGTGGAATTCATTACTATGTAGAGGAAGACATATTTACTCTCAATTAGACTGTGTATTTGAATATAACCTGGGAAATGTGAATTGGATTTTCACATGCACTGTCTATATGACAGAGATAATCAAAGATGTCCGCAAGGCTTGGGGATCTAGATATTATTAGCTGCTTTTTATGACAGAAGATGTCCTTGATCACATTGTTTATATTTGCCTATGTTTCCAGACTTTATGGACACCCTGGAGGCAATAAATAGAGTAAACAAGAATAAATTGCTTGCCATTTTGGAGGAATTCCTAATGTTTTGCATGCTCGGTTTAAAGAAAACTCATATATTTTATGATGGAATCTCTGCATTTATAAACAAACCCCCAAAAAATTTACAGAGAAAGAAATCATTTTGACTTTCTTACTCAATATTGGTTCCATAAACCAAATTATGGCAAATCCTAACTCACAGGATGATTGAGTTATTTTGTTTAAGTTAGTTTAATATGTTAGGCCTGGGCAATTTTTTTTCTNGTCACTGAACTTCTTCCTCTGAAGTTTCAACATGAAGTCATGAGGGCTAATTTTTTATACACATTTCTTCGCTACAGTGAGGGGAGTTTTGTATCACTACGTTTTTCTTCTTGGTTCATTCCTCGGGTGCACGCCTGATGTGAAAACAATTTTTTAGAAAATAATTTAAAGAAAATCTGAAAAAAAAAGAACAAACAAACAAACAAAAAATCACACAGAATCAATTATTTTCTAGCTTGGCTCTCTCAAAACAACCGGGGCATTTTATGTAGGTTTTAGCTCATACAAAAGTACGGGGCTCTGACTTAGTGTTCTGTGTCCAAAGTAAACCAGTTTGGGGGCTCTGAGGTGACTCAGTCATGGGCCAAGTGGCCATCTGCCTGGTCAATGGGTGGTCAGCGCTGGCCTCAGTCAGCTAATTGTGTGTAACTGGGATTGTGTGGTAGGAATGGCACTCCCTCTCCAAGCAAAGACATGGTGTTCATGTTGTCTGGATGACCACTGTTCTTTCTCAGCCAGGGAGAGCAGAAACTGGGGTCATTGCAAAGCCTGTCTCTAGAAGCAGGCAAGATGGCAGGGGTGATCAATTCTGGGATAAGCAGTGGGGGAGGGGCGTGAGACAGCAGGCAGTGGGGGAGGGGCGTGAGACAGCAGGCCACTGGGAAGGAAAAGAAAGGGAAGGGAGGTGGGGGAAGAAGAGTGAGGGGAGGGGTGGGGAGATGCAGCCCTGGAAAATGAGCCTNCGTGTCTGACTCCTCTGTGATTCTGGGCTAGCTGTGGACAGCGACCCCCACAGCCAGCCTCTGGCAAGCTGGGCACTAACAGCCATGTAAGAGCNACATTCTAAAGACAAAATCTGAAAGAGATTGTGCACAAGTGTCCCTGACTCAAGCTGGAGCCACAGGCAAACGAGAGGACAATGGCTGTAGGTGGTTAGCTACAGAGGCTGAAACACAAAGCTTGTTTCCCAGTCATGAGAGAAGAAGTGCAGGGTCTCAGCGCTCACCCACCCTTCTCTGGAGAGAATGTCAAAGCCACTGGGGTTGAAACAGTAACCATAACATTGTGAACTCTGAAAAGAAACAGTGGGGTACAGCCTTAGCCTAGACTTCCACCTCTCAACATCTTTGTCATTTGAGGTTGGGGTTGTTGGGAGGGACTGTCCTGTGCATGACTAGTAGTACCCCTCCCTGACCCGATCAAGTGTTCCTTTTCTCCCAGGTGATGCCAATCCAAAATATCNCCAAACATAATCAAATGTCTTGGAGAGGCAGGGAAGCACAGTTTGGGGCCTTCCATCTGTGCTTTGAGGTGTTTGCTGAGGCAAAAGTCTGTCCCAGAGCTTGGACTTGGCTGTGTGTGTGCATCTGTGCACGGATGAGGGTTTGTCTCTGTGTGTGTGTTCATGCAAACACATTCATATGTGGCTGTGTTCACAAAGTGACCAGTGTCTGAGGACGCCACAGTTCTTCCTGTTTCAACATTTGGTTGAAAGGCACAGAGCAAAGGCCACAGGTGGAACCAGGGGGTGCACCAGGAGGAGCCCTATCTTACGGCCTCAGAGGACCCCCTGACTGGCTAGCTGGGCAGAACAGGGCACTTTCTGATCTTCCTACTTCACCGATTGTCTCTGGGTGATCCTGCTAGCTCTGGGGCCACCCGAGGAAGAGAACCAGAAAGCATGGCAGCTCTTAGAGTTGGAGGCAATTTGGAGTTGTGTGT
Organism: Neotoma lepida; assembly: GCA_001675575.1. Lineage (NCBI taxonomy): Eukaryota > Metazoa > Chordata > Mammalia > Rodentia > Cricetidae > Neotoma > Neotoma lepida. The sequence goes on from LZPO01087025.1 coordinate 225,494, forward strand.
ATAGGACATTTTCATTTTCGTGGGTTTTGGCTGTCCATTGAGTGAGATTCCCAAAGGAGGTGTGAGGCTCCAGCTCCCAGACCTCCATCCTTGGAGCCCTCCCTAAGACCCATTTTAAGTTTGGAAAAGCCAAATAGTTTTTCTTTCAGAGAACCTCCTTAAGCTTTAGGTCCCACAANCCCTCGAACCATAATTTCCAGTGATTTACCCTCCTTGATTTCCAGTCTCCTGTAAACCACATTTCAGAATCGGGTCCTGCTTTGGGAGAAATAGTAAGAGAACGGATAAAATGCATCAAGTTTCAATTCGCCCCCTGCAAGGAAGAAACTGGTATCTATTTGCAAACGGAAAGCAAGGAGAAAAAAAACAAATTAGAGGTCACCCCTTGCATTGGGTAAGTGTCAGGTGCTGGGGCCATTGGAAATGGTCGCACTTAGCAGGGTAGAGGAAGCCTAGACACCAGGAGTTCCTGACCGGAGGGGTGCGCAGGAGGGAAGCTGCAGCCTCGGTTGGGAGGGGCTGAGCAGCTGGCCAGAGCCCCTTTCGCAGAAGCTGGCGGTGGCGTTGCTCTGGGTGGAAGCTCCAGCCTGAAGCTGCGGGCCTGCCCCCGGCTTTCCCCCGGCCATTGTGAGCCNGTATTGATCAGACCAGGAAGCGATAGAGCTGCGCAGCTGAAGCCCAGGGTGGGCAACATTGATCTGGCCTCCTCCCTCGGTTATTACAGGATGCGCCGGCCTGGGGAGTAACGGAGAGTTTGTTTAACGAGGGTTCAGGGTGCTCTTCGCTAGCTGGTTAACTTTAAGTATTGGAATGGAATTGATGCGCACATAATAATATTATGATTCATACAAACCACTTCTCAGGCAACTCAATATATTTCATTACCTCCTTTCTAGCAAATGTATTGATTTCTGTTTTGCGGTTTTATAATACAATTTCAAGGCTGTTGTGGGCTTAATGAGCCGTGTTCTTATGATGTTTAAAAAGATTTGAAGCTATTGTTGAAATAAATATTATGGATTCCCCCCTCCCGAGGCCCCTTCTCTCAGCCTGCCACTCCTCCTGGCCCGTCCCCTCCCGCGCGGGCGGAGCTGCGAGCAGAAAGCGGGGGGCTGCAGCTCCGCCGCCCTTTGTGCCCAGATCAAAGGACCGGAACGCCACAAAGGCGGCCCCACTCGGCCGCGGCCACACACAGCCGCACCTGCAGCGCGGCCAAATGTCATTGTCGCTTCTGCGGGGCGAGCGCGGACGCACCTCCGAGGCGGCAGATGACTAATAACGCTTGATGAGAATTGATGGGAAGAGGCGCGCGGTGCCCAGGGCTTTGTATTAGCTGCCCCGACTTCCCCAGCCTCGGCCGACCGGCTGCACCTGTGGACCCCCTTCCTCTCGGCCTTTATGGAAGTTGACAGATTTTATTAACTTTAAGGAAGAACTTTCCAGCGTGCGGAGGGCCGCAGTTTATTTTGTATTCATGCGAAACGGAAACTGAAAAAGCCCTGTTTACATATTTACCGGCCCCAGTGACCTCCCACTGGGACTCCATAAGTCACGCTCCAGATTAACTTTGTCATAGAACTGACTAGTGCGCTGAGGGAGTTGGGAGTTCGGGGGGAAGTTGCATGTGTGAGATTTTTTTTTTCAACCAGAGAAAGCTATATTCAATTATCTAATATCGCCGAGGAACCCCCAAAGACTTTCCGAATTGTACCGAAATTGAAATTCTTTTTTCGAAGCAGGTGCTCTGGGGGAGAGCATTTGCAAGCAGGCTGGGTAGATTTGCTCTTGGCTGGGTTATTCCACCGTTTCGATTATAAAAACATAGGCAAGAATGAAGAACAACTCAACTTCAAACTTCTACCCCCTTGGGGGCTTGGAAGTGTGGGGTGGGGAATGTGTGTGTAATGCTCACACTTGGAGGCTAAGCTGCAACCCGTTTGAAAAAACGGATTTGATTCATTTAGTAAATTCGATGTTAGTGGGGAAAATACTGTCATATTACCCAACACAGTAACTTTCAACATCCCTAGTCACAGAAAAAAATCCTAGAGAAAAAGTATCAAGACTTGGCTTATAGTTTTTTTTTAATTTATTACTTTTTATTGGTGTATATTCATTATACAAAACATTGGGTTTCACCACGACATTTTCACACACATTTATCATGTACTTTGCCTCCTCACCACAATGGTCGGGCCTCTTCCTCTTTCCAAACAACCCTCTTCCTACTTTAATGTCTTTTTTTCTTTTTAAAATCTAGATTCTGCATATTCGAGAAAGGACAGATACTAGCCTGTGAGTCTGGCTTTCTTCACTTAACACAATGACCTCCATTCCATCCATTTTCTTGCAGATGGCATAGTTTTGTTCTTTATGACTGGGTCAAAAGCACTACTGTGTTCTTCACACTTTCTTTGTCCCTTCATCTGTTGGTGGGCACCAAGGCTGCTTCTCTATCTTGGCTGTTGAGAATAAAGTAGGAACAAACTTGGATGAAAAATACCTCAATGAAACACCAACTTAGATTCCTTCCGGTATGTCTCCAGGTTTGGAACAGCCGGGTTATCTGACAGGTCTACTTTTAAGTTTTTTTAAGGAGCCTTTGTACTGATTTCCATAGGGACTGTACCAATTCACAATGCCACCAGCAGTGTCTAAGGGTTCCTCCCCGGGACCCTCAACAGCATTTGTTATTTTCATGAGGCCAGACATTTGGACTGTGGTGAGACAGAAATTTACAGCAGTTTTCATTTAATTTGGCTTATATTCTTAGTTGTCCCTTGTCCTTGGGATANTTCTAGGTTTTCTGACTCACAACAAATGCGAGTCTACCGCTATGAACATCCCTGTGATGGTAGCGATCAGGTATTGAGAACACAGAGCAGAGCCAGCTCACCAGCTGCTTATGTGCTGCCTGATAGCTGTACAGCGTTAAGCTTTCGGGAACTTCCTTTTGTGTGGCAGACAAACTTCAAATGAACCGAGGATCATTTTCCCAAGAAACCTTTAAGTTGGACCATAATAGAAAGTAGTTAGTAGAATATTGTACTTTTCATTTGGGCAAACAGATGGGATGCCTGCTTCTAGATTTAATCGGGGGCTGGCAGACAGGTAGGACACCATGTCTTTTAGTTGAAGTCTCTTTTCAGGAAAGAATGAAACCGCTTAATATGCAGCGTATCCACTACTCCACCCCCACGATCTAGTCCACAGTACCTCAGCGTTGCTAATGCCTAACTTTTATTTTTCATTTCTGATGACATTACAAAAGTACAAAGGTCATTGAACAGCAAGCGAATCCACTTTTAGCAAATCTATTACACTATTCCTGCGTTACAAAAAAGTATTAGGGGTGTGTGTGTGTGTGTGTGTGTGTGTGTGTGTGGTGTGTTTGAAAAATAAAACACAGGCTGCCTAAAACACACAGCATATCCCCCAAGCTCCATTTACACAGACACAGACATAAATAAATGATTTAACAATCTGGGAGTCACGAGTCTCTGACCTCATGCTTTCTCAACTTCTTTGAAAAGATTTTGATATCAACTGTTACTCTTTTTCCCCAGAAGCATAATACATGGTAACCTAAGCATGCACAATCTGTTTCAAACAGAGGGATTCAGACAAGGGCAGTCAATGGTAGATTTTAATGTCCTAGCTGAGCTTATGTTACCTTGCTAGAAGTGAAATCTGTCCCCCTCCCCCAAGCTCAAGTCCCTGGACACCCCCATTGGGGATCATTTGTTATGCAAAGTTCTGCGAGGCAATCAAAATTAATTCACAGTGCTCTTTCCACCCAGAGCCCTGGCTCCTAATAATGGGCTTTCTCAACAGGTGTTCATTGTGGCAGCCTGACTTCAAATTGCCTGACTAAAGGTTTTATTCTTTAGTCATTTCTTTTTTAATCTTGACCTTGTAATTTACTAATCGGCAGCAGCTGCCAAGGAGGGCCCAGCTGTTTACAGGAGGGGACACATACCACCAAGGAGGCTCAGGCCCGGAAGCCCAGTACCTTCAGACAGGCAAGAAGGAGACATTGACATTCTCCATTTGGAGGCAAGAACAAAACCCAGGCCCAGACTCTATACACAGTACCTTCATGAGAAGATAGTCTAACAATTTGTAAGCTCTGGCTACTTCCCTCTGGGCCAGCCTTGGATTCGGTGTGCATGAGTGGACAAGAAATTTTTGTTTTGTTTTGTTTTGTTTTTGTTTTTTGAGACAGGCTTCCTCTGTGTAGCTTTGGAGCCTGTCTTGGAACTCGCTCTGTAGACCACGCTGGCCTTGAACTCACAGAGATCCACCTGTCTCTACCTCCCGAGTGCTGGGATTAAAGGCAAGCACACCATGCTTGGACAAGGAATTTTAACAAAGCAAAAACACCACCAGAAAAATGCCATGTCAAAGGAAGGACTTTTTAAAGTGCATTTTCAATGCCCATGTGCTAAAGTTCAGGTCTGTCTTCTTCTGAGGTCCTGGGTGATGGTGTGGATGCCATTCTCCTACAGAGATTCTTGGTTTTCCTGGATCATCTGAAGCACTTCAGTTGAGTGTGTGTTGCAAAAACATGAGGCCAACTTCCTAGTTTCCAAATTTCCGGAAGTGTAGAGTCCATGGTCCTGCCATTTCCTTGAAGTTTGATTCTCTGGCCTCACCAATACCATCTCTACAATGGGTTTTTCTGCTTCATCCTACTCAGTCACAGCAAGTTAGAAAGCTCTAACAGGTGTACCTGGGAAGGCTGCTGTGCCAGCTAATCAGCAAATGTCTTGCACTGAGGATAAATGAGCAGTAGCTTCCTTTGCCACACAGCAATTCCTGGCCTCCCAGGAATTTGTTTTGCAGGTCAAGCTATACGCACGGCTCTGTTCTGGACTGTGTCAAAGAGCGCATGTCTGAGGCATCAGTGGGAACTTTAAAGACCAGAACTGAACCAAACCCTGTCTCACAGGTAAAGACCAGGTCACTGAGGTTAGAAAGACACTTAGAGATATCTGTGACTGAGCTCTGCCTTGTCGTGGCTCTTAAGCTTGCAGCTCTTTCAGCTTCCTGTGGAGTCAGAACAAGGCTGGATAAAGCTCAGACTCCTCCCAGCCCCTAGACTTCCAGAAAGGACATTGGATTCCCTTGGTGTTTACTGAGATAAGTAAACACAGACTGGCAACTCCCGAGTCAGACAGGAAGTCGTGTTGTGTCCGTCGTCCGTCTGTCCTCCTGATGAAAGGGCCTCAAGGACTTGTTGGAGATCACCAGCCCTGAGGTATAGGCTCCAGAGAAGCTCACCACTTGAGGCAGGTGGCCCTTTGAGCAGCGGTCAGCAGATGACCTGTCTCTTATACACATCTGGTATAGGCTCCAGAGAAGCTCACCACTTGAGGCAGGTGGCCCTTTGAGCAGCGGTCAGCAGATGACCACTCCCCAGCCTTCAGCATGGCTGTTCCCTCCAGGCAATCTCTTGAGTGTGCTCTCATGCCAATTACAGCTGTGCAAACTGCAAAGACCAAAGTGAAGAGGTGTGATGCACAAGTGGGCAACAGCACCTCTAAGCGTTTGTCCACGTGTGGGCAGGGAACTGCTCTAGTGTTGAGGGCCTGGATTGCGTGACACACAAAGACACCACCCTTGTTTAGCTCCTAGGAGCCTTTCCAGCTGTGGGAGGAATAGAAAGATTTCTTGGGCTCCAAAGATCAGACANTCCTAGCCTTCCCTCATTTGTTGTAGAAAGCTAGCCCCATGTTTTAAACCTGGCAATATGCTTGGTGGGGAGGGCTCAGTGGGTAACTTTGCAGGATGGGCATTGCAGCAAGGCATCTCAATGCAGATTTAGTGGGAGGTGCCATGCCAGATGGACTAGGCAGCTTGCAGACTCTGTGATGAGCACATCTGGAGGTGACCGCTGCTGTAGGCCTGGAGAAGTACGACTAAAGATGCTCAGTCTCCAATCACCACTGGGCATGANTTATTTATGTATTATATAGATGCATCACCTATGGACAGTTCCAACCAAGATGACCTGCCCAGAGAGGGGAAGACTCTTGCTCAAGGCCACACAGCAATTTTTAAACAAAGCTTGTGGCTCAGAGGGATGGACCCATCTACTAATATTTTGAACTACTAAATTCATACTAGGGAAGTACACTCCCAAGTCTTTCTGTTTACTTCCTACAGATTCATTTGAATTCTCAGTTCCATNCCCAACTGAATAAATAAATACCTAACCTGAAGCACTCACATTGAAGGAGCATGCCGACNGGAAAGCCATTCTCCTCTTGCTACTACACAATACCTGAGAGAGGGGGAGGTATAAAAACTAGAGGTTTATGTTTTACCTTGTTGCCCTCAGTGCCAGGAGCTGGTACCCGCTTGGCTTCTGTGGGGACCTTCTGCTACTTCAATGTATATGCAAAGGAATGGGATGGGGATGCCATTCAAAGTACTTGCCTTGCAAGCACAAGGCTATAGAGTCTATCCACAACAGAGGAGGGCAGGGAGGAGGAGGAGAAAGGGAGGGAGGGTGGGAGGAAGGGAGGGAGGATTTCAATAGGGGGATATTTGGGTGGGGAGACTGCAGAACTGCAGATAATTGAAGCTCATGTATCATATAGGCAGGGGGCTACCGGNAGTTCCCTCTGTGGTTCTGCAGAAGGATGGACTAGAGAGGGCAAAATTATTTGGGCCCCTGTGGTGCTTTTAGGAAGTGGTAGAGTCAGGATTCAAACCCTGTCCCTCAGATGCAGATCTTGCTTGTTCCCACTACACNGTGCCACGGTGGCATCCTCGCNGATGCTGGAAAGCATTGCTGACATCTTCCTTTTTACGTTTGCACCAGGCTATGCTACGCTCANGACCACAAGGCTGAATTTACTTTTACTGTTTTTCTTTTCNTCCCCNCTAGGGATGGAACCTAGGGCTTTGCACATTCTAGGCAGACACTCTACCACTGTGCCTCAGCTCAAGCTAAGGNACAAGATGGTGTCCATTCCCTGTTCCTGGGAGCCTCTACTGCACCCAGCTAGAGACAGCTTCCCAAAGACGATGTGTATGTCACTAGAGATAGCTTTCAGAGATGCCAGAAGTTTCAGAAATGACCGTTGGAAGAAGCTGTGAAGCTTCTCCTAGGCCAAGAGCCCCTTTCCCAACTAGCATACAAGAACATTTCTAAAGGAATAACCTTTCCTAATAAAATAATCTCAATAAGACATTTCAGCAGGGGAATTATTAGATATTAATTCATGCCTAGTTGCACTGACAGCTTCGGCCGTCAGCGTTAGCCTAATAGCACACTAGGTGAGAATTAATATGCCATAATTCACGCTCTGTCATGCATTATTGCTTAAATAAGATACATGAAGAATACCCTATTCTGGGGAAATAACTGGGATTCTCAGAGTTCTCCTGGCCAAGTTATAAATAGTTACATTTGGATCCAGAATTTTTTTCGTATTACTAAATTTGAAATAAATTGCATATATGTACCCTCATCTATAATTACTGTGAACATTTTTCCTAAGTGCTAACATTAAGTTCAGTCATATTCCATGTTTTAAAATTGAACTTAAGCAAAATCATGTGATTTTTCTTGAGACTAAAATAGACATTTCTTTCCTCCACATATCACTGGATCTAGTGCACGGCAGGATATGGCTGGCGCGGAGGACCTAACAGCGGTGAAATGCGCCGGACTGAGGAAGGCACAAAATAGAACTGGTGGAGTTCCAGGGCCTTTGAGGTGCTCTGTCGGTGCTCCTGAAGAGGGAGTCTCTTTGGGAAACTGCTGTTTGCCCAGAGGAGAGTGGGGGAGGGGAGGCAGAAGCCCAGGGCCTCCTGGAAGGAACACTGCTTTGGTTTGAATCTGAATGTCCTCCTCCGGCTCCTGTTTTGAGAGCTTGCTCCCCAGCTGGGGATGTTGGGGATCCTTTAGGAGGTGGGATCTAATGGCAGGGGTAAGTCACTAGAGGTAGGAGTTTAAAGGTTACACCAACCCTGGTTCTGGTACCCTCCCTGCTTCCTGATTTGCTGTAATATAAACAGCCTCCGCCATAGACAGAGACTCCATAGACAGAGCCACTGTGCCCTACCTTCCATGCCATACTGGACTGAAACTGCTATCAGGAACCAACAGAAATCTTCCCTCTCTTGTCACCTCGGTCAGGTACTTTGTCACAGTGATGCAAAAGTCACTAATACAGTATGAGACTAGCTGATAAATTCACATGTCCTCACAAGGCCCATGAAGACCCTGAGACACAATGAGAAAGACCATTAAGTGAGCAAAGAGAGAGAGAGCAGAAGCCATCTAGAGTTATAAGGTAAATAGTTCGTGAGGTCATTTAGGGATTTGTCCTGTATTTCTTGAGAACCTACTCCAGGCTGGTCCCTGTGCTGACCACTGAGCACACAAAGAAGGTGAGAGTCCTATGTGGGAGACAAATACTCATATGATGCCATCCAATAAAAGCAAAAACCACAGTTGCCCAGGAGCTCAAGAGAGTGAGGCCTGTCTCAGCCTAAAGATGTGAGCTGATTGAGAAAAACCTTACAGAAGAGGTGATGCTGAGAGAGAGGATCCCTACAGGGTGAGCAAAAGTGCTTGGCTGGGTTAAGAGGTGAGGGCAAGAGAAGGGAGGTAATGGGAGCAGCAGGAGGCAGCAATGAAGNAGACAGACCCACGGAGACCCAGACAGTGGCAGCTCTCATAGAACGTGGTAAGGTATGTTGTCTCAGCAGTACTGGATCCAACTTCAAGAATGGTTTTGAGGCCAGCNCTGGGACAAGGAGACATGGAAGGGAAGAGGCTGGGACTAGTCTGGGGCTCNGTGAGGGAGAAGTGAGGCTGGGGTCCAGGACATGGTAGTCATACACTTTGGTGAGGCTGGACCATCAGAGGCATAGAGTTATGAGAGATAAGAGATGGTCGTACCCAGCATCCACCCATTTGAAAGACTGGGAAGCTGAGCACNAGGAAGACAGCAACAGGTCTCCAAACCCTCTTCAGGCTGATCATTTTCTTGCATTTGGGAAGTTTTCCGTTTGAATCATCCAATCAAACAACTGATTATGAGACAGAGAGGAGTTCCCAACNGTGATTCCCNGACCTCAGGTACTTTCAAAGAACTCATAAAATGTACAACAATCAGTTACATNGTAGGTTTCTTTTCTCCAAGTGCAGGGATCAAACCTAGAGCCTTGGACATGTCAGGCAAGCACTCTATTACTGAGCAACAAGCCCCTAATGCAGTGGTTCTCAACCTTCCTCATGTGGTGACCCCCAACCATAAAATTATCTCATTGCTACTTCATAACTGTATATTTGCTACTGTTATGAACTGTGATTAAATAGCTGCTAAACAGAGGATTTTAAGTGACCCCNGCGAAAGGGTTGTTGGACCTCCAAGGGGGTCATGACCCATAAGTTGAGAATCCCTGCATCATGCTTCTAAGTAAATGCATTTCTTTTGACTTTAACAATGTTCCCCCAGAAGAAAGCATGTGTTATTTGCATACATCGACTTTGTCCCTTCTTTGCTACAAAAAGAAGACAATCTGAAAGTCAGCTCTGAGGAAATNAAGGAATCTTGAAATTCTAGCCAGAGACCGTTGCCCAGTGATGTCTACTCTCTCTTCATGAAACACACACAGAGAAGCTTGGGGAAGCNTAAAGACCAGTTAGTACCGAGCTGGGTCTTTCTGCTCATTTCCATAGGATTCAGAGAAAACTGAAAACCAGAGAATCATTTCCTCACCGTGTGATTCAGGGCTCAGAGGCTGAATGTCTCTGTATCACCCAAGATGAGCCTTCAGAACTGGCCCAGGGAACATGTCCTTCGCAGCTGTGAGACATTCGCGCACAAGTAAAGTCATAGGCAAGGAGCTGTGTGGCTGCCCCAACGTGGAGGTGATGAATGGACTTTATCTGGGACCCCCGACCCATCCTCACCTGCCCCACCAAGCCTTTCTCGGCAAACTCTACTACCCTACATCTTCTTAGGCATATTCTAGCTCAAGAATCTGTTTTTTAAATTCTTTTTAACAGAATCTCATACTTTAGCTCTGGCTCTAGACATCAGCAACCTTCCTGTCTCAGTTTATTAACCAATGAGATTANAGGCATGAGCCATCCTGGCCAACTAAGAAACTTCTCTGTAGCCTGCCAGAGCCCCACAGTCTATTTCAGGCTGACACCAAGATTGTGTTATTTGCTATCTNCCTGGGTAGAGGGGACTTCTCAGGCTGTTGGCTTTCAGGGTTGTCTGGTCCTCTACGTATCATTTGTTTTTTGAGCAATCCAGTCCTGGTGAGGAGGGGACAAGAGAGGAGAGGAGAGTGCAACGGCACCCCTGTCAGGTCAGAGACAGCAGCACATGCATTAGGCTCTTATCCCTTTGAATGGCCCCAAGCCTGGGGCCCCTGAGCTCCTGCGCAGCTTTGAGTCTGCCACAGGTGGGAACTGTACAGTGTACAGCTGGGCTGGGTTCCCGGGACAGGTCTCCCTGCCTCCTCCCGGCTCCAGCTTGTCTGAAAAGGATGCAGAAATGTCAATTGTCTCCTGGTTCTCTTAGTCTGCTGATCCAATCAATCTATATGAAAAGAGATTAAATTGAGCGAACCTCATATATTTAATGATTGGTGCTATTTGACCAGGGTGAGCTGCTCAGGAAGTGCCTGTCACAAGCTATTGATGGTCTTTAATCCTGGGTTACTGGGTGTTGAGCTTGCTTTCTGCCCAACATGGCGGGTCTCCAATGATTCCTGAACTTGCAGCAAGAAATCAAGTTCCCCCCTCCCCGCACCCCAGATTGTCTCCATGCTAGAAGATTGGGTTTAATTCCTGGGCTATAGCTCTGCGAGCAGACACAGCTTCTTGCATATAGAACTTCCTGACTTTTCATTCTACCCTTGTAATTTCTAGGAAGGTCTCTGCTAAGTGGAGGGGGCATCAGGAAGTTCTCAGAACAACAAAAGCCCTCTATATGTGCCATGATATTGCATGTAACGACAACATTAGGCTTTTCCTCTAACATGCGTTCATTTTGTATAAGGGACACTCCAANGAGTTGCTATTTTTTATTGTCTGTACTTTGAGATGAGGATGCTGAGGTACACAAAGGTTGAGGAACATGCCTGAGGTCACACAGCTAGCTCATGGCAGGCTAGGATGCCAAGCCTTACAAAGGACAGGAAATACTAAGTTACTTGGTACCATAGAGCGTCTGTCAGCCTTGCCTGCAGTCCTGAACGCTGTGTGACAGNTGCATACTCGATGATAAACTGCAGCTAGGATGCCANGCTTAGATATGGAAGCCTTGGGTTTCGCTGTCTCTTTGCAGCCTTTGGGGCATAGAGTCCCCAAAGCAAGCCTGATTCCAATTGAATGCCTTAGCTAGTGATATTTTAGGGATACTGTTTTAGTCTGTTCAAGTGCTGCAAGGAAGTGCCACAGATTCATGGCTTACTAACAGAAATTTATTGATCGCAGGTCTAGAGACTGGACGTGCAGGGTTAAAATACCCACAGGGTTGGTATCTGGTGAGAGTTTACTTCCTGGTCACATGATGGCAGGGATAAAGGGGTTCTCTGGCCCCTCCTTTAAGGACACTGATTCTGTTTATGAAGTCTCCACACTTGTGATCTAACCAAATACCCATAAAGGTCCCATCTCCTAATACTAACACCTTGGAAGCTAGGATTCAGTCCACTCCACACGTCCATCCACTCCTGTATTCTCACTTTCTCTCCCTTCCCCACTTGCTACACCCACTTTTGAACAGTCTCTGGACCTTTCAGTTGAACACAAATTCTCACCAACCATGATTCAAAGCTGTGCTTCAACTCAACAGTCAGTTTACTAGGGGCCCTCCATCTGCCGTCCAGTGCTAAGCAAAAGGAAAGCCAAAGAGCCTGTGTCTGCAAAACCCACAATCAGTTTTAGCAAGTGCATCAAGACAATTGCAATGCCAGATAAGTCTGGTGACAGAGACCTGGCAGGCTGCAGTGGCCTCCAGGCAGCATGCTTGTCAGGAGAAAGTTGGAAAAGGCTGGGTTTTCCTTAAGCCTTAAGGCACAGTGATAAGAGGCGGGTGGAGGAAGGCTGGTGTTCCAAACAGGTCTGTTCCTTTAGGAGCATGGATTGTCATTCCTGCTGCTTTAGACTGGTTGGTGCCTGGCCATGAAGCATGGTGGGCAGTGGGGGAAGATGGAGGGTGAGATATCTAGGAAGTGATATTGGAATGGAAAAATTGCCAGCATGGCAGCAGTAGTAGATAGTAGCTAAGAATGTGGCCGCAGGCACCAGAGGTTCAAGCCGTCTGTGGTAGTTAGAATATGATTGGCCGCCATGAGCTCATAGGGAGTGGTACTATTAGGAAGTATGGCCTTGTTGGAGTAGGTATGGCCTTGTTGGAGGAAGTGTGTTACTAGGCTTTGAGGTCTCTTCAGCTCAAGCTATGCCCAGTGACACAGTTCACTTCCTGTTGCCTGCGGATAAAGATGTAGAACTCTCAGCTCCTTCTCCAGCACCATGTCTGCCTGCGTGCCTCCTACCATGATGATAATGGACTAAACCTCTGAAACTTTAAGCCACCCAAATTAAATGTTTTCCCTTTTAAGAGTTACTGTGGTCATGGTGTCTCTTCACAGCAGTAGAAACCCTAGCTAAGACAACACCTATCGCTCTGAGAGCCTGCTCACATTGGCTAATGGATGTCTCTCCTTCTTAAGTTTCTAAGCTCATCCCAAAGGGTAGCTGCGTAGTTGAGGTGACATACTCATACTGTAACCAGGTACACAGTAAGCGCTAAATAACGGCTAGCTTCTTTAACGGTCGGATTAACCCTTCAGAAAGCTCCTCTTGGGAGACTACACAGGAAGGAANCGAGGCTGGCAGCAGGGCATGAGCTAGGACACAGAGAGGGCTATCTGGCAGGAGATGGCAGAAACTTCAGCTAAGGCTTCACAGCGGATGGAGGTAACCAGAAGCAGAGATGTGCTGAGCACGTGAGGGAGATGGAGGCAGCCAGGAGGACTCCCCACCCTTGACCTAGTGGCTGGGTTAGCAGGGGTCTCATTCCCTGAAGCAGTTTTTATGGGAAAGATCGCAGTCTTGTGGAACACAGGCCTGAACCAGGAGGTGCTTCGTGGCCCATAGGAGTTCATTGTTCTGAAGGTGCTTGGAGAGCTGGAGCTGTCTCTCCCCCTCCTCAGTGTTAGGAGCTCATCTCAACCTAAAGCATAATTGCTTCTAGCATATTCCTCAAGACAGGCCCAGAAAATCCTGCGTGGCCTTCAAGAAGGCCCTCAATTGAAGGAACAGATATCAGCTGCTCCCACAGGCTCTCTAACTTCTCCATGGGAGTCACTTTGAAATTGTGACAAAGGGAACATTTGACATATGCTTCAGCTAAGTCATGAGCTNCTGGGTGGCAGGACTGAGCCTTTCATCCCATATCCCCGTAGGACTAAGGTCTGCTGCCTACTGGCTTAGCCACAAATGGATGGATTCTAGTCTACAGGGAAAGTTCCAGGGCNTTCTGTTTTGTCTTTAGTGTCTACAAAAACAGGGTCTTGTGTCCTAATCTATGTGGATGGAGACATCTGATAATGGACGTGAGCCTCAAAAGGGACCCAGAAATGTCCTTCCTTTTACTCCCAAGGGTCCTCTTACCAGCAGGCAGATGCAATTTTAGTTTGACTTTGGCTCCTGTCTTGTGAACACATAACATCAGAGCCCTGAACCCTGAGAAGGAGGAGACCCAGACCTTCCACACATCTTTCTTGCTTCACCCCGCCCCACCACACTCCTGCCTTGAACATCTGTCTGGTCCATGTGCTATAAGAAGATGGTCTAAAATGCCAAGTTACTTTAAAAAGAAAACCACACACCCTGCCTGGAAGATCGGATCTGGGGCATCATCCAACAGCAGAAAACAGTGCTCAGCTGGCTTTTGTTGACTTGGGCATGTCTCCTGCTTAAAGTCCCCATCTGCTGCTTGGTGTCATCCATCAATCTCTTGACTTGCATTTGTCTTAATTTATCTTCATTTTATTGTAAGAATTCACAAAGAACTTTCTTAACACAAAAAGCCAGGAAGTAACACAAAAGAGCCAGTGGCTCTGTTCTCGGCTACTTCTCTTTCCTTCAGCAAAGCGGTGGATCCACGTTAAGGTGGGCGTTGGGGACACTTCTTTCTGGGTGGTATATGTGGCCCCACTGAAGTAGCGCAGACCCGTTTTCCTCTACCACTAAGGAAAGAATGAGGCCCCCCCTCATTTTAAAGTGATTTTCTAATCAGGGACTTGGACCTTCTCCTTAAACAAAGGCTTTTAGGTGATCTTATGGCCAGGGTCACCCTTCTCTTCCAAGATAATGGGTGGACAAAGGAGTTCCTTCCAGAGTTTGCCTACCTTGGTTGACAACCGAGAGGGCTAGGCAGTCCAGAGACCACGTTCCTGTCCACACTAGAGTTCCACTTTGTAAGGCTTCTCACCCAGCTCTTCAGAAGTGCCCACCTACACTGAAGTTTCCGGTGCCCGTCATTCCAGCTGTGGCTCTGTAATGAATTCCATATACCATGCCCATCTGAATCCATATCTTGACCTTAGCATTGTGGCCACTTAAAGCAGGATGACACATTTGGAACCATCCTGTGCATAGTCAGGTACTTAGCTGAACTCTTATCTCCTACTCTTGAATGGCAACTGCAACTCTCTCCCTGACTTTAGAACCAGAACACAGGTATTCCAAGTGTCCTTTGGTTATAGGAAGGAGGGGCCATCCTCATTGAGAGCCCTAGTCTGGAACATTACAGCAAGGACCGGCCCTTCTCTGTCTCTCACTGTTCTTCGGTCAAGCTTGTATTTCTTCATCCCACGACACACAGTAGTTGTGTGGAAACAATGACACACTAGAGGACGTGGCAAGTTTCTGAGCCAGATGAACTCTGTACCACCTGGACACATGCACCCTCTGATTGAGACATATTTGTTAGTCACTGTGGGGTGCTATGTGCCTATGGCCTGACAATACTATGCAGAACATAGCAGTCAGGGGCAGGCACCTGGAGACCCCCTAACATCTAGTGGGAGTGGAGCTATGGAAGGAGATGTGTAATCAACCAGTACAATAATTTCCAGCAGTAATCATCAACACAACGAGGAAAATATCAAAAGGACCAAGAGCAAGAGCAGAGAGCGAGTCGGCTGGGGGTGTCTTAGGTAGATGTGAGGGTTGAGAGCGTCTCCCTGGGCAAGTGAGCTTTGAGCGGCCACTACCACTTTGGCAGAAACACAAGAGCACTTTCTTCGTGTTTTCCTTTTCATCAGTCTCCAAGACTTAGCACTTAGTAGGCACTCAGCTACTGCTGCCTACTAGTAGGTTCTCCCTTCCCTATGCAAGGCAACTTTGCTGCAAATACTCATCGCTCTCGGAGCTCTAGAGTAAGTTCTAGAAACTCCAGCCAGGAGTGGGAGTGTGCGATGTGTGCGGACAGTCTGAGTCCCTGAGCCACTCTGTCTCCATTTGGCTCTGTCTTTACAAAGAGAGTTTCTGTGAAATAAATGGAACAGTGATCTCCCCTCTAAATCAATCGTTTAATCATGCATCAATCATCGCTGTCATTTAAAACCTGAAACTGCATCTACATAGCCTGGCCATTCCCCTGGCCCAGGTGTGAACCCCAGAATGGATGGCTGGGGGAAATATGTGAGCTCCCCTCCCCTGCAAGTCAGCTACCTTCCNGATCAAATGCACCCGGAGGATGGGGTAGTATTACTATTGTGCCTGGGTAAGAAGGTCCCATCCGGCCCCCACCCCATTGCAGGGGAGGAAGAGGAGCTGAATCATTACTAACATTAACTTGCCTTTCTGGAACCTTGAAAATGAGAATTTTGCCCTTTTTTCCCTGGGAGTAAATTGGGTCAGAGTGTTCCCAGAATTTACATTTCAATTAAAAATACAATAATAACACATTGTGCAAATAGTGAATGATTCCGACCCAAGGGAAGATGACACCGCCTGCTACTTTGTTAATGAAAAGCCCCCTTCATTGGGACAGGCCACACATCAGCAGTAACAAATCTCCTGTCTTGTTCTGGGAATGGGGTGGGGAATGGGGGCGGGGATGAGGAGGTAAGGGAGTCACCATCGCCCTGTGGGGACTTCCAGGCCATAGTAGCACCACCCAAAGCAACAGATTTATTGTTTCTGCCCACCCTGGTCCATCCTCCCAATGCAAACATGGCTGCTTTTCCGTCAAGGTTTTAGGGCTNGAGATGTAGCTCAGTGGGTAGAGTGCTCGCTTAGCCCTCAGGAAGCCCTGGGTTTGAGCTCCAGCACTGCATAAAACCAAGTGTGGTGTTGCACACCTGTAATTCCAACACTTCAAGGTAGAGGCTGGAGGAGCATAAGGCCTGCTTGGTGTAGGAGACACTTTGTCAAAAAAAAAAAAATCATTTTGTTATTCTAAGCAATGACAGAGGGCATCTGAGCTGCTCCAGACCCTTTCTTTCCCGCTGGCCTTTGTAGGTGGATTGAACTTTTGAAACATTTGCTATTAGCCTCTCAACCTAGATCCAAACTGAGGGAGAGAAAAAAAAAGGAGCCTAGAGATTGGCGGGTGAGACTCTTTGGAACTCCCTACCTC
>LZPO01087025.1:282431-307270 GCA_001675575.1 Neotoma lepida
GTCTGGTTAGATTAGTCTGGTTAGATTGGTCTCGTTAGATTGGTCTGGTTAGATTGGTCTGGTTAGATTAGTCTGGTTAGATTGGTCTCGTTAGATTGGTCTGGTTAGATTGGTCTGGTTAGATTAGTCTGGTTAGATTGGTCTCATTAGATTGGTCTCATTAGATTGGTCTGGTTAGATTAGTCTGGTTAGATTAGTCTGGTTAGATTGGTCTTTGGGCCTCATTGAACTCCTTTACCTCGTTTCTACCTGTGGCTCATTCAAGGTCCTGTCTCCAGCTGGAGGCCCAATCTGAGGTGCTGGGGTTTGGGCTTCAAGGAATGAACCTTGAGTGTGGGGAGGTTGGGACACAAAGCAGCCCCATTCTTCAGGTATCCTCCGTGTCACCTTCTAGGAGTACTCTGGCTATTCCTGTGGAGATGGCACACTGTGGCTCACTGTGGGGTGGTGCTTGAAGCCTACCCTACCCNTGGGTACCCACTCCCAAGCCTGGGAATCTTCGTGGAGTTGTGCCAAATGCACTATCTGCTCATGTGTCATTTCTGTCCAGAGNGGACCCATTTGCTACTCTGATAAAGGGGTTGCACAGGCAGGTGGAGCACTGCCTTCCATACCCCGCTCTGCTACCTGAATCTTCCTCACCTTCTTCCCCTGTGGCCCTGCCTATTTTCTTTGGCGCACTTAACAATCACCATGGTGATTGAATTCTTGCTTTGTTTTGCTTTGTATTTGGCCATCACAGCCTTCTAGAAGGGATCTTGTCTTCAGTGCCACATACTCAGGCCTGTGCAGAGTGTGAGGCAGGGACAATTGCTTTCCCAAAACCCTTTGCTCAAGTCTGATGCCTGCTCCACTCCCCCAGGGGCAAGGGCCCTGAGCAAGAGAAAGGAGCCTGCTCTCTGAGTCTGGGTACCCAGACCAGCACCAGAGGTCACAAGCTGCTGCTGGCCTGGACCCCAGCTGNTGGAAATGCTGAGTGAGATGGAAAAATGCCTTGAGCAGAGAGGAAAGAGCTGAGTGAGCCTTGGAGACATATAAGGTGCACTTCTGGGGGAGACTTCTAGAAAGGACAACAGCCAAGTGAAAGAGCCCACAGTCTGTAAAATTGCCACGGAAGGCAGAGCCAGCCTGATTGGTGGGANATATGCAAGGCCCAGACTGTGGGGCCGCAGCTATGTGAGGGCAGCCCATAATACCTGCGGGGCCAGCATGTAAATCACTCACCCAGCCGGCACACTGCGGAGGACATTACCCTCCGAGGAGCGGTGTTTCCTGGCACACTGGAACATCTATTTCAGGGTGTTGTTTTTGGAACAATCACAGGCTTACCCCNTGCAAGAGCATCATCTGGATGTTTCCCTTGAGGCTTGGTGCTCACGTTTGACCTGCCTGGTCACTGCAACCCCAGAGGGAATTTTTAAAAGATTTCCTCCTTGTAGCTCAGTGGGCCATTGTAAGTGCAGGGTAATATTTTTCCTCGCAGGTGAACATATTCATTTTGGGGGGTTGTTGTTAGGTCACACAAAGTCCTAGGAAGTGGCCTATTGTTCAGGGTTGGAAGGCAAAGGTGTATAAGTAATGCCATTCTTATTAGAGGTTTGAGGTTTGAAATGTGGTAATGAAGTTTCTTTTGTTCTTGTCTATGGGGCCCACAACTGTTAATGTATAACTTGCTATATGAATTCAAACTTATTAATCATTTTAAAGCAAAATTCTATTTAATGGCTGGAATGGAAAAATCAGGCCTTGATGAAATGACATGTCACACAGGCTCAGTTTTCCTCCCCAGTGGATGCCAAGAGGCAGAGTCACAAGCCTTCTCCTCCCATGGAGTTTGTGGATGGAGGTGGCTGGCACTGCTGAGGGTACAGTGTCATCTGCCCCATGCCATGTGTACAAGTACAGCTCTAGCCTTTGATCTTACCATGTTGGCATCGACAGCTGCTTCCTGGACAGGCAGGCCCTGCCCTGCCCTGCCTCTGCCCTGCATTGCTGTCAGATCTAGAAAGCTGGGCTAGGCCGACTTTATCCTGAGGATTCTAATTTCTTGTGTCTGTAGAGTACTTTAGGATCCCTGGAATATTCCTGGAAACATACTCCCATTTAACCTACTGCATTTGTGGGAAGCTGACCAGACTCATCCCAGCTGGAGAGCAGAGCAAGACAAACACAGAGACAGAGGCACTTGGTTGGGATCACCAGGGTATGACTGCAGCCCAGGGCTCTAGCTGTGAAGTCCAGGGCCACACACTCACTAAGTGTCAGGGAAGGCTTTTAGGAAGTCCAGACCTAGGCAGAGCTTCTGGAAGTTAGGCCCCAGGGAAAGCAAAATGTGTCTGCCTCTTCCAATCATAAGCTTAGGTAACAGCAAAGGTTCTAACCCACTGGTCTATGGGACAGGGTGTGGCTTGTTTGGTTTATTGCCTGTCTCTTTCCTTAGAACACGTTTTGACTTCTGTCTTGCAAAGTCTACATGTTAAAAACACATAATAGGATTTCTGAAGCTCAGCTATTGACCGTGTTTGGAGGGGAGCCATTTGTGTGAGGTGGTTGGGGTTAGATGAGACCATAAAAGTGGCGTCCCCGTGATGGCATCAGTGGCTTTATGAAAGGAATAAGAGAGACTTGAGTGAATATGCTTCTTCCTTCTCCCATGCAATGCTCTCCACCCTGTTAGGATGCAGGTCAAGGCCCTTACCAAAGGTCAGCACCATACTTACAGACTCCCCAACCTCCAGAACTATTAAGCCAAAACAATTTATTTGTAAGTTCACTGGACCACAACTCTTTATTTATTCCAAAGGATAGAGAGGAACAAAGGGGTCACATTGCATCAGAATTGCTTGCTTGCTCAAGAAAACCTACTCCCCAAGTTATTCCAGTCTCTGAGGAAAACTGACTTCTTTTATAGGCCCCGCCTCCCAACACTGCTACTTGATAGACAAAACCAAATTATAGCTGTAGAAGCATCANTCACAAAAGTGAAAAGACAGGAATTGCCCCAGGGAATATGCACACAATGGAATATTGTTTAGCCTTTTAAAGAAGGGAATCCTGCCATGTACTGTAACTTGCATGAATTTTAATGATAGCACGCTAAATTAAACAAACCAATCAAACAGGACAAATATTATAGGAATCCACTTACAAATGGTCAAACACCTACAGATAGAAGGTAGAATGGTGATTGCCTGCGACTGGAGGAGAGAAGATGGGCTGTTGTATCATGGGACAGTTTCAGTTCTCCAAGGTTCTCAAGGGGTTCAGGGAGTCATCCCCATCATTAAAGTGTTTTCGTTGTGAGAGCGGTGAGCTGAGTTTTGTCCATAAAACTTGGGTAAAGAAAGCCAAGTATGGAGGCTCACACTTGGAATCCCAGCACTGGGAGACAGACAGGTCTTGGGCTCCCTGGCCAGTTAGCCTAGCTGGCTTGATAAGTTTCAGTCCAGTGAGGGACCCTACCTCAATGAAAAGGTGAGTGGTACCCAAGGAGCAATGCATGAAGTCGACCTCTGATCACCAATCACTCACATCTTGGTGTACAAAGGAGCATGTACACACAGGCAAATATGTACACACACAGACACACACACACACATATACACACACACAAAGAACTGGAGATGGCTAGTGGTGATGGTTGCCTAGCAACGAGAACAGTGCACTTAAACATGGTAACCCTCATGGCATGGGTATTTATCACAATCAATATAAAAATAAATTTAGAAAATCACAAATTACTTATCATGGGAATGTTAGATTAAAAACTAAATATACANACCAAGAAGCAAGACGCACTTTGCAGAAGCAGGTAGCTTGTGTCAAGGTGCCCTGGAGCCTGTGTGTGTCCAGCTGCCATTCTGCTCTCCCAGTCACAGAGGGAGAACGCATGCTGGGCNGGACAGCCAGGTTCCTGGAAGACTTCCTTTCCTATTGCCCCTTACACATTANCTTCTCCCTCTTTGCCCCCTGCATCTGGGCATCAGGGGAGCCCTCCACTCAAGGAATCCAGCATCCTCCTGCTCATTTGCTGGTGGGGGACTAGAGAGAGAGCTTTATGACTTGGGCTTGCTAGATGTTGCTTCGTTTTCTAAGAAAAAAAAATGACTCTTGTTTGTATATTTTGAGATAGGGTCTATGTTGTCCAGGCTGTCTCCAGACTTCTGAGACCCTCCTGAACATTGGGATCACAGGTGTGTACTGCCATACCCTGCTTTGCAGGTTTTGAAACCAGACCAGGCACGTGTGTGACCAGAGTAGTGTGGAAGGAACACTTATCTGACTGTTAAGCCAGAGGTTCAGGACCCAGTCCTGGTTAGTGACTGTGGTGTCAACCTTCACCTGCCAACACTCATGATCTTTTGTGCACTCAGGAAGTAAAGCACTNCTGGTTTTAGTCAGTATCTTAGTTGGGGTTTCTATTGCTGTAAGAAAACATCATGATGTCCAAAAAGCAACTTGAGAAGGAAAAGATTTATTTCACAGACACTTNTCTGTCACAGTTCTTCAACCAAGGAAGTCCGGGCAGGAGTTCAAGGCAGGAATCCAGAGGCAGGAAATGAAGCAGACGCCATTAAGGAACACTGCTTACCGGCTTGCTCCTCGTGGTTTGCTCAGTTTGTTTTCTTAAACAACTCAGCACGGACCACTAGCCTAGAGGCAGTGCAGCCCACAGTGAGCTGGGCCCTTCCACATCAATCACTAATTAAGAAAATGCCCATAGGCAAGTCTTTCAGATTCACTTTCTCAGTTGAGAGTACCTCTTCCCCAATGACTCTGGCTTGTGTCAAGTTGACAGTAAGCTAGCCAGCACAGCCAGCTTAGGGGAAACCAGAAATTCTTGGAGTTTGAGACCATTTTATTCTTACTTGGGAGGATACTGCCACAATGCCTCAAGCTGCTGGACTTAGGGAATGTTCTGGNGTATAGNTCATGGCCAGAAGGCAGGTGGCCTGCTCCTGTTCCCCTGTGGAGCTTCCAGGAAGAAACTGTGATGTGCATAGGCCTGTTCCCTGGGCTCTGGATCTGTGAAGCAGGACCTGGGTGTCAGGTGCCAGGGTGTGAACGCTTACATAGGAGGAAGAGGCCTGTGATGAGAATCACCTGCTACCTGTCCTTTATAGACACAGAAGCAATCCCTTTCTTCTGAAAATTAAGTGAGATAATGTAAATAGCATCTACCACAACCTTCTTGTCTTAGAATAACTGCAGCCACAAAATTTCATCGCTTCTCCTATCAAGACGTGGAACCTGTTTCCTATTTCTGGCTACACACCGACCTCCTGGCTGGCATGCTGAGGACTTGATGTCATTTCATCCTGGAGGCGAGATCTTGGAAGACACATAGTCCACTTGGCCCTTTTGAACACTGCCCAGAACCAACCAGGCAAGAAGCTGGCTAGCCTGGAAGACAAGAGGCCATGTGGGGGGAGTGGTGGCCACCCAGAGTCCCACAGATGTGTGAGGGAGGCNGCACACTTTAAGTGCAGCAGCTCCTATTACTCAGGCTGAGTAGTTACAATAATACAGCACGGTGATCATATAACCATTGTGGCTGTTTGACAACTTCTTTTAAAATTTTTATCTCTAATTAATACACAACTAGTGTACGTATTTACAAGGCAGGNTGATATCCTTCAACACAGTGTGCAGTAACTTGGGTAACTTGTATATCTATCTTCTTAAACCTCCGCCAGCCTTCCTCCTAGCTGTCTTGAGACCCGTAATCATGGTTAGCTACANTTGCCCCTGAGCTGTGGAGCACGAGCTTCCGCTTCCCTGTCTGGTCCTCAGGGGAGGTTCACAGTCCTTGGACAGGCACTGGGCAACAGGATATTTCAGTGGTCTCTGTGGTTCATGGCTCTAATCCCCTATGTCACCTCATCTGCCACCTGGGACAGTGCCACAGCCCCTCTTAATACTGTCACACGTGGCAGTGCTGTGCTCGGGTGCCACAATCTGGCTGCTTGTGCAGGCACAGAGCCTATTTTTAGTGTGTTATGTCTGTAATTATGTAGTTTCACTGCCTTGCAAATGCGTATCTGCTCTGGGGAGAGGTTACACTTCCATGGTCTGTTATTTTTGATAGGGCAAGATGTGCAAAGTCTCTCTGAAGCTGAGCAAAGGGCAGCCATGCCTCCAGTGCTGACTGCCCTGGAAACAGGCCTGGGAAGCCAGGGTCGCTGATCAGTCAGCTTNGAAGCAGCCATCGTAATATTGGGGTGTCTATGAGGCAGATTATCAGCTCTGCTCCTTGAGGCCAANTCAATCTGTGGATCAGATGATAGTTTCTGAAAGTTGAGGTCCCCTGTGAGGGACCAGATCTTCTGGGATGAGGGGACCAACAGAGTCCAGGTTCCAGCAGATATCATCAGCTTGGCTGATGGGAAATGGTTCCCACAGGCCACAGCTCTAGCCAGGAAGTTCCTTCAGTGGTGTTTTTGACTCCTGAGGAAGGAGAGTGGACAATGGCCCAGGTGAGATAGAGCTGGGCCAGGAGTTGGATGGAATAGGGGCCTGGTGGTTCCCACTGCAGTGGATCAGAAGAGGTAGGAAGCTTCCTTGGGGCTTGGCACTGTGTATCTGGTTGCGGGAGAAAGGCAGGCTCCCGGCTTCAGCAGGGCCGAGGCCTCCAGNAATCAAGAGATAAGAAGCCCCAGAAGAGTAAGGCATCCAGGGCAAGCACCNTCTTTTGTTCACTCACTTAATCACTCATTCTTTCCCTCAAGAATCCTTGAGAGCATATCCACCGACTAGGGAGACATCAGAACTTCCAGTTCACTTCCAATAACTTCTGCTTTCCCATGCATTAGGAGTCCTGAGGGCCCCATTCCTGCAGAGCAGAGACATAAACACAGGTCCTGACCAAACAACAGAAATTCATTGCCAGGACTGTGGTAGTATACCCAGCTAATGTGGAAGGTGACTCCAGGGCCCTGATTAGAATCCTCACAGTACTGGGCTCATCAAGTGACCCACACTACTGTGAGAAGCCTCACCACCAATGGTGGGAAAGCCATGAAACTGTCAGATTTACATCAAGGGAACAGCTCCAGAGATCAACTTCCCTATGCAGAAAGTTGAGGCAGGTGGTGGCAAATTGTGGTGCCTTGTGGATCAGATGCCCAGGTCCATTTGTGTTTCTACTTCTTTCCTTTTTCCAAGCAAGTCTGTTGCTTTTCTTTGTCACATGCAAAAGAAGTTTAAGTAGAGATCATAGTGCATGTGGAAAGAAGAAATGAGAAGGCAGTCTGGACAGCATCTCCTGGAGATGACCCTTGTTAATACCTGCTTCTCGGCCTTAGGAGCTGTATATAATATATACATTTTTAAACACAGAATTGGGATTGTTGCTTGTCTTTTTAATTTTTGGTGTGTGTGTGTGTGTGTGTGTGTGTGTGTGTAGACACCACCTGTGTGGGTGCACATGTGTGGTGCCAAGATATCAACCTCAGGTACCATTCTTTATACTTTATAAAAACAAAGTGTTGTCTACTTTATTTTGTGAGATGGAACACTTCACTGGCCTGACTCACCAATTGGACTAGGCTGGCTGGCTGTGGAGCCTCGGGATCTGTCTGAGTTCCCTCCCCAGTGCTGAGGCTACAAGTGTGGGTCACATGCCTTGCCTTTTTATGTGAATTCTGGGGATTGAATTCATGTCCTAATGTTTGTACAATAAGCATTCTACCAACTGAGCCATCTCCCCAGACACCCCTTTTTCTCCCCCTTTTCATTTATTTTTGAGACTGTGTTTTAATTACAATATTTCTCCCTCCCTTTCCTTCCTCCAAACCCTCCCATGTGCTCCTCCATCTCTCCTTCAAATTCCTGGCCTCTTTTTCCATCAATTGTTATTGCATGTATATATATATATGTCTTTGTGTATATGTATATATTCCTAAATATAACCTGTTGAGTCCACATATGTTATTTGTGTATATGTTTTCAAGGATGTTTGGCATTGGACAACCAATTGGTGTGCTCTTCCCTGGGGAGGGCCCCCTCTCTCTCTCCCTCTCCAGCTTTATTCAGTTGCCTACAGTTCTTTGTGTAGGGTGGAGGCCTCATGGGGAAACNCTGTGCACTTTGGCATGTTCATTGGTGTCCTTGTTCAGCTCATGTTTGGGAAGTCACATTGGTGAGAGTTTATGGGTGTAGCTTCTGGTGTTACTACGAGACACAATCTCATAGAAAACTCCCTCATCCTCTGGCTCTTACACTCTTTCTACTCCCTTTTCCACATGGGGTGGGAAGTGTGGGAGTGTTTTGTAGGTGTATCCATTGGGATTGGGCTCGGAAACTGCATATCTATTGGCTGTGGGTTTTTTGTAGTGGTCTCGGTCTACTGCAAAGAGAAGTTTCCTCNATGGGGATGAGGACTACACTTATCTGTGGGTAGAAGGACAAATGTTTATAGATCATTGTGAGGGGTTATGCTGGTTTAGTAAATTAGTGGCTGCATCTTCTCCACCAATAACCATGACTTCACTAGCACTGTGTAGTTAGCTAGCTTCCCAGTACCAGGCATGGACTCCCTCTTGTTGAGTGGATCTTAAGTCCAATGAGAGAGCAGTTGGTTTCCACCAAANTNTGTGTGCCTATACTATACCTGTAGGGTTATTGTGCCATGTCTNTCATTNATGTGGCTCATAGGCATCATAGCTGGGTAGGACAGTTGGTTGCCTCCCTCCTTTGGAAGGTTCCATGGTGCCTTCCAGTCCCCTCTCCCTTTTAAAATATTTTTATTTATTCCTCGAGAATTTCATAAAATATATTTTGATCATATTCTTTCTCCTCTCCTAACCCCTCCAAGATTNCCCCTACACACACCTCCCAATTCCATGTTNTTCTTTTTCACTCTCTAAAAAAGAATGGAGTCCAGTTGTATTGNTCAACTCCTCCTGAGCACAGCNCCTGCCCTGGAGTGTGGTGGACAGGCCCTGTGCATCTCCATTGAGGAAAACTCACTGCCCTTGCCCAGCAGGCCTATTTCCTTCCCCTCCTTCACCCTGGGATTTTGTCTGGCTTGAGCTTCTATATGTGTGCGAATGCTGGCGGTNTCTGTGAGTTTGTGTGTGCATCTGCCCTGTCCTGTCTGGAACACTCTTTCCCTGGAGTCATCCTCGGCTTCCAGCTCTTACAATCTCTCTGCCTCCTCTTCCACACAGATCCCTGAGCCTTCCGGGGAGGGGTTTAGTGGAGATCCCAGGTAGGGCTGAGTGCTCCGGGGTCTCCTCTCTGCACACTGTCCAGCTGTGGATCTCTGTGTTAGTGCCCGTCTACTGCAAGAAGAAGCTTCTCTGATGAGGACTGAATGAGGCACTGATCTACCTGCTTCTTTTTGAAAGGGAATTTTTCTGTGTCTCAGACTTCTGGGCTCAAATAATGTCTGAGCCACTGGGATGATGACAGTGCACTTTCACTGGGTTCTGTGCTGAGAGGATCTTCTGCTGCCTCTGATACTCTTTGTGAATATGATTTTTATGAACGCAGGACATCCATCATGGGGACATGTGGTGAGTGATTTGATGGCCCTCAAGTGTTTGTCATAGACGCTAGCTCCAAAGAAAGCATTTCACAGCCACCGTTGTTATTTATATGCCACAAAATCCTGCCACCTACAACTTTGGTGGACAATGAGAAGCCCTTGTGAGAAGCCTGCCTTTGCATGTGTGCACCGGAAGAAGTGAACGGAGACCTAAGTCTGCAAAGGTGGTAGTGCTGCAACAAACCAGCTCCAACTCGCTCTAGTTTGTGCAAAAATTGTCCAGCTTCTGTATTTCTAATGCNTTGNTTAGATTGTTACTGGCAAAATGAAAACAAGCAGAACTGGCCAGAGTATGGCGACGTGGACACTCACACTTGCGGTGACAGGTTAAAGTCTATTGTGTCCACAGTTTCAGGTGCTCACAGCAAGCTTCGCCTTCTAAGAACTCACTTTAGGGATTAGTATCAGAGCTATACACAAAGACATATGAAAAACAATATTTATATAGCATTATTTTTGTGCATAATACACAGTAACTTCTAAAAATGGAAGCTGTAATTACCAGTATTATCATCAATTCCTTTTCCAGCCCCATCTGGTTTTTAAAATCAGAATATTATAATTAATATATTTTTACATTGTGTCTAATCTCTTTCCAGAATTATTTTTTGACACTTGTATTATATTATAATCACAGTAACTGCAATTATGAGAAATTAGCTTTAAGGTTCTTGGTTTTCGGCTCAGCAATGCTTCCTTCATGCTCCCTCTCCTTGGATGTGAATACTTTTCTTCTGCTTCACCCATCAGCCACCTGNAATATTTCTTTTATTTTTTTCCTAGAAAGTGACGTGAGGTGTCTGAGGCCTTCCCTACAGGTTGCCAGTGCCTGGTTGGAAGTTGGCTGCCTCTCAGCTCTTACTTCCTGACCCACACTCCATCAGAAGGTTTTAGATTTTGGAACATCTNATCCTAGAATTTTCTCNGCTGTGCGACCTGATGGATACCTTCTTCCCCTTANCTTCAAGGAATGAAACATTTATATAATCTAGAAAATACATCACTATGGGGCTGGAGAGATGCACAGGTGTTAAGGGAACCGGCATGAGAGGACCTAAGTTTGATTCCTAGCACCTGTGTGGTAGCTGGCAACCATCTCTAACTCCAGTTCCAGGGGAATCCAATGCCCCCTCTGGCCTCCCTGGGTACATAGCATTCAGTACATACACACATCACAATGCAGGCAAAACTCCCACACACATAAATTAAAAATCAATCCGTAAATAAAACTCTATCCCTGAAACATTTCTGTTTTTGTCTCAGAGAACCATCGCCAGAGTCAGCTTATCCCCCCACCCACCCACAAGAGGGTTGTATTGCTTTTCAGTCACAGAGTCTGCTACACCCATGTAACTCACAGATGGAGACTGGGAAAGCAGCTGCAGACAGTGTGTCAATGAACGGATGTGTCCATGGCTCAATAAAACTTTATTTATAAAAGCAAGTGAACAGCTCCCAGGATGTAGCTTATAGATTCTTTCTTCAGCTCAAGGGATTCTCCCATCCCATGTTTGATGATGATCTCTTTTCCTCTATGATCACCATTTAACATTTCTAAACAGATATTTGGACCAGATTTTGTTAATAATCCCTCCCTTCCTCTTTCCCCCTCCCATTCCTTTCTCTTTCATCACTATTGCCATCTTTTGTCTTCTCATTCACACCCAGCAGCCCTGAGATCATTCTAAATCTGTAGGTAAGCCTTGTTTTCTGCTCCATGACCCCATCCGGAAACTCACAGGGAAACAACTCTTTTCATGTCNATCAGAGAAGCAAATCTCTGCTCTTCTGATGTCCTAGTTTGCTTTTTCTGTTGCTGGGATAAACACCATGGCCAAACATGACTCGGGGAGGAAAGGGTTTGTTTAGCTTACATATCCAGACCGCAGTTGGCCANTGAAGGAAGTTGGAGCAGGAACTCAAGACAGGAACCTCAAGGTAGGAACTGGAGCAGAAGCTATGGAGAGACAATGCTTACTGGCTTGTTCTCCATACTTCGTTCAACCTTTCTTATACAGGCCAGGATTACCTGCTTGGGAATGGCATTGCCTACAGTGGCCTGAACACCTCAATATCAATAATCAATCAAGAAAATACAATATAGATTTGCCTGCAGGCCAATGTGATGGAGATACTTGGATTTTGTTCATAATTCCTCTATTAAGCTGAACAGTGGTGGTGCACTTCTTTAATCCCAGCATTCAGGAGGCAGAGGCAGGTGGATCTCTGTGAGTTTGAGGCTAGCCTGATCTACAAGTGAATTCCAGGACAGCCAGGGCTACATAGAGAAATCCTGTCTCAAAAAACCATAATTAATAATAACAACAACAACGATAATAATGCCTCTATAAAAATGTATTGTGAGGACACTGATTTCATTTCTTTTGGGTACATATACCGCAACCCTATATTTTTAAGGTGCTGCCTGCCTATTTTCCAAAGCGGGCACACCATTTTCCTACCTTGGTGCTCAAGGGTTCTGGTCCCTCCATGTCTTTATCGACATTGTTACCATCTATCCCCTTTATTTTAGCCATCTGAGTGGTGTGAAGTGGGTTTTGTTTTGTTTTGCTGTTTATGTTTTGTTGTTGTTTGAGACAGGGTTTCTGCATGTAACAGCTCTGACTGTCCTGGATCTCACTCTGTAGACCAGGCTGGCCTCAAAATCAGAGATCCACTTGCCGCTGCCTCCCAAGTGCTGGGATTAAAGGTATGCNCCCCCACGCCGGGCATGAAGTGGGGGTCTTAATTTGGACACCTGTTAAATTTTGAGAGCTTTTCTGATTGGGCATCTGTAGGCAGCATGGCCATCCCAGAATCAATCATGTGTCCCAGACCTGAGTCATGAGGCCCTCCCCAGAGATCTGCCCAGCAGTAGGTGGGCAGAAGGAAGGGAGACAGTGATTGCAAGCTAAGTGCAGTATAGGTGGGAGGGGTTGGGGACAGGAAGATAAGAGATGACGTCTGCGGAGGCCCTGCAGCCAGGAGCTGCAGTGGTGGTCTGCTTTGGGACTAAGTCCTGCCTGCCAAGGAACCCACTTGTCTTATCCTCAGTCCTGACCTCATCTGGTTCTCACCTCAGGAGGGCTGCTGCTGAGGTCAGTAAAGAACCATTGGAAATTCTTTTCAAGCAAGTCTCTCCCTCATATTCTGTAAGCCTCGTTTTGATAGCCCCTGCCCTCATATTCTGTAAGCCATGTTTTGATAGGCCCCTTTGCCATCTGAGTTCTCTGTGCATCCGGCAAGATCCTTCCGTCCATGGTCTCTAAGTATCACCCTGTCCAAGTCCCAGCATGGACACTTTCCCCCTGTAGTTGTTATCTCCTTGGGGATCTGGAGAGTGGGCATGCGTGTAAGCCTGTGTCTTCCTATAGGGGACCAGTGACCCTGCTTGACTCTTGGAAACAGCTCATGCTCCAAGCAATGTGTCTCAGGATGGCATTATAAAGCAGTTACTGAAAACACCTTGTATCTTGAGCGGAGGTCCAGTAGCACTTACNAAGGCGGATAAGGATACCTTCAGTATTGTCCCACTTAATATTTATCAGCATCATATAAGGTTAAAAAAATACCTTCATATTATAACTGAGGGAGCAGGAGCTCAGAGAGCTTAAACGACTTATGAAAACCACACAGAAAGTCACATCCAGTGCCAGGGTTGCTGGGCAACACTGTCCATCACCACACTCCTCCCATTCCTTCACTCACTTTCCTTAGCAAACCCTGCCATTTGCCTTGTGAATATCTGTAACTCAGTTCCAGCCCAGCCACTTCTTGGTTTAGCCATCTTCCTGGCCAACCTGGCCTAGTGGGATGTCTGCTCCATGGTTACCTGGCCCCAGCCCCACTTCTTTTGATCTTCCCTTCAAGCTAGATGACACAGACCCACCCATGCTCCTGAGTTCACCCCTCCACAGCCTNCACAGCCTCCGTAGGTCAGAATCTGGACTCCTCTGGTGCCATTTCTTTACAGTGAGGATGTTCTGGATGAGCCCCCTCATGTCCCTGGGGCACATGACCCTTAGTGGTCATCACTGCTCCAGGGAAATGCTGGTTGGATAACCCCCAAGGCCGTGTGTACCCTAAAACTCAGTATTCCACAGACGATTCTCTTGGGTCCGTCACAAACTGGACAGGACTTCACATTTTCCTGTCTCAGTATCACTCTCTTCCTTCCTGACTGCCTCCGTTCTTCTTGCCATAGAATCACTTCAAGGTGCGCTCAAAGGCTCTCTGGACTGTGAGGAACGGGTACCATGTTTTTATCATTTCTTTGTCATGGGACNGCCTTCCTGCAGCACGCCAGCAGGTGCTGCTTCCCACTTAACACAGGATAAAAGACTAGGTGGGATGGATATGGGAGAGATAAGAGCACATATAGAGCCAGAGAGAAGGAAAGTGGAGAGGAGGAGGGAAGAAGGAAGAGAAATTGATTATGTGATGCTAAGGTGCCTTGGACTTTAACAGACACTCAAAATTGATCACATTGTCTCAAATCAATAGTAGGCTTTGTGCTTCAGACCTAAAAGTCACAGGCAGCAAGAGACTGTGCTCTAACATCTGGCTGCTTTCCTTAGGTACCAAGGACACAGCTGCTCACTTCTCCAATACATTTTCCTTCTTTGCCAGAAAATGAAGAATGGTGAANGAAGGGGTGCAGGAGGAGTCAACTGTCTAAGATGTCATTGCTGAAGTAATCACTTCACCGAGGATATGAGCAGAGGGAGGCTTGTGGACAGGAGGGGGTGAGGGGGGCTCTGAGGTTAGAACACAAATGCAAACCAACACAGGATTCTCTCAGGCTATAGAAGAGCCCCAAGGGANAGCAGGGAGACAGAGGAAGACAGCGATTTCTGTGACCTAGGCGTGGCTGGCTGGGACCAAAGGGATAGGCTACATCATCTCTAGGGGGACACTGGTGTTTGAGAGCTTCCAGTTGTCTGTGCATTTGTGTGCACCAGCGTGTGCACTTATGCACATGAACATACATACATACATACATGCACACACATGCATGCACACATGCAAATGCACACACACAAACACACTGTTGGCTGATCACTGAATAGAAAGAGAAGCAGAAGAGGGTCACTGAGCTCTGAGTTGCAGCTGCCCCAGTTATTAGCTNTAACTTTGGACCCATCACTATTTGACCATTCTTTAGTTTNTGCACATGGGAAATGGATGTGACAGGAGTGACAAAAATTGACATCTTAAGGCTCTTGTGTCCACGCAGATAAAATGCAGCATAGAATAAGCACCATACATATCCTGCTTTTTCCAACAACTAGGGGGCAAGCAGGTCTGGAGCAGTGTGTAGTTATCTCCCACTGCATGGCNCAGCTCTGTGAGCTGATTCCACAGAGGCTCCAGCTCTGCAGATTGAGGCAGCCAAAGCCCCCAACACCTAGGACACCTGTTGCTGCAGCTTCATCCTGTTCCCAGCCCCACCATGTCTGGGATGGCCTCACAAGGTGTCCATGCCTTCTCTTGGAGTCCTACTCCCACGGCCGCTCAGGGACAATCTCAGGTTCCCTGTGTCTGCTCTGCCTAGAGACACACGTGCACCAGTGAACAGAATTGCAGAAAGTTCTTTCCCTAATTTCTCGGCTGCATCAGGCAGCTAATCTGTTTTGACATGCTATCTAAATGGTCTTCAAATCAGCATACAGAAGAAGCCATCCATAAGTCATGTCCTTTATGCACATGTACTGGTGTGTACAGAGAAAGAGTTATATTGGCTTCAAGAGCTGAATGAGAAGGGCCATTATTATGGTGGTCTCAGGGTCGCCATATTCACTCCACATATCAAATCCGCTCTCAATGCAGCCAGTTCCATCAGCTGTCAGATTCTATTAAATATATCCNTCAGACCCACTGACCAGCTGACAGCGGAGAAACTCAAAACCATACACCCGCCATTAGCATCATAAAATGTGAAGTCAGCTGGAAGGGATGATAACAGAACTGAAAACAGAAGAGATGAAAATCTGGAGTGCCCTTATGTCCTCCTAAACCAACCCCCTCCAAGAGCTACAAGCACACCCATAAAACACTGGGGTGGAAAAAAGGCAATACCAAAACCAAAACAAAAGTCGCCCTGCTGTAGGCTCCATAACGCTGTGGGTTCTTTCACCTTGTGTGAATGTGAGATTTGCATAAATGTTTCATGAGCTTAATACAAAGCATAAACAGAGACGTTCATTAGGCAACATCTGTGCTGTTTCCCCAGATGATGCAGTGTTTCTTCCAAGTCAATGAAATACAACCTATCGGAGGGTGGAGGCTGTTAAAATGTGTGTGCCCAGGCTGCGTGCAATTAGACTTTATTTACACTTTTGCTGATACTCTGATCCACCCAGGGTACTCTCAGTCAGAGATCTGCAGACGGCCACCACCTCAGAAGGCGTGGAAGCTCCTTGGAGATAGGTCATGGGACTGTCCAGAAATCAAACCCACAGAAAGAGCAGGGGTATTTCTGGATGTAGACCATGAGGGTGGCGCTAACCTCTTCAGTCCCTTGAAGTGGAGGTTTCTTTGCTGAGATAGTTACTTAACACTTGGGGAAACCAAATGAGCTCTTTACCTTCCATCCAGCAGGAAGCAGCCATGGGTCAGATGCCCACTGGCTTTGTGCAGCTACAATCTGATCATGATATTGGTTCCATATGGGACCCTTTAAAGCAAAAAAAAAAAAAGTTATAAGACCAATAATTTTTAATGAAACTTGGCTTAGCTCACAGGCCGGTCTAGCAGATGAAACAGCAGCGTGAGCTGGGAACATGACTTTCCTCCTCCTGGCAGGGATGAAAGAGCATCGTTTCAATCAGAGAAGACCCCAACGGAGAGATGGTTTGGATTATCAATTTTACGCAAATGGGGATGGAGGCCTTGTCTCTTTCACCACATGTCTCATGGCAAGGCTTCCTCTCTCGGATGGGTGTGGTGCACCATTCTAAGTGAGGGAGACTTTCTGGTCTTGCTTGTTACGTTGGAATTTTTTGATGGAAAATTTTATAGAAAATTGTTGAAAGTTCTGGTCTCCATAAATATTGCAAGGATTCTGGGAGTATAGAATAGACAATGAGAGTAGTTTTCATCTGTTTATCCACCTATTCATCTATCCATCTGTCCATCCACTTCCTCTGTCTATCACTCTACCTATCATCTGTTTATCCATCTGTCATTATCTATTATCTATCTATCTATCTATCTATCTATCTATCTATCTATCTCTATCATATTCTATCTATCAATCAATCTATTATCTGTCTGTCTTTCCATCCATCCATCCATCCATCCATCCATCCATCCATCCATCCATCCACCTTAGTGTGAAGATCCCCACACTTTGTATTTTGGGTGGGATAGTTCTTCATTGTGATGCTGCCCCATGATGGTGTCCCCAGGGTCCCTTACCTCTACCCTCTAGATGCCAGTCACTGCCTTTGAGAAGGGCTGGGACAAGTTACCTCTAGTTGAGTGCTTTAGTGTTTCCTAGTCTTTGGAAGAGTGCTTGATGGGAGATCTGGGTGTCCCCCACAGGATGACTTGGTTTATACCTAGTGGCCTAGCCCTGCCTGTATGGGAGGAGCAGGGGCTATGTGTGAGGCTACCTGTTGACAGTATGATGAAATAAGCCACAGAAGGACTTAGGACAAGGGACCTTCCAGGTAGTTTCCCCTTGAACCTGCCTCTCACCCACCATGTCCCAGAGCTCTTATTGCTGACTGAGCCATCTTGTCTGTCTAATGTGTCTCCATGTGCCTTTATTCCCCAATGGTTGTCTCCTCTGTTAGACAAACACAAATTCCATGAGGAAAAAGATCTTGCAAGCCATCAGTGACAGTGTGGCACTTGAGCCACATCCCAGAGCTTTGTTATCAAAATGTTACCATTGAAAGCCCATGTTACCTTTGTTGACCTTGGCAGTCACCAAGCCTCCCTGAGTTTCATTTTCCTCTTCTGTAAAATAATTAATAATATGAATGGATGGAAGTAAATGAGATAATAGTATCACATGAGGTGCCCTTGACAAATATAAGCTATTGTTGCTTATCCCCTGTAATTATATCAACCACAGTAGAGCCCAGCATAGGCAGAAACACAATGAAATGAAATAGTGAATGAATGAATGAATTCAAAGGTAAGTTCTTGCTGGGCAGTGGTGGCGCACGCCTTCAATCCCAGCATTCGGGAGGCAGAGGCAGGCAGATCTCTGTGAGTTTGAGGCCAGCCTGGGCTACCGAGTGAGTTCCAGGAAAGGCACCAAAGGTACACAGAGAAACCCTGTCTCTCTCAAAAAACCAAAAAAAAAAAAAAAGTTAAGTTCTCTCGTGTCTGCCTCTAACACTAAATTTCTTCTATTAGTGCCGACAAATCGTTATCTAGCAAACTCCTTTTTGTTATATTCACTGTGGATAGGAAGCATCCAATAAAATGTTAGCTTTAGGATGATTTTATTGTTGCTTTTTGTTTTGTTTTTGAGATAGAGTCTCACTATATAGCCCAGTCTGGCCTCAAGCTTGACATCCTCCTGCCTCAGCCTCCCAAGAGCTGAGGTTACAGGCATGCATCACCATACAAGGCTCAAACTCTTGCTTTTAAGCAAGGAAGTATAGTGATGGTATGGAAGTGAAAGGTCTGAGCTTGGGNACAAGCCCCACCACTATTTCTTGGTGACTCTTCACTGGTGGCATGTCTTCCCTCAGAAGTTCCCATCTCAGGGACTTAAGTGCTCTCTGGAACTCAGAATTTTGCTACTCCAAATGTCTTCCCACTTCATGAGTTATAGAGCTCTGTCAGTGCCCCAAATGAGACAGAAGTTGGAGCAGGACAGTGCAATTGGACAGCGAGTCCAGGATGGGGTAATATGCAGGCAGCCCCCTTCCACATCCTGTGGCAAATCACCATTTGTAAGGTACGCACTCAGTCAGGAAAGAAGAGATGTAATTATGTCATTCATAATGAATTCTGAAGGAAACAAAGAATTTAAGGAAAACTCTGGAGACAGCCAGGGAGCGAAGCCTTTCTCATTGCCTGAGCTGCCCTGGAGAAGACGCATAGCTGATCAAACATTGGTGGGATCATAGGAGGCCGCTGGCCCCAGGGATGCGTGGGAGGAAGCAGGAAAACTCCGGAGCCCTGGCCAGCCTCAATCTGACTTTTATTAAAGAAATTACACGCTCCTCGAAGCTTCCACTCGCATCAATAATATCAACTTTTGGACAAATGATTCTCTCTGGGGAGCGGGTTCTGAGTTTGCCTCCTAATCTTCTTTCTTTGAAGTATCCAAGGGCTTAAAGCATGGGTCAATATCAGGGGCCTCTGGCCTTTGTTGGGGGGGCTTGAAAGAGTCTTGCCTGGGGGAGAGTGAGACCACCAGCATCCATAGGCCCTTGTAGGCCACTGTTTCCACGCAGGCCCTCTCCGGGGCACAGATAGCCACCTGCTCACCCTGCCTGAAAGTTCTCTGAGGCCATGCTGTGCCACAGGAAATGTCCCCACCTTCCCACAGCTCTAGCATGGGCCAATCTCATGGTCACAAGTCTTAAGATTAAAAACAGTTCTGAAAATACAGCCGTGGTATTTCTGACACTGTAAGATACGGAGCTAGCTTCTTTGAAAATTACAGGAGACACACTGAGTCAGCTCTATATTCTCTTTAGCCGCATTTCCTGGGTGTGTTGAGCTCAGGAGCTGCACGCATCCTGCACCTCGTGTTAGGGCACAGGCCCTGTGTGGCTCACACTCACAGGCTCCTCCTGTGCCCTCTACACCACGCCCAAGAATTAAGTGGAATTGTTCTAATTCTATTGGATCCAGACCCTGTGCTTTAACCTATGAGCTATTAAGTTTTTGTGGCCAAGTGAGTTTGTAAAACTCAGAGTTAATCAAGATTAACAGGTTTGTGCTCCAGGAATTCGCNGTCTCCTGATANGTGGTTGGCTATTGGAAGGCTTCATGAAGACCATGTACACATTTCCAAGCAGAATGGACCATAGAGCATCGCCTGCATGTAAATCCTAAGGGGATGAGTTCCCAAGGAGACAGAAGCATCACTGTGGACAGGCATAGCACCACACACTGGGTACTGTTTGATTTTTGTTCAAAATGAATCAGCATATTTCTCAAAACCACTTCCATAATCACAAATAACTGAGCTGAAAGCCTGACATAGATCTAGGTTCATACCATGCTAGGTACCCAAAGACAGAGGCATACTTTGGCAGATCTTTTCTTTACTGCTTATTTACTGCTTAACAAACAAAAATCCCCAAACACAAAACAAACAAACAACAAACCACCCCCCTCACGAACCTCCTCCCTGGGAAATCTCCTACCTACAGGCTTCTGCAGCAACATTCCCAAAGCCCACCTCTTATCAGATCAGCAAATTAGAGTCCAAAGACTGGCTCTGACCTGTCCTTTGTCTTGTTTTTTGGTTGTTGTTTGTTTGTTTGTTTTGTTTTTTCATTTCCTTAGTGTTTTACCTATATGTATGTCTGTTTGAGAGTGCCAGATCCCCTGGAACTGGAGTTACAGACAGTTGTGAGCTGCCATGTGGGTGCTGGGAATTGAACCTGAGTCCTCTGGAAGAGCAGTCAGTGCTCTTAGCCACTAGGTCATCTCTCCAGGCCCCATGTCACTTGTCCTGTAAANAACGTTTTAATGGAGCACAGCCACTGTCACTCATTTGCATTTGT
Organism: Neotoma lepida; assembly: GCA_001675575.1. NCBI lineage: Eukaryota > Metazoa > Chordata > Mammalia > Rodentia > Cricetidae > Neotoma > Neotoma lepida. The sequence continues at coordinate 302,688 of LZPO01087025.1, forward strand.
CCACTGCTGCCTTGGTTCTGCAAGAGCAGAACTGGGCAGCTAGCGAGGATCACGTGCCTAAAGTACTTACTAGCTTGCAAGTCTCTACTTCAGAACAACATACGCTTACTCATGGTAGAGCCTGGCTGCAACGCAAAGTCTCTTCAGCACGACGTCTGCCTGATGTTTCAATCTGAGATGAGCTACCGCCATGATAGACCTGGTAAGTTCAAACATCCTGTGTGGACTCTTTTCTCCAGTGTGGAAGAGAGGAAGACAGCAGAAGTCCGTCTGAAATGTTGCATAGATTATCACCTTTGTAACCTAGATAACTACAGGTGAGAACTCCTTGTATAGGGAAAGAAACCAAAGAGGTGACTATGTCTGCCTAGCACCAACCTAAGAACTGCAGCCGAGGTTCTGGCTCACAGGTGGCTGGTTCTGAGGCATGGTTTAGAATTCAGGCTCTGGAATGACCCAGGCTAGACAAACTATAGCTTCCTTGTGGATGTTTCAGCTTGGGACAGGTGACCTGACTTTGCCCTCTAGTTTTCTGTGGGGACAAAATGTGTGCTTTTGTGGAACACTCTTAGGCTGGCAAGGTACAGAGCAAATAGTGGCTACTATCGTCCAGTAAGGAACCTTTATCTTCTCATGTACCAAACCCCTTGATGGCAGGAGTCTGTCTCCTATGTCTTTTGTCTCTATCCCCTTTCAAGTATCTCAAACGACAGGTTCTGTCAGAACTAGGGATGGGGGAATCTGTAAGTACCTGAAGCTGTTATCAGCATGAGCTCATGTGGGGAGCTAGCTAAGGCCTGGTGACTAGGCTTCCCCTTGGTCTCAGGGGTCTGAGCTTTTGTGTGGCATCTCAGGTATCTACCATTGTGACCTTGGTGCCTCAGAATCAGCAGCCATCCAGGTCTTGTGGAGTGACTGCGCTCAGCTGGGCAGCTCTTCTAGCAGGAGCTATAGTCCTCTGGGGATTCAGTACTGTTGGAATAAGCAACATGTCTCTCCCNCGGCAGTTGATGGTGCCTATGGGTTGGATGTCCTTTTGGGGCTATGACCAGAACACCAGGGCTGACTTCCACCATCATGGAAATGTCTTTCCATTCTGTTCAGGCTTCTGTGAACAGCCACTGTGCTCTAAGAGGAGCAAAGCCTAATTATCTTAATCAAACTCTGTTCTTACAAGTCCCAGGACACTCCCTCTGAATTCCTTGGTTAAAACAGATCACAGGAACATCTCAGATTCAAAGGGAGAGGATATGGACTGCCTGGAATGACAGACTCTGTGGCCACTTTTGAACCGGCAATACCTGAACTTCCAGGATCCCTGTCTCACCTTATCCTGGATCTGGTCAATTGCAGACAGCATTGCTCCTCCCCCACTGGCTTATCTGGGAGGTAACTCAGAGCTTAACTCTCCCTGGACATCTCAGTATGACCATCGCAGGCTGGCCTGCAGCTATGGAGCTATGGATGACAGTGTTTACTCCTAAGAANCAGCCCCTGGCTAGGTAGGAGCTCTGGCCAACATTTCGGCTATCCAGGAATCTGTATCCTCCTGGAGATAAGCTCAAAGCCCTGCCATGGAGACCCTCTCCATGGATTTTCAGCAACTGTCACTCTTCCTTGAACCCCACCTTCTGTCTCCCTAAGAGGAGTGAGCCTCAGAGCCCTCTGCCTCTGCCTTACAAGGCACTGCCACGTGCTCCTTGCTCCTCTGGGCTTTGAGGACCCCTGAGCAGAGGGTCTGAACTCTGACTTTGGGAGAGGAACAGCAAATATGGATGTCTTCCTCAGCTTCTCCCAGCATAGCNCTCACACGCCAACATTTGCCACACGCAAATGAATGTGCTATTCCCGACACGATAAATTTCACATCAGTCCTGCTGACGTGAGCTTACTAAATGCCCGATAGCATTTTCTTTGTTAAGCTTCACTGCAATCATCACGCTTTCTGTTGAACTGATAGGAGACATATTCTGCAGCCAACAACCCAAATGTCACCCCATGCACCAATGCTCTCATTTTTCATCATGAGGGTGGGTGCAGGTGTCATTATCCCAGCCCTGAGCACCCTAGTCCCTGGTCCCCATTGTGTCATGATGAACAACTCTGGAGAGAGACTGTTTACACAGTACTGAAGCCCCCAGAAACAAGAGGAAGACAGCTGTGTAAAGTTCACACTGGCCCTGGAAAGTCCTTGCCAAACCCAGGGGTCTTGCTGGGTCAAATGCAGGGCAACCTTGTGTGAGGCTGTTTATTAAAAGCCGTAGTAGCCAGAACAGGGCTTCGAAGAGGTATGCCCACGGCTTTGGCCCATCCTGCTACTGTACTACTGAGTTGTTTGTTTATTTATGTTTATTTATTTTTGGTTCAGGGAATTTTGAGACAGCATCTCACATGGTAGCTCAAATTGGGCTGGTCCTCTGAAATAGTCCTCTTGCCTCTGCCTCCCAAAGGCTGCGTGTTGTGGCCTTTGGGTTCTGTTCAGTCTGCCCCTTCCCATGAAGACAACTTCAGTTTTTTCTGGCCACTTCAGGTGGTCAAGTGATACTCAGGGAAAGCCTGGATACCCCTGGCTGGTTAGGGTACACGCTGGGTTGGATGAGGAAAGAGGAGACTCTGTGGAAGATGAGGGTGTCTGCCCTGGGGGCAGAGACGAGGTGAATCACAGGGAGGTCTCCTCTCTCTAATTTGCCTGCTCCCCACCAGCAATGAGAGGAGTGCTCTTATCAGCTGGAGAATTCAGCCAGCCGGGCAGGGTCACATACCACACAGTAGCTGTGCCTGGATCGGCTGTCTAGCCAAGAACAGGCTGGCCTTTGTTCCTGTGGGACTGGGGGTGCCACCTGGGAATGGGGGACCCAGAGTGGGTGCAATTATGCTTTTTTAAGGTATAGAAATTGTATCTCCCACCACAGACCATGGGAAAATAAATGGAAGGAAATATAATGTTGAGGGAGAGAGAGGCAAGTGGGCCAGTGTGAATGCCACAGCCCCTCTCCCCTAAGTGACTACCTGAGCTCATGTACCTGTGCTATTGCNGGGACCTCTTACAGTACCAAAAGACATATTTATTGTTTCAAACCAAGCTCATCCTCTTCCAACAGCTTATCCCCATAATCTCAGTCTTGGACTTTGAAGAATCTTTATAGATTATTTATTCATCTCTACCCATGCATTTATCCCCTCGGCCAACCTACCCATTCCTGTTGACATGAATCCATCCATCCTTTCATCTATGCGTCCAACCATCTACCAATCCACCTTGTCCATTCCATCCATCCATCTATGAATCCACCACTCATACATATCTATTCAAATCTACCCCTCCTATCCAACCCAACAAGCATTTATTGAGCACATACTACCTGCCACCCGGTGGTGAGCATGAGTAATAAGCTCCCTGCCCTCATGAAGTCAGCATGCTATTAGGAAAGATGGATGGTAGACAAACAAGAGAATAAATAAGCAAAATTATTAGGAGATAATAGTGAATACTCAAAGAGAAAAACCAAAGAGACAGGCAGTAAGAAGGGAGTCCTATGGTGACCTGGAAAGGCCTTTCTCAGCATGTCACTGGGGCTGAAACCTAAATGACAAAGAGCCAAGCACACAAAAGAGAGTGGCAGTGGGGTTGGTGTCAGTCTCAGTGCTGGCGGTGTGTGTGCACACACGCACACACTCAAAGTAGAGATAATAGCAAGTGTGAGGTGGATTTTCTAAAGTAGACACAAGCCTGTTGGGTTTAAGAGACAGAGAGGAGGCCAACCTCGTTAGAGCAAGCTAAGCAGAGGCCACTTGTTCAAATGAAAAATGGCACCAAGTCCTACTGTGAAACAACTCAGGCCAGAGGGATTGGGATAAAGTCTCTTTAGAGTCTCTGGCANGATCCAGCTGCCAGCCCAAATTGAGACCTTCCCCGAACTCCTCGGCATGTGTTTGAACTCTTTAGCAATGCTAAATCATGCCTCTAAAATCAGTCAAGTTCACAAGCACCTAAAGACTGTGTCTCAAGGGGCAGGTGTTGAGGGGTGGGGCACGCAGCGGGGCTTTCCCGGGGTGACATATTCCTGAACAAAAATCCTGCCTATTTCTGAAGGGTTGACACTCTTGTCAGCCAAACAGTCTTGTGCCATGGCTCCCCGCTCCGGCGCCGCAGCTCATCCCNGCTGCTTCCCGGGAGCCGCACACAGGACGTATTTCAAGCCAGGAGACTTTGAAGTGCATGCTCTCTTAAGGCTTAACAATGTCAAGCTTCATAACCCTAGAGCCGGTTTGCTGGCTTCCTACTTCAAATCGCTCCTAATTTGAAACATGCAAACATTTCCACTTTATCAAGCAGGGTTACTAAACACATTATTGCTGGAACCTGCATGGTTTATGGCCTCTATACAGCCAGAGAGCCGAGTTTTATTAAAATAGACTGTTAAGAGGCTCAACTCATTATGGAATCTTCCAGGCTCCAGAATGAAAGAGTTTTGTTTATTCTAAGGGCAGGGAAAAAAAAGGGACTGGGAAGAAGAGAAAGATCATGTGTGTGTGTGTGTGTGTGTGTGTGTGTGTGTGTGTGTATGTGTACACTCTTGCTG
>LZPO01087025.1:449018-460743 GCA_001675575.1 Neotoma lepida
TTTTGCAATTATAAGTAAAACAGAACAAGTCCCCAAATGCCCCAAGTGGGAGAATGAGTCACACCATTTGTGACTGCACACACAAAAATATACGGTGACTCAGAGGGCCCTGCAGAAGAGACCAGCCCACAAAGGGCCTCATTGTTCAGACTTTCAAGGTATAGGGGAGGGAGCCGAGCATCTGCAGGCTGCCAGGCGGCCTGGATGGCGGCTGTTGACACTTGTGTGGGTGTGTTCTGGTTCTGCTTGTGCTGACCCCCCCCCACACACCGTTTGTTTTGCTGTTTTGTTTTGAGACAGGGTTGCACATAGCCCAGGCTATTCTCCAATTGACTAATGTAGCCAAAGATGGTTCTGATCATCCGGCCTCTACTTCCTAAGTACTGGGTCTACAGATAGGCCCTGATTNGTTTTCTCTTTTTACAATAACAAGTCAGGACAGATGATAGCATAAGGGTAGGACCAGCAGCTACAAACCATTTCTACTTACAAATGGTGATGGAAGAAGAGAGAGGGGACCTCAGAAACAGCTGGCCCCTGGGACTCCAGAAGCCACATGACAGACAGGAATGCCACAATCTAGGCTAGTCTAGTCACACACAACTGTAATGCCAGGAGGCTGAAGCAGGAGGATCTTCATGAGTTGGAGATCTTAGCCTGAGCTAAGCTGAGCAATACAGTCAAATGGTGGGGGTGGGAGGAGGGAGCAAGTTAGGGATGGGTATTGCAGGGCATGGCAAAGCCTTGGGTAGGTACAAAACCTCAGAGAAGGGACAGTGATGGGATGAGAGCTTCCTGGGTCTGGCTGGTCCCTAGGGAGACTTGTGGAACTGTAGACAAGGAACAATCCTNGAAAAGAGTATTTTACCCAGAAGGACTCAGAGCTGCAGGAGACGCTTCTAGCAACCTCAGAGTTAGAACACCAACCCTCAGAAGCCCCGAAAACCCTGGTAGAAATGTGTGGGAAGGGTGGGAGCCAGAGCTACGTCTCCTGGATCACAGCACAAAGCTAACAGACACTACTCCAAAGTGATGAGCTGGGAAGTCCTGGCAGCAGGTGCACACTACTGAGAGTGGGGATGGGTAGGAGATGTTGGGCTAAAGTAAACCCCAGGCCTCTGGGGAACAGCCTGGGTTGCAGTGGGAGCCACACAGAGCTCTCCTTTTAAAAAGCGTTTTATCAAAGGGCCTCCNTTTATGCGCCTGACCGAGTATCTAATGCACTCAACCCCGTCACCCAGAATGGTTTTAGTCCCCCCTTATCTGACCTCAGCAAAAATGGGTCAGGATGAGGACTGAGACAGGCTGGGGNTGGGGGTGAGCTTGCTGGGTGTGTGCACATTCACACCTGTGCATGCACCCCCTCAATCACTACTCTACTGCAGAACAAGGGCCTCATCTCCCATCTCTTGAGCAAATACTCTGTCACAGACAGCCCTTCTCTCCTGACAGGCAAGGCTTTGCGAGTAGGTATACTAACCATAGATTTTACAAAGGACTCAGATTCAAATTCAGCTCAGCCACCTCCTAAGTGTGCAGCTTGAACAAATCACTCAACTTCTCCATGGCTGTTTTTTTTTTCCTGTAAAATAAACAGGCCAGTGGGGTCTGGGCTTGCTCTTGGGTGCTTCAGTTGGGTCTTTGGTCCTCAGGCTCCCTGGCCTTGCACGACACCCACTCTTTTCCCTCAGTCCCTCTCATACTCTGTGGCCACCAGAAGGAAGCAAATGAAAAGCTTGCACCAAAGCGAAGGGGTCAGGACATGGAAAGGCGCTAGGTTAGATGGGCAGTGGGTGGGGAGGCACCAAATGTGGCCTATGGCCATCAGGACTCTGGGCTGACACTGGCCCAATGCAGAGAAGGTTGCTTGCCTCAGTTAAGTGAGAGCCCTGCACCACCCTCAGGCACGGGTAGATACAGATGTTCTGTTCTCTGGTTTGAATCCCATCCATCCCAGGCAGGTGGCTTGTGCAAAGCACCGGAAGGATGGCCTGTGGTCTTTGTGTTAGCTACTTTTCCTGTCAATGTGAACAAATGCGTCACAAGAAATGTCTAGAGTAAGGAAGGATTGCTTTTGGCTTATAGGTCTGGGGGTACAAGCTGTGAGGTAGAGAAGGCAGGAGGGTCAGCATGAGCTGGTTGGTCACATTATGCCCAGAGTCAGAAAGCAAAAGCAGACAGAAAGCGGGACCACGCTATAAAGCCTCAGGGCTCTCCCCCGGAGCCATTCACTGCCTCCACAGAAGCTTTACCTCCTATTGGTTCCACAACTTTCCCAAATAGCACCACCATCGGGGCCCAAGTGTCCAAACACAGGAGCCTTTGGGGGACAATTCCCATTGAAACCACACGTCTTACAGCCTCTTTGTCCTCTAGCCTCCCTAGCAAGACCTACAAGGGAGCTCTAGGCGGCCCTTTTAATCACGTGTGCACTTCTGACCAATCACTGTTTCTAGGCAGCTGGGGGCTTCTTAATTAACCTCCTAGGGTCACATGGTCTGCCCTGGACATAGGAGCAAGCCTTCAGATGGTCAAATACCTGATGCATATTGTAGAAAAAAACAGTCCCCCAAGAAAGAGAGGGAGTCCACAAGGAACAAGCAATTGAAAGCCACTTCCTGAGCCCACGTTCTTAAGCTGGGAGAGAATTTAGAGGAAGAAGGCANGGTCAGCTGTGGCTGGGCCACTGGGTGCCAGTCCCAAAGGATTTGACAGCTCTGGGCATGTGGACTACAGTTAGAAGGTAAGATTCAGCCAGTGTGAGGGCCACGGAGGGAGAGCGCAGGTATGAAGAACTCACCCGCAGGTAATGGGGACCACGTCTCAAGCAGACTGTAGGTTTTCTGGACCCCGTGGGACAGAGGGGCATGGACAGAGATGTAATCCTAGCTTACAATTATAACTTTAGACCTTCCAGGGGTCAGCCTCGGCTGCTGTCTCCTACCTGAAACTACCCCTCCAGAACAGAAAAGCACTTTGGGGCCAACTTACACCTGCTATGGCTCCCCAGTCCCCCAGCAGGACATTATCTGTCCCAGTTTAGCTTCATGGCCTCCACTGTGTCTTCTCACACCCGCCACTTTCCCCTGCCTTCATATGGAGCATCTCCCCCACCCACCAGACCTTCATTTCGGCCAGGCCTACACATAGAGCACNCCACCCACCACCAAGGCCTCAGACCCAGGCCANCCTCCAAAGCCTAGCTGAAGTGTGTAGGACGGACAGCATGGGGGCCCTCAGCATGCTTACTTCCCTTGACTTCCCACTCTCCTTTCTTCAGAGATCTGTGCCCCCCACCTATGCCCTACACCCCGAGTGTACTGTCCCCCCCAGCTGTGAGCTATGCTTAAGTGTCCATGCCACATCAGCACAGGTGACTGTAAACAGTGCTGTACACACAGCAGGGTGCTTACAGAGATTGCAGGTGAAACCCTAAAGAGAAATGTTTAGAAANGACTTGCACCAATGGCCTCATTGTCACTACTGCCACCTTTTGGCGGGGGTGGCAGATTGAGTATTCCAAAATACTTTCAGTCACCTGGGCTCCAGGAGTACCCAGCCTCTCCCTTCACCAGCTGGGGGAGCTAGGGTCTGCTCCTCACAGTCTCCCTTGGAGCTCACTGAGGGAAGGATGTCCNGTGACTTCACAGGGCACAGGAGAGTTCAGCCTCTGCTCACCCCATGCTGCTTCCCTCCTGTGGAGTCCCGCTGCCACACGGAAAAGCCCAACAGGAACGAATAGGTGTTCCAGTAACTGTCCCCAGCTAAGGCTCAGCCACAGCCAGCATTACCCAGCAGACACATGGTTGAGCAGTAAATGAGTCTGAGCCCATGCAGGACAACACCTACCCTATTCTCCTCGCCTCAGTCCTTAGATCTGTGATTCCCTTGTACCACATGGCAGAAGGGGTTCCTCAGGTCTGGACTTTAAGAGAGCAGCTGTGATCCAGTCTCACATTTTACCACATCTTGTCACATCCCACTGANTCCTGTAATATACACAAAAACATTAAAACCTATGCTGTCCCATTGACATACCATGCCACACTCACTACAATGGCTATTATAAGAAAATAAGCAAGTGTGAAGTCAGACCCCTTGTGTGTTGCCAGGAAATGCTTTATTAGCTACTGTGGAAACACCATGTGAGTTCCAGAAATATTAAACATCACATTACCATAATGATCCAACAATTCTTNGTCTGGGTCCAAACCCCAAAGAATTGAAAATGGGGACCGAGTGCACTGTTGTAGTAAGCACAGTGGCCACAAGGTGGAAGCCACTCTAGTGTCCATGATCACTGAATGGACTTTTAAATTGGGGCCTAGCAATGCACTTGGATAATACTCAGCCTTTAAGAAGAATNAAGTTTGACATGTCTAAGTTAAAGAAGCCAGGAACAGAAGAACAAACACAGCCCCGTTCCACTTCTACCAGGTCCCAAGCTGTGGTTGCAGAGGCTGAGGATGGATGGCAGAAAGAGAGGGCTGCTTACCCTCTACCCTGTGTCTAGGACAAGTGCCTTGGAGTTAGCAGAGCCCNTTGTCCCAGGCAGCATTTGTGTCCCCTGTAAGGGCAGCCCTTTCCAACAAGCCCGTACCAAGTAGCCCTGCATTCCTCTCCCTATCAACAGGCTTGTATGCCGTGCAAGCAGGTTTCTGAGGCCAAGCAGACCCCTCTCTTCCTCTCTGACTAAATGCCCAGTAGTTGTAAGCATGAGCTGTCCTGCACAGGAGTGAACACTGAGCCAGTACTGCCATGCACCTGCTGTGCCAGCTAGGGAATGTTATTTACACTCTCTGCACCTGGTTTTTTATTTATAAATAAAAATCTACTTCATAGAATGAGCTGGAAAATCAGGAACATGATAAATACATGTTCTAAGCAACAGACACTGGCAAACAATAGGGAGGCCTGAGGAAGCAATATGGCACACATTATTAGACATGAGGCCNTGTGGCTAGCCACCTCCTTCTGGTTGAAACATTCCTTCCTGAGCTGAGAAGGGAGGCAGAGTCTCTGAAAGCTACCAAGTTTACAGGGCTCAGGAATAAATCCCACAAGATGGGGAAGCTTAGAAAGTTACAAAGCCTTTCTCCAAAGCTATATAAACAGTACACAGTTGCTGGGAGAGAGGGAGCTCTCTCCAGTGGAATGCCGGCAATCCATGCAGGGAACTCCAGGGTCTGGGCTCCCATAAGTCCTTGCTCACACTGGGTTCGGCTTTCCAGGCAGAATCTGCTTCGGAGTCATCCATGCTCTTGTAAGTCACCCCTTACCTGTTCGCCTGGACTTGGTGGACTTGTTTCTTTGGTCTCTTGCCAGAGCTCTATCNGGGGTGCATGCACGCTTGCTCACATCTCCCCAAGAAAGTCCATACAATGGGTAGGGAAACACTACTATTAAGTTGAGCTAAGAACATAAATAAACATGTCTGCAGAAGAACCAATTGAAAACATCAATAAACATATAAAACAACAATCAAATGTAGACCAGTCCCATTGGAGTAACAATAGAATATCATTTTTATCCCTCAGACTGGTAAAAATTGTAATGTCNGACAAGAAGATGTGGGAAATGGGTGTTCTTGCTCTAACTGATGTGACCTGGNAAGTATTTCAGATGTATGTGATTTGAACTGACACCATCTTCCAGAAATGTATCATCTAGTGAAGAGATGCCATGGGTGCTTGTCGTCTGCTTGTTCATGGTGATAAGTTACAGAATTTGATCAGGAGATGCCCATCAGAAGGCAAATGGAATTGTGCAGTTGCTAAACAAACCCTGACAAGGCCAGGGGATGCTGAGCATGTTTGCCGCTGCATCCCTGACTGCAGATCACCACTGGAAACAGGCTGTGTGGGGCTGTGCTTAAGTCAACTTCAGAACACCTCGACTGTCTCTGCAGCACTTCAGAGGTGGGTCTGAGGGTTCTGATGTGGGAGAGGGATCTTCATGACAGTGCAAAACCAAGACTGGCATACTTGACACAGTCACACTGGTACCCACCTCCCTTCCACATGCTGCTTCTTACCTCTCAACACACTAGAAGACAGTTTGGGTATTGTCTCCTCCACACTAAAACTGTAGCTGTAGGTGGGCTGAAATTTGTGCCTAGCACAAAGTCAGCTCCATATAAGACACCCAATTAAATCCATTGGATGGATGGATGAATGGATGGATGGATGGATGGATGGATGGATGGATGGATGGATGGATGGAAGAATGAGTGAATGAATGAATGCCCTCTCCATATAACTCAAAGTGGAACTAAAGCCAAGAAACACACTCACAGTGAGCTGAACAGAGCCCTGCCCTCTGAGCATCACTTTCTCTCCTTATCTTCCCTCTCCCTTCTACAGGCCCCACCTGGCAAAACCTCATGTAGGACCTCCAATCTTTCTAGACACCCTCTTCTATCCATCTGTGATTCATTTAGCAGTCATCAAGCATACACCTCTCTGTGGCCTCTGCATCAGCTCCTGCCTCCAGGTTCCTGCCCTGTTTGGGTTCCTGTCCTGACTTCCTTCAGTGATGGACTGTGATACAGAAGTATGAGCAAAATAAACCCTTTCCTCCCTAAATTGCTTTTGGTTATTGTGTTTATGACACCAATAGAAACCTTGAGACAGTGGCGGAAGCTGTCATTTACCTGGTTGTATTAGTTACTTCTCTATTGCTGTGATGAAACACCGTGACCCAAGCGTTTATAGAAGAAAGGGATTATTTGGGACTCATGGTTCCAGAGGGTTAGACTCCATGATAGCAAAATGGAGGTAGCAGGTGGCAAGCAGCTGGAGCACCAGCAACATCTGGAACCACAAATAGGAAGCACAGAAAGCTAGGTCAAAATGGCACAAGTCTTTTTAAATCTCAAAGCCTGCCACCCCCAGTGTCATACTTCCTCCAGCAAGGCCACACCTCCTGATCTACCCCAACAGTCACCAACTGGNGACCAAGTATTCAAATGTCTGAGTCTTATGGGGACATCTCATTCAAACCACTACCACAGTGCTGTCTCCTTGTTGTATGCAGAGGGTGGGGATGACAAATAGGTCAGGATACTGTATTCTTACTAGGGCATCTGAAAGTCTAAGAACCTTCCCTCCCACAAGTGACAAGGATAAGAGGGGACACCCCCANGAACAAAGATGCCCATGATTGTTTTGACCAAAACAAGCAAAGTGTGTTCAGATGTCCAAAATGCTTGGAGCCATGAGGCTGTGAACTGGAATATACATAGCCTCTACAGCAAAGGTCTCATATATTCAAAAGAAATGGGTCCTCCTGAGAGCGTTCTAAGTGGAGAAAATAACAATATANAATGTTGGCTGAAAGCTGCTTGCAAAGCCCCCACTCATGAAGACAGATGCAGGAAGCGTGGACACGGCCTTAATTTTAGAGGGAGCGTAATTAGCTAGGGTTTTTTTTTTCTTTCTGCCTCTATTTTTATGGTTGTTGCTACAATATTGTTTGTGCAATTACAAATGCTGAAATCAAATGCAAACCACTTAAGGACACTCATAACTTGGGATTTCTCCAATGGCATTAAACAGTCATTGACTGAGCCAGTATCAACTCTGTAGCTGTCTCAGAGGTGGGACCTCAGGATTGCAGTGACCAAAGACCCAGAGTTCATGCTGGAGAAAGCAGATACGAGTGCCATGCAAGCATTAGGACCTGAGTTTGGATCCCCAGATCCATAGGAAGACCCCATCAGGTGGGTCTTGCTCATGCAAACCTTTACCTAGCTCTGGTGGGGGTTGGAGTAGAGATAGGAAGCTCTCCGGGCCTGCTGGCCATCAATCTAGCCAAAAGACAACCTTTTGCAGATTTGGTGAGGGACTATCTCAAGGGACTAAAGTATAGAGTGATGCAAGAGGCACTCAACATCTGCCTCCGGCCTCCACATGAACACACAGGCATATGCACCTGCACACATACATTCACATAAGGAGGTAGAGCCTGAACAGATCATCAGACGTACATTAGAGATATCATCAGTACATTACAGATGAGCTTTGGGTGCAGGCTGGGTGAGGTTCATTGGAAGAGTGTGCTTAGTANGTGAAGGGCCCCTGGGTTTGATCCCCCAGAAACATTCANAAACAAGTCTCTGAGTGAGATAGACATGAAAAAGGATAGTGAAAACATTAAGAATGATACTGGTGATGTCTGATATTCACATGGCACCATATGAGGTAGGATGGGCCAGGTGCTGCTGCTATAACAACCCCCAATCTCAGTGCCTCAGAACAACCTAGATGTGCTGATGTCACAGTTCCTGCAGGTTGGCATGGGAAGAAGGGGAGGAAGTGATCCTGCTTACCAGTTATGTAAACACCCAAGCACAGAAAGCAGCCACTACCTGAGACGTCACAGGTCACTATGCCAGAAGGAAGGGCAGCTGCGCGACATCTTACTGGGGCAGCTCAATAATCCAGTTAGGANGTGACACCATACTTTCTACAAATAAGGTTTTAGTTCAATAGTTATCTGCTCCACCTCCAGAAGTGGGCNTAGGGAGAGCAGAAAACACATTTGATCTTCAACCTTCTAAGCAGGAAGACATAAATATTTAGCAAACTAATTAATACCTATTAGAAACACTACTGCTGGTACTATCCGTGTATATTGTGTGAACTCGCTTATTTAATTCAGGTAATAACCATACAGGCCTTTCCTGAGACACACGGCCAAGTGTGGCTATGGACACAGGATGAGACGGTATTTCTGTCCGTGACGGTTTTCCTGACTGGGACCATCACACTGTGGGGAAGGGAAGAGAAAGTCCCATTCTCAGATGTTCCCTTAAGTTTGTGGGTGAAGGGCCATGTGCTTCCTCCCAGAAGCCTGTGCATTATACTGACGGTGACATACCCCTGCAGAGAAAGAACATGGATGTGGCCAGTCAAGANCGGTGCTGCTATTCAAGGATCAGCCCTGCCACTTCACAGAGCCTCGGAACTCCCTTCCCTGATTTCATATCAGAGCATGCCAGCTGCCTCCTGTCCTGCTCCTGCATGGGAGTGGCCAGAGGGGTCTGCCACTCAGCTGGAGGTCTGAACAGGCCTTGCCCACTGGCCTCCCCTTTACNGATTGCCATTTCTTACCCAAATTATCCTGAGAGTGTGTTGAGGGGTGTCACTTGCCATAGCCTCTTCTACAAACCGCCTTGAGTGTAGGGTCCTGCTCCATCCCACTCTTTCCTCCCACTTCCTCCCAGCTTTCCAGACGTGAGGCTGTCTTCTTCCTCTACCTCACCCAGCCTCTATGATACCCCACTCTCCTTTAGTGAACTGTCCCAGCCCCTTGAGCAGGAAGCACCCCGTCTCCTCAGGTAGAATGCGTCACAGCACACTGCCTCCACGCCTCTTTCCAGGCCATGGTAAAATCAGGTGGCCTTCTTGTTCTCCAATCCCTCCTCAGCTCACCATCCTAGAGGGAGGGGTCTGGGATAGCTCAGTGTGACACATGAATAATGTTGGCATGTCTTAGTTACTTTTCTATTGTTGTGACAAAACACCATGACCAAGACAACTTATAAAAAAGACAGCATTTAATTGGGGGCTTGCTTNCATTTGCCAATCTGTAAACAGTGGCCTAGTCCAGTATAAGTCATTCCTCAATTACCAGTTGACGCAATGATANGTAACAAACAGCCCCAAATCCAGTGGCTTATCTAAGTGACTTACTGTTATAGTCAAGTCTACAAATCAAATGAGAAGTTCTAATCTAAGCCAGGCACAGAGGACTCCACAATAGATCTGTAGGTAGCTATTACAGTGGCTAATGGCTTCCCCTTGTCTCGTCACCTGGTTCCCTCTCAGGACCTTGGCCAGAACCCCTCTGTGGGCTGTCCACCACTGAGTGGCCTCTCNTTCAGCAAGCTAATCTACGCTTATCCCCTTGGCAGACATGAAATTCCAGGAGAAAGCCAGAGTACAGCCNAGGCAACTCACAAGTTCAAGAAGTAAGGCAGTAACAGACTCCAGTTCCCCCTGAAAAACTAGGTGTCACATGGTGCTGCAGCAGAGAAGGAGCAGCAGCAAGCTAGGGCCAATTCTGCAAAACCAAAATGGGTATGTATCTCTGTGGGCATGTTTGCAAGCACGGGCTGTGGGAGCAGAATGCATGTGAGAAATAAATTCTTTTTTAAAAGTTTTTATCTTTTNGACTCCTCTAAGTATTTTCCTAGCATGTATATCTGTACACCACATGCATGCCTGNTGACTGCAGAGGTCAANAGAGAGTATCAGATCCCCTAGAACTGAGGCTATGGATAGTTGTGACTTTTCACATGGGAATTGAACCCAGGTCTTCTGCAAGAACAAGTTCTCTTAACTACAGAGCCATCTCTTCAGCCCTAGTAATTCTGTTTTTCATCTATGAAAAAGCAAGACTAATCTACCAATCAAAAGTGCCTGCCTGCATATCTATCTGCATGTGCAAGCATGGGTTAGGGAGGTAGCCGCCCCTCACGCACTCACCTTTCTGGGACAAGCCATGGGGCTCAATGGTAACACCTGGGACTCTCTTGGAGTCTTTTGAAGTTAGGNCTCAGGGTACTGGGAATTACCACCCCAGGAAGCAGCCCTCAGCCAATAACACATAGATTGGAAGACAAACACCAGTNACCTAGAGTGGGCCGATCCCAAAGCGTTCCCCACAGAGTGGCACCAGGTGTCTTCAGGGCTGCATCCCAGTTGCCTACAGCAGTCACCTGCTTAACAATGTACTCTTCACTGTCTTTCTTCTTTCCNCTGAAATTGCTTCCTAGGACACCTCTCAAAAAAAAAAGAGTTAGCCTGCACCCTTTGTGTCCAGGTTACTCTTAACCTGGGGGTTAACCCTGCAAATACTAGGAAGTCTTGGAGTCCCGGGGACATTGAAAGGGCTTTTCAGACCAACCGTCTCAAGGCATCTGTCCCCATCAAATAGGTGCTCGCTCCAAGTAGGCCTCTGTCTCCTGGAGACCAAGAGGCAGAATTGCGCCCTGTCCGCAGGCTCGGGTCCCACCAGCGGGAGGGGCTGAGGCTTGGGGACTTAATGAGGTCCCTGGCAGAAGCAAACCCCACTGAAAATGACAAACGAACAGCATTACAAACTGGTCCCACAATTACTATCAGTTGGCTGTAATATAAATATGCAAATTCCCCGGGCTTGAACTTTAACACCCTCTGTAGAGACCATTCATCTCTTTAAAGTATTAATTTAAGTTGTAAAAGGGCTCATACATCACTGCATGTCATTTTGAAAACAAATATTAATCAATTTTACCCTCGGAATTGCTACGGAGGTGGCAGTCCCCGCTCCTGTAATCCAGGAGGCTGTGGGAAAGATTTACATATTCATCCTGGCTTAAGGAAGCTGTGATAATGCAGGTACATCTACCGCCACGTCAGACCCTTATCTGCTGCCAGCTTCTGCATGCTGCCCTGCAGAGGCTGCCGCTGTGCTGATGACCTTGAGCAGGGACAGTGGGCTCAGGCCCATGTCCAACTTCTTCCTTCCCTCAAAGTCTAGACTTTCCTTCCCTAAATCAAGAGGAACAGCTCTGGTTTGGGGGCTTGAGAGCAATAGCCTGGCCACGCACTGACCTGAGTCCTCCTCCACCAGCCGGAAGAACCCACAAATAAGAGAAGTGGCAAATTCTGGAAAGCAGGTTCCAGGTGTGAAGCTGGGAAGTAGGGCAGGTGAGTGTTTTCTGAGGACGGGTTTTGTG
>LZPO01087025.1:462738-474283 GCA_001675575.1 Neotoma lepida
ATGGGTGGTGGCTGCCCTACAAGGAGTTGTGAGCCCTCCTTTTGGCTTCAGTCACTTCTCAGCCCTCTCAGCCACCTCCATTGCTGCCCCAATGTGAACCAGTGTGAGAACCTTTAGTTCCTGCTGGCTCCTCCCAATAAATACATGGGAAACTGAGGTNCAAAGGAGGAAAGCTGCCACAGCATAGTCCTAACACTCATGTGTCCCCTCTCCCTGGCCTAGAGCCCTCCCTAAACTCTCATTCTAAGTTTTCTTGGGGGNTGGGGCATGCAGGACGAGAGGAAGGCTAATGTCTTGCCTGTGGGTTTTAAAAGTTCTAGGAAACCCATCCCTCCCTTGCTTGGGATTTTCAAAGATGGATNGAGGTAATGGTACCCAGAGAGGTGGAGGTTGTGACAGGAACCCTGGTCTCTGGTGTTTCACAGTTTTGTCTCTTCGGTCTTTCGAGTTTCGTGTATTGCCAATATTAAGGCAAAGTAGATTCATTTGACAAGCACCAATGGGAAATCAGCCGCTGCCATAAAACCAATGAAGTTATGACAGCAGGCCCACGAGGAGGCAGAGCTGAGTAAAACCTGTCAGGCTGCTGACAAATGATGATAAAGTGATCNTTCCTTCTGGCGCTCGATNGAAATTGACAAGGTGGGCCTCCCCACCTAATGAACAGATCCAACCCCTTGCTCCGATGGAGTGCACAGAAGGTTTAATCTCAATAAACATCAAAATAAATCTGCTCCTGTGTTTAGGAAGCACACAGCCAGTAGGGCAGGAGCTGTGGCCTCCAAAGAAAAGGCCCAGGGCTCCAAAGGGGAATGGCATAAAGGCACTAGGGGTTTCCACATATGTGGTGTCCTGAGTGCACCTGCCTAAAGACACCTCTGCTGCCAACCCATCAGGTCCCCAAAGAGAAACTAAGGCTCAAATGGCACCTACGTCACACAACCTCTCAGAAAGCAACTGTCTCTGACTCGTATTAAATGTGCCCGGCTCTGGATTCTTATAAAGTAATGTCAGTTACAGAACAATGCCAGCCTGCCAGACAAGACACGTTAGAGGAACAAGGCGGGTGGCGTGGGGGTGGGGGAAAGACCCCCCTAGCAACCCTCNGAATACAATGCACCAGCTGCACATTAATAAATATGTAATGTTTGATTAGAAATATGTATAGTATTTTTCCCTCCCCAAATGCCGGCTGGCCCTCAGGCGGAAGAAGGGATCTGGCCCACACTGACGGGTTTCTTTCGCTTGCTTTGAAAATACAAACTCAAATGTTTTCCTGTCCCAGCTGTTTCCCATTGTTGCTGTTTATCAGCTTGAAGGATGAACAGTGGAATAAAAAACCACGCTCGCATTTCAAATGTGCCAGTCAGTCACGCCATTGTTCAAAGAAGAAAGCTTAATTGCCTGTGCTGGCAAACTTCTTCTTGGTGAGTGTCCAGGTTTTAAGAACAGCTATTCAGCTGTGCAATTTGTTTAATACATGCAGAGAAAAGCATATAAAATCACACAGTTTTCTGGGGGAAAAAATTAAATAAGGGGAAAAGAGGAAAAATTTTTGGGGGGCTGGGGGATGAGTCACGCACTGAAGTTCTCCACCATGCTTCCTCCGGCACCAGACTCTCTTGAGTCTGTTTTGTGCTTGGGATCCTCTGAAGCATCCCATCACGGATGCAATGGGCCTGAACAAACTGCAGACATGGCCCAGGCAGCTGGAGAACTGCAGACAGGGGGTGGGGTGGGGTTGGGGGAGCATTCAAAGCACTTCTCTTGCTGGACACACCAACTTCTATTTGAACTTCTTTCTAGGAGCAGAGCTGACTTGGCCAGCAATGCCCATCATCGGGAAAATCAATTCTGGAGTTTGGGGGCTGGCAAACAAAAGTTCCAGCAGGTAAGGCTTTGAATGACAAAGTGGACTTCTCACCTGCCGTGGTGAATATCTCAGGCCAAGCCTGAACACCCCAATGGGCTCCTCCAACTCTGAGGGACAAGTGCAGGCTGCGGTTGCCTGGCTCACCAAATGAGTGAATGTATACGTTCTCCTCAGAAAATGCTAGGCATACAAATGACAAGGACCATGGCCTTCTGCCTGTGGTAGAGTGAACTCAGCTGGTGCAGCCAGGGAACCTCGCTCCAAGACGTTTCCACATGGAGGCCGAATGTCCTGGGAACAGGAGGATAGTCTAAAATAGCAGCAAGAAAACCACCTTGTCCCTTCCAGACTCAAGTGTCTGAGACACTGCTCTAAACCATGTGGATGACTGCTACCCAAACCTCATCTGTGGGAGGAAGGAAGAGAAATGGGGACTAAGAGAATGCCAAGACTGGGGGGAAGGGCCCCAAAGTGACAGAAGAAGTGGCTTCCTAATTTACCCAGAGGACAACTTGTCCCCAAAGACAATCTCTCTCTGGCTACAGTGTTTTTTCTATAACTAGGAAAGANTGAAGTGTCTGGAAGTACCCCAGCCAGATACACAATGGTGTAGCCTCCCCCTGCACCGCCCCACATTCCCAGCATTCTCTCCTCCATGCCACTTGCAATGGACTGTTNACAGCACCTCACCCCCAGGTCAGTGACCCCAGAGATCTGGGTTCCACTGTGCAGGTGGCCTGTCATGGGACTCTTCGGCTGCCATAAACACAAGCATCCCCTCTCCTCCCTCTCTGTGTGATGCCCTATTAGTTGTATCTCCAGAGAACCCTGGATACAACACAGAACGAGCAGTGTGCTGGGGCACAGTTATTGTCCACAGCCAAACCTGCAAGACCATCCACATCTGTGCCTGCCCTCGACCTCTCCTGTCCATCCAAAGCCAGCACCTACCTCTTGACCTTGAACTGACTCCCTCATGCTCCTCAAGGCCTATAGTGACTCAGTTNTCACCTCTTTCCTGCTTCCCCCACTTCTCCCTCCTTTGTTGGCTCCTGACATCTCCATAGAAACATGCCTGATATCCAAGAATTAACGAGAGAACGGATAGGATCAATAATACAACTGAGGTGTGCCCATCTATCAGCGCTGCTCCAAATTTCTCCAAAGAAAAGCCAGACTGAAAAGGAAACACGGGTGCATTTTTGGGTAACCAAAGACTTACTTTGTTCACAGTTCCTGAAAGATATAGGAAACATATAGGATTGGCAGACCAGGAGGAAACCACAGTCAGAGCTGCCGAGGACGTAGAGACATCCAACGCAGCCTTGTGTTCCGAGGAGCGATGGAGAGGGGCCGATAGCAGAGACCAAAAGCGTGTGCAGGTTGGTTTTCACTGGGACCCGTGGAGTCGACACCTGCCCAAACTGTAGGCTGGGGTAGCACTAAGCACCAGGCCAAACCTCGAGGCCTGCACCCCAGAGAAAGTGAACCNCATTTCTGCAGCTGACTTTACCCACTGGCTCACTGCAGGGAAGGAGCAGGGATCTTAACTNGGGAACAATAGTACTAGAGACATTTGGTTTTTCATCTCAGGCTAAAGAATCATGTCATGATGTAAGTTCAACCCCAGAAACCCTCCAGGCTCATTCACAGTGAAAACAACAAAAATGCATAAAATACCTAGGAATAAACCTACGGAGAAATGTTCAGGACCTATGTGAAGAAAATCATAAAACTTTACTGAGGAACATAAAAGAAGGCCTGAATAAATGAAAGGTGTAGCCACGGACCTGGATGGAAACACTCAATATTGTAAAGATGTCAGATGCCCTTGAATTAAGCTATAAATTCAATGCCACCCCAGCCACTGCCCTTCAAGGAGCACGTGTGTGTGTGTGTGTGTGTGTGTGTGTGTGTGTGTGTGTGTCGTGTGTAACTGGCTGATGCTAAAATTTTCTTGAAAAAGAATATGTATGAGAATAGCCAAAAAATGTAAAAGAAAGAATTATTTGTGCATATGATGTAACAGATATTAAAACAGGTGTTTAAAGGGCCGTGACGCTGACGACTTAGGCTGAAAATCCAAAGAAGCAGGCTAGAAAGAGCAGACATAATACGTGGCCTTCAATTCAGAGAAAAGAAAATGGCAGACCCCTAGCCCAGGCCACAAGTACAAACATGATGAACTAAGAAGCTGAGCCTGTGCCACCATGGGCCATGTCTGGGTCCGTGGCCCAGCAGCAGCCAGGGTCTGGGTTGAGGGCCATAGCTCCCATTGTTGCCACCTGAGGCCGAGCAGATGCCGGGGATCAGGATAGCCCACCTGAGATAATGTTGGTGTCNGAGAGCTTATGCTGCCACTGGGGCCAGGGTGACTTCCAGGCCCAAACTGCTGCCAAGGGCTTTTCTGCGTCTGTGTTCCTGCTGCAGCTGGGGTCTGTGATGATGCCCATGCCCTGTATTACCGCAGGGGATAATAGGGACCATGCATGTTGAAATCTGAGGGCCATGCTGAGCCGGTCCCACCCCTCCCTGGCCCTGGGATAGCTGGCCCTGTCCCTCTGCAGCAGGAGAGCTGGCCCCACCCCTCATCACAGGCATGGGAGAGCTGGCCCCCATGGTACCAGCAGAGTCAGAGAGCTGGCCCCACCCCTCATCACAGGCATGGGAGAGCTGGCCCCCATGGTACCAGCCTAGGAGAGCTGACTCTGCCCCTCAGCTGAGGGGGCGGTTCCAGTGGCAGGGACCAATAGCTCAGCTACCACCCAGACCCACATCCTGGGCCTTGGGTTTGCCCACCCTAACATCTACCCCATCTATGACCTGCTGGAGTTTGTAAAGGGACTGGTCCTGCAATAAGATCTCCATGACTCAGCAACAGCAGGATATCCGAGAGGAGTTTCGGTGAGTGTCCAGTGATGATGGTGTACCAGAGGCCTTGAACCAGACCAATGACTCATTGCAATGAACATNTTACGGGTGGGGCTGATTGGACAAAAGGGTGACACACTGCAGCTCCCAATGCCACTAGGATGAATGAAGAGTTGTTGGAAAGACAGAGGAGTGAGGTGGTTTTTGTTTGTTTGTTTGTTTGTTTTGTTTTTAATTAATTTGGGGGACATGCTGCAGGGGTCAGAGGCAGATATGGAGAGACTGGAAGGTGAGTGGGATTGGGGATTCATGATGTGAAATTCCCAAAGAATCAATAAAGAATTATGTTAAAAAATAAAATAAGCTGAGCCTGAAAGACAAACCTGGAAAGATGTTAGAAGAGAATGCTGCACGTGTGCATTTGAAAGCTGTGATGTTTTAAAGTCATACAAAATAAAATTAAGGAAACAAACCCTTCAAGAACTTTTTAAATGCTGGGGCTGGAGAGATGGCTCAGTNGTTGAGAGCACTTACTGTTCTCCCAGAGAACATTATGTGCAGCTTTAGTTCTGTAGTTCTACTTTGCTTTACAATCTACTGCATGACTGAGGCATCCTTCCCCATCACGGCTTCTTACGAAGTGTCTGGTGACACATTCATGTCATCTTAAGTAGTAATTAGTCTTGTGATTTCAAATATTTTTTAAAAACCTTTTCATAACAAAACCTAAACTTCACACTAAAACACATGCGTTCACCCTACAGACATTTTTAGGTCACTGATTTAAGGCCACAGACCAACGACCACCAGTGGNTGGATACTTTAGGGCTAGGTGCTCTGTAAAGTGCTGAGAAAACCCCTCACTGTCGTTACAGACGTGCATGAGTGCGGAGAACACCNGATCCACCTACCACTCACACAGAAGTTAGCTTGAATCNTGCTGGCTTTGAATTATGTTGGCTGCCCTCTCAGACCCTCTGTTTGGNCCTCAGCTGAATGCATTAGGCAGGTAAAAGCTCCCTTCTCTGGAGCGCTGTAGTCAGCTAACGAGAGTCACACAGGCCCAGAAGCTAAACCCCACTTCAGCAAGCGCAGCCTACAGACAATGGCTGACGGATCAAAGGATCCAAAAGACATTGGTCCCAAGGCAAGAGATGACTATAGTACAATTCGTGTTTCAGATGTCACGCCCATAGCCATAGCCCCTTCCATGGCCCCTCCCATAGCCACAGCCCCACCCACAGCCCCTCTCATAGCCACAGCCCCTCCCATGGCCCCGCCCACAGCCACAGCCACGCCCACAGCCACAGACCCTCCCACGGCCACATACACAGCCATGACTGGACTTTGTTTTGTTTACCTCCCTGCTCTACTCATTCCCTTTTCTTACTGTGCTTACTTTCTTCCCTGACAAGATTTATTTCTGAAAATAACCTCCTGGATCAATCACACACTCCCCAAATACTTGTCTTGGGCTCTGCTCCAAGGAACCCGAACAAGTCGGTATGGGAGTTTTGCTGGCAAACAAGCGGAATGGGATTCTGAAGAAGCCATGTGGCTAGAATTTAGGATTTGTGGTAGTGCCATAATGCAACGGCTCTGGAGTTGCTGAGACTTTCACCTGGACCACCCCTGGGGTCTGGGGGACAGGTGACAGGGGTACACTGCCTTCTGCAGGAGCTTTGAGAGGTGTGACAGAAAAAGGTTTTATAAACGCTGGAATCNGATGACCACTGACAAACACCATCAATGCCCCTAAAACAAGGACAATTCAGCTCAGAGCAACCAGTCACCACAAGCAATGAGGCATGAGTGACCAANAGCCTGTGGTGGTTAATGTCACCTCATGGGAAGGAGAAGAACAGGGGAGCTTAATAAGGCAAACCCTGGATGTGTTTCCAGAGACAATCAGATCAGACTCTGACCTAGTAAAAGACTTAGTCCATTGATGGTTTCAGAATCTCAGTAGGCCACTGAAGAACTGCAGAAGGTGGGCCACTGGAGGAAGCGGTTCACTGAGGGCTTTTGCTCTGGGGATATTCAGCTTGGCCTCTTCCTGTACCTGCTCCACTCTACTTCCGGTCCACCAGGAGATGAACAGCTTCTCCCTCCACATGCCCCACTGCCTCACGGTCTTGGGCTCTGTAACAATTCTTCCCTGTGTAGTTCTGTGACCTATTCTGTCACCACAACAAGAAAGATAGCAAAGNTCTTTGTGCCACCATGGAGACTCCTGAGGCCAGGAGCAGGAGGAGCAGTCAGTCTGAGTTTAGGACCAAATCCTGTCGTGAGACAANTGTGCTTGGACTGTAACATGATGGGAGGCCTTTTACATAAAAGCCTCTCCAGATCCTGGTGAACAGGCAGAGGCGGGGCTGTGGGAGACTGCCCAATGGCTCCTGAGGATGCTAGGTTAAAGGGACAGAATGAGACCCTGCATAAAGGAGCATTGGCTGACAATGGGTGCCCTCTCCTTTGACACAGGACTTAAAACCCCAAGAAAGGTTCCAGGGATGGAGTCCCTGAGGAGCTTGGGACATATGACAGCTCATTAAAAGAGCAGGGTTGCTAGCACCTCCCATGTCCACAATGGACAAAAGGATCAACCAAGCTTCACCCTAACTGTGACCCCTGTGCCAAGGATGGTGTCTTCATTACTTCTCTGTTTCTGTGATAGAACACTGACCAAAACCAACTTGGGAAGGAAAGATTGTTTTCACTTCTCAGTTCCCAGTCCATCGTGAAGGGAAGTCAGGACAGGAACTCAAGGCAGGAACCTGAAGGCAGGAACTGAAGCAGAGGTCACGGAATACTGCTATGCTCAGCTGGCTTCCTCATACCATCCAGGACCATTTGCCCATGGTGGCNCTGCCCCACAGTGAGCTGGGCCCTCACACATCAATCATCAATCAAGAAAATGTCCTCTAGGCTTGCCCACACGCCAATCCAGGAAGAGCATTTTCTCATCTGAGCTCTGTCTACTCAAATGACTCTAGCTTTCGTCAAGTTGACAAAACACTAACCATAACAGATAGTATATTTATAAGAGGCAATTATCAGTGTGTAGCTTTGGGTCTAGTCTGATTAATGCNTCCTTTTCCGTACCAGGTCAGTTTNTTAACACTACTATAACAAATTACCATAAATGTATTAGTTTAGTACAGCAGAAATTTATCCTTTATAGTCCTGGAAACTGAGAGTCTGACACAAAGACATGAGCAGACCATGCTCCTTGTAGATACTCTTGCATCTTCCAGCTTCTAATGACAACGAGAAACCCTTCACTTTGCTTGGTGGCAGACATATTTCAGCCTCTACCCCCATTTTCACAAGACCTTCCCCACAGTGAGTCTCCACTTCTCTTCTAAGGACATAGTTGGGCCCACCCTAATCCAAGATGGCTTTGACATAATTGTGTCATCAAAGGGTCTCATTCCAAGTAAGGTCATTGTCTTGGTCAGTGTTCTATTGCTATGAAGAGACATCATGACCATAGCAACTCTGATAAAAGAAAGCATTTAATTGGGGCTAGCTTACAGTTTCAGAGGTTTAATCTGTTCTTCTCATGGCAGGGAGGATGATGGCACACAGGCAGACATGATGCTGGAGAAGTAGTTGAGAGTTCCACATTAAAATCCTCAGGCATGAAGAAGAGAGAGCGACACTGGGCTTAGCTTGGACTTTAGAAACCTCAAAACTCTTCCCACTGACACACTTTCTCCAACAAGGCCACATCTACTTCACAGACCACACTTACTCCAGCAAGGCCACATCTCCTAATCCTTCTCACNTAGTACCACTCCCTAATGACTAAATATTCAAATATATGAACCTANGGGGGGCATTAATATTCAAACCACCACAGTTATATTTGTACATTCAAGTACACATATATTTATTGGGCAGCATCAACCAACTACACATCCTAACTATGACTGGGAGGTCAAAAACTTTGAAATTATGTCCAATGGATAGTAGTAAATCAGTCCAAACTGATATCAACTATCTGGACATTTCTCAAAGCACCTGGCATCATTTCACTACATTGGTGGCATTTTGTTAGCCAAGTCATATAAGCAAGAAGGAGCAAGTCTTCTGGAAGCCTTGCTAAGATGAATGTACCCCCCAAAAAGGGTGTTTAAGATTCAGGAGCACACATCAGCAAAGTGGTCTGGAGCAATGGAAAAGACTCTCCAAAATAAAACACTTCACCATACTCTACAACTCACCCCAGGGGAGGAGCCTGATCCTCAGCAGACCTGCCAGGATTGGAAACTGCCTACACCCACACGTAGGACCCTGCGCCTGCCCTTTCAGAGGATATGTGGACAGATGATGGTCTTGAGAGACTCAAGGCAAGAAAGGGTTGTGCAGCAGAGCTGGGCTCTGCAGCAGGGCCGGGCTGTGCAGCAGGGCCGGGCTGTGCTGTCAGTTCTGTAGTGTAGCCCTGTGACTCAATAGGCCCGTGGCTCTGGCTTAGAAAAAAAGGTTTAATTTAGTTATTTCTGCTTATGCCTTGATAAATTAGAAACAAGATGATAAATAAATAAGCAAAGCAGAGGAAGGGAAATAATAGATTTGGGCATAAAGCAATGAAGTAATAATAATAAGAGAAAAACAGAGAAGAAACCCAAGGACACGAAGATCTGGTTCTTTGAAAAGATCATCATAACCAATAAACTTTTGGGTGAAATAATCAAGGAAAAGAAGAGAAAACACAAATCTCCAATAGTAATAATGAAAGCAGAGACACAACTACAGACCTTACAGATATTAAAATGTTAAGTAGATATGAGGGGGAATAACCTTAATATACAATATATATTTGCATAAAATTTAAAAATAAAGCATGATTGTGCCATTAAACTTGATGACCAAGATACAATTGAAAAATGTCTTAAAAGATACAAACTACTAATGCTTATTCAATAACTAAAGAAATTTGATTCATAGCTTCAAACATAACGTTAGCCCAGATGCCTTCTCTGGTNGATTCTGCTGAGAGCTTAAGGAAAAAAATCCAGTACACTGCAGAGAAGAGAATATCCACTTTGAAGATCAAGTTGCACTGATGGAAAACTGTATATAGAGCTGGGCTGGGGCTGCAGCTCACCTAGCATGCACCCAGCNCTATAAAAAGAGTAGATGAAGATCCAAGAGGTTTTTAAGATAGANAATAAATACTCGAGCATGGTCTGATAGAGTCTCAGGGTCTCTAGGGGAAACTGATAATCAGTAAGCAGAAAAGCAATGGACACTAGTAGAATANAAGCTACACCCGGGACAGAAGTAACAACAGCAGGAGAAGCCGGAGAGACTCCTCCCCGTGTCTCTGAGTTCCCAGCACTGGCAACCAACACAGCAGAAGCAGGACAACATTTTCTCAGAAAGAGCTCAGCAGCCTGAGACCCTCTGTGAAGTGTGCTCTTGAGAAACTCATACCAAGGTTCCCAGGATCACTGACNGAAGCTTAACAAACAGAATGCCGAGAGACAGCAGGGAAGACACCAGATCAGATCTGCATTCAGTGAGCTGGAAACCTGGTGGGACCAAAGCCCACAGGGGAACTTCCAGGTTCCAAGCAAGACACCNTTTGGGCCTGTNAACACCCTGTCATGGAAGGGGNGNGGATNAGCACATTCCACTCCTCCCTAAGGGTTTATATGTAGGTAATGATGANGGCATGGGAGAGGCATTTTCTTCAGGAGGTAGCCACTCATAGGTACAGTGCCGGGCCGCTGCTCTAAATAGCTCCCAGTTCATTAAGTAGAACACTAAGAGTTCTCACCAGTGCTGAGGTCAGCAAAAGGAATAAAGGCACGATCTATCTATCCATCTATCTATCTATCTATTTCTCTATCTATCTATCTATCTATCTATTTCTCTATCTATCTATATTACATGTGTGTATATACACATATACACATATTATATATATAGAAAAGCATAATAACAAATACACTGAAAAAGAAGTGAGATCATTACTTGTCCAACTTTTTTTACAACTCCAATATAATTCACTAGAAAGCTACTAGACTAACATGTTATTTTAACATTAAATAAGGCTGAAGAATAATGTACAAAAATCATAAATGAAAATTTGAAAATCAAAACTCTATCTGGGTGTGGTGGCCCAGGCGTATCACCCCATCGCTGGGGAGGTAGTGGCAGAGGGTCAGAGTTCAAAGTCATCCTCAGCAACACAGTGAGGTCAAGCCCTGTGGTGATCTATTGTGTATCAAATAAAGCTTGCCTGAGGATCAGAGGACAGAGCCAGCCATTAGATTAAACATAGAGGCCAGGCAGTGGCGGCACATGCCTTTAATCCCAGCACTTGAGAGCTCATGCCTTTNCTACCAGTACTTGGGAAGCACACACGCCATTAATCCCAGCACTAGGAAGGAAGTGAAATGGCTGGGCAGAGAAAGGTATATAAGGTATGAGGGGACAGGAACTAAAGCTTTTTAGGCTGGAGCCCTTTCTNCTGAGGACTCAGAGGTGTTCAGTCAGAGGATTCACGGAGACAGGAGCTCGCCTTCCATTCGGCCTGAGGATTCGGTAATGGTGAGTAGTTTCTCTAGTGGCTGTTNCTTTGTCTCTCTGATCTTTCAGCATTTACCCCAATGTCTGTCTCTGGATTTTTATTAGAAGACCATTTAGATTTCGTGCAACAAAGTCCAGCCCAGACTGCAGGAGACCATGTGTCAAAACACTGCCCCACCAAAAATAAATAAAGACTTTACAAAGAGCATTTATAATAGCTTCAGAAAACACAAAACAGTTATAGATGGATCTAATATC
>LZPO01087025.1:476108-496409 GCA_001675575.1 Neotoma lepida
GCAGTTACTGCAGCATGCAAGAAGGTGAAAGCCCATGCATGCAGGGCCTAGAGAAGGAAGGCAGTCCCTAGAGAGCTCACTTCATGACACAGTGCTCCTGTGTAACTAGTCTACTCCAGTGAGGACATTAGCCCCTCTTAATGACTTCATCACTCACTCCCAGCCTCACCATGGTTCCAGTCAATGTGCCTGTTATGTTAAACCAAGTCCTCCCTCCCCCCTGTAGAACANGCCCACCAGCTGCATGGTGGACTTGGTGCTAATTTGCCCCAGATTCCTCACACACTCCTTCAACCACCTAGTCAGAATCTGCCTTCTAGCCAGACCCCACAGAGCCCTAGGGTGCATTCCTAGGGCTGAATTCCTAGTCCCCAGACTCTTTTCTATAATCCTAATGATAGACAGGCTCTGGTCTTGCACTAGCTTACTTCTGTTCCCAGCCCCATTTAAGTCTGGCTTGTTTTACTTAACATAATGATCTCCCTTTGCATCCATTTTCCTGCAAATGNCATTTCATTCTTTACAGCTGAATAAAATCCCAGGCATACCTAGGCTACGTTTTCTTTACCATTTATCTGCTGACAGACATTTAGGCTGACACCACATCTTGGCTGTCATGAATATACATGTATCATATTTTAATTTGTAAATAAGGCACACTGTGAGATTAACAATAATTACAAATAAAAATAGAACAATTATAGCAAGATGCTACAATGAAAGTTATCTATAACCTATGAATTGCTCATTTCTGGGACTTTCAGACCACAGTTGACCATGAGTAACNGAAACTGAAGATCCATGTAGGAGGAGGTGGTTATAGTTTGGTTAAAATTTTNTTGTAGAAATGGGTAAGGACAAGACAATTTTGAAAATTAGAAAAGTGTGTCAGAAACCTCTGCCTGTGCGCTCAGATTGCTTCAGAATCACCTTTACCAGTCAGCCTTTTAAAAGGTGAATTTGGAGGTTGGGGATTTAGCTCAGTGGCACAGTGCTCAGCCTGCTGGTGTGAGGCCCTGGACCCCCACCCCCACCACCACCCACACCTGGAGATGGATTTCGGGGAAGCCAACCNGCATCATGGTTGAAGTATCTGAAAAGCCAGAACACTGGTTCATAACCTGTGTCCCAGCTCTCCCAGGGGGAACTTAGTGGCATTTCAGGTCTGCAACTGAGACAGTACTTACTTGTAGATAGGAGCTGAGGAGTTAATGTTGTCAGCACACGGCACTCTACAGACACCCCAGTGAGCTCCTGGTCCAACCTCCTACTCAGCCTGGACAGCAGCCTCGTTTCCAGAGCCTGTCTTCTGGGCTCCAGCTGCCTTCCCGCCTTTCTCCCAACCTCCCAATCTCCCATTCTGCTCATCCCTGGCCCAGCTCTCCACACTGCTCCACACCTCCAGGCCTCCCACCAAAGCTGTCTTCTTTGTGTCCTCTCATGAGGGCTCTTGGCCCTCAGCCACTGAAGAGTCTGAAACTGACACAGTTAGTCCAGAGGAGGCTTAGCAGAAGAGGGGCCCAGGCCTAGGGGGTGCTGCATGGGGGACACGAGACCTTTTGTGAGGCTTTGCTGTGGTTCGCGCACCTCACCTCACTTCAGCCTTTCCACTATTTGCATTATGATCTTTTTTTTTCCTGTATTTTATTCTTTTGGTTTTTGACAGGATCTCACTATGTGGCCCAGGTTGATCTCAAATACAATTCCCCTGTGTCAGCCTTTCATGTGCTGGGATTTTCACCACCATGGTTCCTAGCCCATGGGGTGTGTGTGTGTGTGTGTGTGCTGTCTCTTATACACATCTAGATGTGTATAAGAGACAGCCTCTCTCTTCTCCTCCCCTTCCCTCCCCTACCTCCCTTCTATACCCCCCATCCACTCCTCCTCTGTTTCTATTCAGAAAAGGGCAGGCCTCCCACAGATATCAACCAAATATGGCATATCAAATTGCAGTAAGACTAGGCATCTCTCCTCATATTAAGGCTGAACAAGGTAACCCAGTAGGAGGAAAAGGGTCTCAAAAGCAGGCAAAGGAGTCAGAGACAGCCCCTGCTCCCATTGTTAGGAGTTCCACAGGAAGACCAAGCTACACAACTGTAACATATATATATATAAAGAGAGGGCCTAGGTCAGTCCCATGCAGAGCTCCCTGGTTGTTGGTTCAGTCTCTGTGAGCCCCTATGAGCTGAGGTTAGTTGATTCTGTGGGTTTTCTTGTGGTGTCCTTGACCCCTCTGACTCCTACAATCCTTCCTCCCCCCTCTTTCGCAGGATTCCCCAAACTTTGTCTAATGTCTGGCTGTGGGTCTGCATCTGTTTCCATCAGTTGCTAGATGAAGCCTCTCCAATGACAATTGACAATTGGGCTAGACACCAATGTATGAATATAGCAGAATATCATTAGGCATCATTATATTGACTTTTCTTTTTGCCAGTCTTGTTTGGTTCTATCCTATCCAACCTCTGGGTCCTGGTACTCCAAGCAGTGTCAGGGGTAGGCTCCCTCTTGTGACATGGGTCTCAGTCTGGGCCATCATTGGTTGGCCATCCCCACAATTTCTGGATGGAACTAGAAAAAATTATCTTGAGTGAGGTAACCCAGACCCAGAAAATCAAGCATGGTATGCACTCACTTATATGTGGATATTAGCTGTAAAGTAAAGGATAACCATGCTGCAATCCACAGACCCAGAGAGGCGAAGTAACAAGGAAGGCTCAAGCGGGGGGCAGGGGGACTCTTGGATCTCCCTGGGGAGGGGAAATAGAATAGATTTCAAGGGTGGATTGGGGGAGGATGGAGATGGGAACATGAGGGATCAGGTTGAGAGAGTGNACTGGAAGAGACACTGGAAAAGGGGGCATTTCAGAGTGAGGCAGAGACCTAGTGCAATGGAAACTCTTAGGAATCTACAAGGGTAACCCTAGCTAAGACTCCTAGCAATAGGGCATATGGAGCCTAAACTGGCCATCTCCCAAGACTTCAGTGGAGGGACTGGGACACCAACCCAGCCACATGACCTTTGACCTATGATTTGTCCTGCCTACAAGATGTGTTGGGGCAAAGGTGGCACAGAAACCATGGTGGTTTTTTAACAGCTCTCAGGTCCATGAACATCGTGGCCTGGTGGTTCATCTCTGTGTCTGCTGAATGTCCTGTTAGCTCAGCAGCTTAACTCAGCACACTGCAGAATGCGTCCTCTCACAGTTTGGAGGTGGAAAGTGTCATGTGCAGGTGTGGCAGGGTCACAACTCTCCTAAGACACTGAGGGGAATCTGTTCCTATCCCTTCCCGCTTCTGGGACTGTTTCAACCTTTGGTGTTCCTGCATTCTTTAACTAAAGTCACTCCTGCCTTTGTCCCCATTTCCACACCCCCTTCTCTCCAGCATGTCTCTGTCTTTTTGTCTCTTGTCCTTGGATTTAAGGCCTATCCTGACCCAGGTGTGATACCATCTTGAGATCCTGACCTTTCNATCTATAAAGACTCTGTTCCCAATAGGGTCATTTGGGGGGGATTGCTTTTCAGCTACCCAGTCCCTGCTGTGAGTAAACAGGTATGGGGGGGCATCAATTTCCCTCCCTCCAACTCACTGGATAGCAGATTACTCTCCATTTGACTCCCAAATCCAGAGCAAGGCAAGAATGAGCTCCACTTCTCCCTGCCACTTCACTTCTCCCTGCCACTTCTCTACCCCGTGCCTCTGTGTGTGTGTGTGTGTGTGTTCTTGAATGTAGTGTGTATGTGCACTTGTGTTTTCTCATATGTGTGCAGAAACAAGAAGAGAGTGTCCAGCATCCTCTATCATTCTCTACCTTATCCCTTTGAGGTGGGGGTCTCTTGCTAAGTCCATTTGCATTTTTCAGCTTGGCCATCAGCCAGCAAGTCCTAGCAATCCCTCTGTCTCCACTCCGTACTGGGATTACAGCTTATCTGGGTGCTAGAATCCAAACTCTGGCCCCCCAGTGCTCATGACTGCACAGCAAGTACTCTACCCCTGGATCATCACTCCAGTCCTGAAGAGCAGGGAAGGTCTGACTTCTGAGACATGCCTTTTGGGTCTCCACTCCTAAAGAAAGACTTTTTTTGTCACTCTGGGGAAATCCATGTTCCCTCAAGCAACCCCATGCACAGGCCTGGGGCCTTTTCAAAGACTAGACACTTTGATTTGTCATTTTCTGGATGATATAATTTATCATCATCTACATGGGATTCAGTGAATGAGATAAACAAGGTGATGTAAAGGGCCAGCCATTTGGGANGACTGAGAGCAAAGAGGGTTGTCTCACCTCCTCACCAGCTCAGCCCCCTTACTTTGATAAGAACAATGGAGCCTTTCCGACTCCTGAGGTCCAAGGCTAGAAACCATTTCTTGGTCCTGAATCTCCCACCATTAGGCCAGACCTAAGAATCTCTGGCACCAGGCACAGGGCAGCCTTTGGTTTCTGTGGGGGATAGCAGAGTTCTGTGTTTGCTGGGATCCTCTGCTGCTCAACTGCTCTTCCAGAAAGTGGGCCCTGTTCTGCCAACTCCTCTAGTTTTCTGAGAAAAGCTGGAGGTGCCAATTTTATATAAAAATATTTTTAAAACACTGNTATGTTGGTCTATGATCTCCAGAGAAATAGAACCAATGAGATAGGTAGATGGTAGGTAGGTAGATAGATAGATAGATAGATAGATAGATAGATAGATAGATATGAAAGATAGACAGACAGACATATGAATGAAGGGATACAAAAGGAAGACTGACCACAAACATTGGCACAGTTGCCATCTGCAAGCTGGAGACCCAGAAGACCCTGTGATGAAATTCAACCTGGCCCCAAGGCCTGAGAACCAGGAGGGCCTGTGATCTAAGTGTCAGCTTGAGGCAGGGGAGGATGAAATGGGATGCCCCATCTAGCACTGGCTAATTCTTATTCTCAACTTGAATGGATTGAGAAATGACTAGAAAGTTAATGAGGCATACTTCTAGGGGTGTCTGGAAAGCCACCTCTAGAGAATTACATCACAAGGTTTCTGACCTAATGAATGGATTCATCTCCGATAGGATGGCATTTTCAGGCCTGTATCACCCCCTGACCCCTTCCTCTATGCCCTTTACTCTGCTTCATGCCCACCATGACAGGAGCTGCTGCGATCTCTATGCCCTCTCCCCCTCCACGGTGGACTGACTCCCTGTAAGCATGAGACTGAAGTAAGTCAGTCCTCCACTTAAGCTTTTTTTGTGTGAGGCACCAGCAACAGTAAAACCAAGTCACACTCAGGGAAATGGGCAAATTCCTCTTCTTCCATCTCTGATTCTCTTCAGCCTTCTGAAGGATTGAGTGATGCAGGCCAACACTGGAGGCTGGGGGTGTGGGTTAGGGGGCTCTCCCCTGCTGAGTCCGTAGTTCNGATGTGATCTTATCAAATAGCAGACATATACAGTCCCCCTCAACCAGTGTTGAATCTGAACACTCATCGACCCACTAAGGTTGACATATGAAATTAACTGTTATCATAACTATTTCCTACTGAGTTACAAACACGAAGGATTGGTGGAGTATGCAATGCACACTCCCTGATCTCTTGCCATCTTTCTGGNCAAAGAAGCCAGGGAGAGAAGCAGAAGACCTCTGGAGGGAGCCATCACTTTTCTCTCTTACCCAGGTCTTATTCTCAGAAACGAAGCTCAGAGCAACCACCAAGACCTCTGTGGAACTCCAGGTCTTTCCAGNCCCTACATCGACTCCTACAGGAAGCCTTACTGATCAGATGAAGAGAATAGAGGGGGCTCTGGATTCTTTTAGAGCAGAGTTTGGTACCTGGCTCCATCACATCTCAGCCAAGATATCCTGGGTAGGTGAATCACCTCCCTTCAAAGATGGCAACAATAACGTCCATCTCTTGGGGAAATTGTAGAAGGTTAGCTGAATGCATGCAATACACTTGGCCTTTGGTAAGTGAGCAGAGTGTGTGAGGTAGTGGCCTCCTTTCAGTCAAGGTCTTGGAAAGTACCACATATCAACCCATAGCCACCCACTCCTTCATTCTTCCCGAGTCTCTTCTCTTGGGCCAGGCTCTGAGACTCATTGCCAAGTGAAATCAGTAGGCATGCTGGAGTTGAAGCTGCAACCAGGTGTGGGAGGTGGTGACCACTNAATTGTCTCAGAGCTATGAAGCTGAGAGCCTTGGCACTGAGAGTCCTTCCCTGGAGACTGCCGGAGTGNGGNCTTGGGAAGGCTCCCTTGGTGTCTGGGTGGCACCTGTGCTAACCAAGGCTAGAGAAGACGAGTGGGACATGTGCAGTGACCAGCATCCTGACCTAGAGGAAGAGCAGGTACTGAATCTAGGGGAGTGGGAACAAAGGGAAGAGGTGCAGGAGGAGACGTNGCTCCTGGTGGTCCAGGTGAGCAGTTGGGAATGGGCAAACAGAGGAGCCAGGAGGTTCTATGCTGAGGTTGGGGGGACAGGGAAGTCACCTACAGGTGAGTAGTCACTTGCCACTGTCCGGGACATGCAATCCCATCCACCCAGCTGCCAGAGGGGAGTCCCCATGCTCCCTATTCATTACCTGACATAACTAATTGCCTGGTGACATTTCCCATATTATAGACAAATGTGAGTTATGAGCCCAGCTGCTCCCTCTCTCGTCACCAGGAATCGGTTGATAAATATGTTTATTCGAGGTCAGCCTGGCCTCATCCATTAGAAATATTGTTTTTCTAAACATTACATTGATTTAATTTAACTCTAATCAATTTAAAATGGTTCTGACAATTAACAAAAGCTTCAAATATGACCTTAAAGTAATAGGATTCATTAGCTATGTTTAGGATTAAACTTACCCTAATAGGGCAATTTTTCTTCCAAGGGTATTTGGTAAGCGACTAGTGGTCAGTCAAAATGAAATCAATTATTATAAATTATACAGTTAAAGTTGATTATGTATCCCCTGCTAATTTGTATAAATAAGGGTCTCTGACAATGGGAGTAATTTATTAATAACTATCTCTCCCCCAGCCCGGATCACACTTCATGTTCCAGCTGCCAGGGCATCTGTAACCCATGAAGTATTATTTTCAGGGCTGCTCTCGATGTATGCTAATTAAACCATAATTAATTGGAGCAGTTATAGTTAAAGACAATGCTGGTGCCCTTTGCTCTGTTATTCATGACAGTTAACTCATTCAAAAGGCAACCTGATCAAAAATGCATATGCTATGCTGGCCCCCAGTCAGCTCACAAAGAGTGCCGGTGACATGACAGCTGGTGAGCTGAGAGGGTGACACACAGGCAGAACTCTAACCTGCTTGGGTCTAGATTTCCCACCCTGCTGCCACCAGTCTGGGCCCGGATAGAAGATGTGGCCTCTCAGAGTGGCAGAGAGCATGTGGAGATCACAAATTGCTGGTCTGTCAGTTCAAGAGAAAATGATTGTCAGAACTTTACAAATGGGGAACTCTNGCTTCCTCTGGAAAATTGTATTTGGGAAAGCAGAGCAGACTGAAC
Organism: Neotoma lepida; assembly: GCA_001675575.1. Taxonomy (NCBI): domain Eukaryota; kingdom Metazoa; phylum Chordata; class Mammalia; order Rodentia; family Cricetidae; genus Neotoma; species Neotoma lepida. Next base: position 483,599 of record LZPO01087025.1, read on the forward strand.
CTCCTGCTTGCTCCCTTTAACTGCACGAACCCCATTCCTTCACTACAGTATCAGCCTGGCCCTCGAGGGCACCTGAAGCTTAAGAGCCATGATCTAGGATACCTCGTTTGATAGCCCAAGGTCAGCATGTGGCCAGCCTAGGCCTGTCACTCAGTCAACACCCAGCATGCACTCCAGGAAGAAGTTCACCTCCACTGAGGAGCCTCAGAGCCNGTGCNCGGGCTTCTCTGCAAACCCTGTCCCAGGGCAAGAGGGCTCACACACTATATCCTGATCCAGCCCTGCCTCTAACNCACCTGAGATCCTGGGTGTGCTCATCCCCAGGTAAGAGTGTACTTACTCANCAGAGCCCTGCCAGCAAGGAAGGAGAGAGTGTGAGAGAATGTGACATGGCCCAGTGTGGCCCATGCAAGGCCACAGACTTCCATGACATAAAGTTGGTAGGGACAGGAGCCAGAATGATGGCTGTGGTGTGCAGGGGCTGACACTTGCCTGTAAGAGCAAAGGAGCCTGGGCTCAGGCTGAATGTCCCTAGGGTGCCATGTGACCTGAATGCAGGATGGGGATATGCAGAAGCCTCACATGGAAGACTTGCTGTGGTCAATGGCATGACATTAACAGAGAAGAAACAACACCGCCTTGTATGTCCCTGTGGCCCNAGAGCTGGTCAGCCACACCAAGGGGCCTTCCCTTCCCATNGCCTTTCTACAAGCAGAACCTNAGGGAACCACCATGACCAAGCACTTTTCTCCTATTTTAGATTCAAGGCCAAGCCTCTAGAGCCAAGTTCAAGCCCTACGGCTCCCCAGTTCCTCTGTTTCCCCACCTGAGAAGTGAGGATGGTGTTCTCATAAGAGAACTTGAGCAAAGGACTGATGTTCTCAGTTCTCAGAAACTGAGGCCCAGGCCAGGCACATCCTGCTTTATCATTTCGGGCTTCTCTCCCTGTGGAGAAACTGAGGCCCAGGCCACACACACACACACCTTGCTTTCTCCTTTGCCAGGCTCCATCAGCTTCTGCCCTACCTCCTTCACCCTTAGCATCCTTAAAAACGTGTAGCCTGAGTCCCAAGTATGTCCATCTAGTCANTCCTTCCCTGTCCCTCATCCCAGGGGTCCAGGTTCTACACCTTTATACACAGGTGTCAGCCCTAACTGCCTGTGTCTCNGCGCCTCCTCTATCCACAGTGTGCTCAGCCTTGCTCTGCTCCTCCTGGGTTCTCTTTGTCCCTGTCATCCATCTCTCCAGAACCCCAACACCACCAGAGGCTGGGAAAGAGAAAGGCATTTGGCTAAAGTGGGGGACCCACAGTCTCTCCTCTCAGTCTCCCAAATAATGTAGCTACATATTGACCTTCTTGGTCTATGGGTGGTTTTAGTCATGGTGACAGTACTCCNAGAGTCCTGGCACCACACACATGAGGCCAATGGTACTTCCCTGCTCCACGAGGCCATACAACCCACCCTCCATCCTGCTGTTGCTTTTCACAGGCATGGGCCTCTTTTCCCCAGAGAGACCAAGAGAAGGGCTCATTGCAAACCTGAAGGAAATGTGCCCAGGCCTTGCCATCCCAGTGACCTCCAGAATTCCTGCCATTTACTCCCCAGCATCCGGAGCACCATGTCACATGTGACTNCAGCACACAAGGCTCCTGTTACCTCCTCTGACACACCCAGCCACACTCGCTGCACTCTGGCTGCTCAAGTCAATTGTTAGCTCCGGTTTAGATGAGATGGCTGAAAGGAGAGAACTCATAAACGCCATGCACGGCCAGCAAGAACTCTTAGCCAGTGNGGTGTCTTACACACACACGGCCCATTGTGATATGTGGGCTTTCATAACCCACTTCTTTCGCCTACTATATTGTGAACCTTGGCTTGTGTCCTTCAAAATAACGGTCTACAGGCTGGAGAGATGGCTCAGCGGGTAAAGTGTATGCCATGCACCCATGTATAAAAACAGAAAGTTGAGCATAGAGGTGCACCCCTGTAATCCCAGTGCTGGGGACGCTGAGACAGGAGGATCTTTGTGGCTTGCTGATCAGCCATCCTAGCCAAATCTACTGTCTGCAGGTTCAGTGAGAGACCCTGACTGAAAAATAGAGGTCAACTGAGAAAGACACGCAATGTCAACCTCTGAGCTACACACACACACACACACACACACACACACACGATCCAGAAGAGTCATCAGAGATTGAACCATGCCCCAGGCAGGGTCTACTCCTATCATAATGTATCAAGAGCCTGAACATTCAAGCTTCTCAAGTTGGCCCCCCATTATAAACAATGCCACCAGGGTCTTCCATCCTACCCTGGAGCAGATGTGCAACTACCCATTCCCTCAAAAGGGTTCCTGGTGAGATCATTGATGACTACAAAGTTTGCAGAACATGGAGGCTTTTGAACCCTGACTCCCAGTCTGTGAGCAATTATCTAGGAGCAGGGAGCTGAAGAAGAATCNAAACCAGAAAATCCAGCAGCCTGAGGAGAACCAGACCCCAAAAGTAGTACCTCGAGCTCACTGATGGAGACCTCAAATGCCANAACTGGATGGGACAGTGCAGAAGGTGGTCCAGTTCCCCTGTGTGGGGTGTATACTGATGCTCTGAGAGAGGCCGTGAGNAAGGTGGTGAGATCATTGGAGGATCTTTCCAGCAAAGCCCTGTGTTTTGTTTATGGTGAGCACTNCGCAGGGCCCCCACAAATGGAGCTGCATACTGCCCTTCCCTACCCCCAAGCAGAGCAGGAGTGAGAGAAGACTGGTGGATGCTGGGCACCCCATGGTGGCCATACACGGGGACAGTAGCAGCAGTAACCTGCAGGACCTCCTGTGGCATGCCAGGCCTGACCCAAGGGTCACTTATTACGTGAAGCATGTTACAACATGAGCATGGGGAAGCACCGTGGCTCTGCAAGGGCTGCCTGCTCCCACACACAGAAAGTAGCACATTAGCGTTTTTTCCAGATGTGAACTCCAGGTCTCCTGAAAGATAAAAAGTGTTCTCCACCCTGGCAGGAATTAGCATACAGTCCACCTGATGAGGTGGAGATGGCTGATTCTGTCAGTTCTGCATGGGACCTCCACACCTGCCTTTCCTCATCACTGGTAGGTGGCCCACAGATCACTCTAGATGCTGATGAAGTAATTAGTGGAGGCATTAGTGCAACTGATGGCTTTAGGTTGAAGCCGACACATACACATCAGTGAAGGGGGTATGACGTNAGAACCTGTTCTTTTCCAACTTTCTTCACATAAAACACGATTCATTCTTCAGATCTGGGCTAGGATTCCACAACCAATCTTACTGTGTTCTCCCAGTAGATGGCACTAACTCGTTTTAAATGTGGCTTTAGNGGAACCTGAAAACTCAAGCTGGAGTCAGAACTGGGGCAGAGCCAATCATGAAAGAGGACAGTGACAGCAGACACGGCCAGTACAACTGTCTGTATTTAAGTCACACCGAGGAAGCTTAAGACCTCCTGCATGTCATTTGTAATGAGTCGCATAGCCCCGAAGGCCAGATTTGCTTTCACCACCACCTGCTCCTTCCACACACACAGTCTGACTGGAGCTGACTCCTCCGGAGCGATCAGGGACAGTGTCATAACTTAAAGTACCCACAAGATGGCGCTGCTGCACTCAGAAGGACANGATGCTTAAGAAATCNCGAATCTTAGAAAGCAGTATGAAGACTTGCTGTGGCAGAGTGGAGGACGAAGGGGGTGTGTTAATTAGTCTTGTGAGCCTATCTCTTGAGTTTGTGATTATATTTCCACGATGCTGCTGCTTCTGCTGCTACTGTGNCTACCATCTACCAAGGGGTTTCTGAGCACCAGGCACTGTGATGAGCACTTTACAAGCATGGCTTCATTCAAAGTTTACTGAAAGCTTTCTGGAGAAGCTCTGCGATGTCTNCAAGAACATGTGTCATGGGGCAGCTAGAGATGGGGACCTCTTGTACTTTCTCAAAAGGACTGACAGTGATTCAGCTCTGGCTGTACCCACAATAGTGAATAGGCTGACTTATCTGTATAAGGGGCTAACAGTTCCATTCCCCATTCAAATGTCTGAGCACCTACTTTGTGTCAGGCGCTGGTTAAAGTGCTGAGGAAAAGGGGGTACAGAATCAGAGAAGACCCTGCTGCTAGTTCTGAAACCATAGCAGACACCAGATCAGAGTAAATGGTATAAGAGGGTGAAGGGGGCCGGGGAGAAACAGCCCATGTGGAGCATTTGATGAGTNCATGGTAAGCAAGAACACCCTCAAGGGGCTCCTGAGAAGCAATAGTTAAATCTTCAGGGATGGATGGCAGTGAGCTAGGTCGTAAATATATCCATTATGAAAGTTATACCAAGGCAGGAGAGTTGATTTACACCTGTAATCCCAGTGCTCACACACTGAGGCAGGAGGATTATGACAAGTTCAAGGTCACCCTAGGCTATAGAATAAGATCTTGTCTTGCCAAAAAAAGGGGGGCGGGAGCAAGGAAGAGAGGGAGGAGGAAGAATAGAGGAGAGAGAGATACAATTAATTACATGTACAATGAAAAAAACCTTTAGAAACTGGGCCCTTTCTTTACATTATCTTTCTTACCACAGCTATAACATCAGTGGGTGGACTTTCCCTGCAAACAGCCAGAGAGTAAATATTTTAGGCTGTGCAGGCCTCAAGTTTTCTGTCACAGGTCTACAATTCTGCTGTTGCTGGACACAAGCAGCATGGATGAGTGTTACTGTGTTCCACTAAAATGTNGNTTGGGAAAACAGTATTGGGTTAGGCTTGGTCCCTAAGCAGTGTGCAGAGCCCTGGGTCTAGACTGTAGCATTTAGAGTGGACATGCTCTGCACTTTTGTGAAGAAATCTTCTGTGCCCCTCTTTCCAGTTCATCTGCTGAGCTTTGATAGCTTGCCGTGGCCATGGCCTGGATGTCTATGCCACAAAATAAGCAAAGGGACCATCAGGGTNGCTCTCATGTCCCCCATACTCTACCCTCACCTTTAAGACCTCTCCTAATGCTTCTCTGAGGGGACTCCTGACTTGCCAGGTGTGCCTGCTGTGTATCAGTTTGTGATACAATGCTTCCCACAGTATAATTGCACCCCATGACAACCCCCTGAGCAGCCTTGACCCTCTGTAGCCAACGGAGCACAGAGCTGAGAAGCAAGCTGTGGGTATAGGCTCAAGGTCTGACTGCAATTATTCCACAGGCTGGTGAGACCAGAGCCCACCAGGGGTGGCATAAAGTCTTGAAAAGTGGTAGTGTCCACAGATAAAACCCTTTTGGATTTTAGTTGTGTTTTGCAATGACAGCCCCTTGCTAAGAGAAATTACCCAGTTNCCATGATTTGCAAGGCAGTCTTTGATCACCTCCTTGCTNTAATCAGNTCCCAGAAACAACCCCTTCCATCAAAAATTNAGCACTGTAAAGCAGTTCCCCACCACTGGCAACCCATGTAGACCTGCTGCTGTTCACCAACAGATGAAGATAGGCAGGAAATTGTCCCAAACTGTCCTTCCCTGGACAGCTTCCCTCGTCAATCTGGTGGGCTATTCTTTTAAATGACATCTGAAACAACATCTGGAGTTCACACATACTTTGGAATGTTCCCTAAAAAAAATCTTCATGGTGCCTATATTGGTATTATAAATTTTTTAAATCTTTATTTTTATGTGTNTAGGTATTTCCCTGTATGTATTTCTGTACACCATGTTGCATCCAGTGACTTTGGGGTCCAGAANAGGATGTCAGATTCTCCTGGGACTGGAATTGCAGATGGCTATGAGCCATCATGTGGGTGTGGGAGGTTTGAACTTAGGTCCTGTGGAAGAGCAACCAATGCTCTTAAGCACTAAGCCATCTCTCCTGCCCCATTATCATTATCCTTTATTCAGACCTTCTCCCATCCTGCTTCTAAGCCGTCTCTCCTATATCCAACATACATCTACCCTATCTTTCTTCAAAGGCTGGACCAGTAGCTTTTCCATAGATTTTTTTCTACTTCCCCTTTGTAGCTTGCATCCACAATATATCTTCCACTGGAGCAGAGGGTTCCCATTAGGCATGATGTGTGGATGCTTACCTTGAAAAACTCTGTCTGGAAGTGGTCCCAACTTGGCTGCCCACGTGACCAATGGATAGAGCCCTGACAAATACTTCTGGGCCATCTACAGATATTCCCGTGGGCCTACATACAGCATAAACACCATGAAAAAAATCCCTGTGTAGGCCAGACCACCAGCCAGGATGCAGAACCTTTACGCTGACAGTGCATCCTATCCTTCAGATTGTGTCAGGGAGCCTGGCCAGAGGTCAAGGGTAGGACAGAGTTCCTCTGGCTAGGTCAGCTNTCTTCAANAAAGACTGGTTTTCACTTGACTGTTCATATCCACAGATGGGCAATCCAATCCCTATCACATCAATATGCCCAAATGCAAGAATGCGATCTATGAAAATGTATGCCNNCCTTTGAATTCAGCAAGAAAAAAGTAGAGCTGCAGAGCAGCCCATGCTGTTATCAGCACNACCATGTTATCAGCTGTGGGNTTTCTAAANAGAAACCTTGACGCACCAGAACAGCAATATAACTCAGATCAGTCTAGCATCCCTTCCTGGATGCAGTAAGTGGCTTGGTCTCCAAGGAAGGAGGATTTCTCATGCATTTTGTTATCTAAAAGCCTGGAGTAAAATTTCAGTCCCTAAAATGTCATGTGATTATTCCCTGGGTATTACAAGAGAAGCAGCCATGTTCTTGGCTTAGGCCTAGCACACAACCTCTGAAATGAACAGCTCTGGGCCACATATCTGCAGGTGAAATGGCATCTCGGGAGGAGTAACCTGTGGTTGGAGGCTTAGAGATGGTGGCGATGAACCATATCCAGCACCAGAGTGGGTAGATGCCAAGCTATGGCCCAGAGCTGAATGACGGTACCCTGAAACACTCCCTAGACGCAATGTGTGCCTAGAAGCTCAATGAAGAACCAATTTCCATGTTCTNCCCAACCCAAGACTCTTCCCCTAAAGAAATCAAGGAGAAAGAACCATAAAAACTGCATTTTAATGATACAGAAATAGTACATGGTACATTTCTTTCCACAGCAGCATTTCATTCGTCTCTANGTTTAACAAAATTAAGGCTAAATCGGAGCATTCTGATAGTAAGGGACTGTTTTATGCAATGTTACTCATGTTTTCATAAACAAAAGGATGTTTTTAGGCAAAAAAAAAATGTTGAACAAGACACCAGAAAAGGAAATGGAATACAAAATGTGTTCCTTTGGCTCAGCCTGATAATAACCATACCCCCTAGGGAGTGCCAGTGGGATTTTATTAAATGAATGCTTCCGGTATCAGGGCAACTCTCCAGAATGCTTCCGGTATCAGGGCAACTCTCCAGAGTTAACATTCCTCAGTACAAGGCTATTTCATAATATGAAACCAAAGACAGTTGTGTCTCCAGTATAATCCCTTTAGAATAAATAACTAGTCAAAGTCAACAGTATTTAAAAGCACAAGAGAACTGTGCAGAGGCCCGTGGAGCCTGGAAGGATAATCCCTGCATCAACAGCCCTTCCCTCAAGTCTGTTAGGAAGAAAATGAGAACTAAAATATGATGAGACAAAACTGTCAGCTGCCAGGACAGAGGTCACAACCCTGTGGTACTCATGAGTATCAGCACTGCCATTTAAGGCCACCAGCAAGAGTTTACCCCCATTTCCCACTGTTCACTACTCCTGGCCAGCTCTGCTGCTCAGCTTCTGTCACCACATTTGGACTTAAGAGAAACCCTACAGGATTTAGAATAAGACAAAGCATAACCCCCCACACACACACTCAACTCCAGCCAGTCCCCCACAAGACAACTGACAAAAGCTCCCACAGGAGCTTAATTCCCTGACAGGAACCCACACTCGGACGTCTTTGACAAGAGGGCCAATGCCCAGCGCCACAGAAGCTTGCCTCATGCAAGCCCTGTCCTCTGCTATGTGGAGCAGCTCACTGCCTCCTCCAACCCTTTTTGCTCACTAGTTTCCACCTAACATACTCTTCTTCACCCACCCCAGCTGCATTAGGAACTAAACAATTATTTCACTGATGAAGAATTGGGGCTGGTGCTGGACTCACCAAACCCAGGGAGGCAGTCTCGTTTTCAANCACAGGTCTCCTCATGAGCTACCTACTCTAAGAGGATATGCTATGACATGAAGACCTGTTATCCAGTAGGCAGGGGCAGGGGGTGTGCAGGCAAAATCTTCCCATGAATTTAAATGTTTACATCTAAACATTTAATTNCCAGAGCCTCTATTTCTATAGAAATAGGGTGGAAGGAAATATCCAAGTAAGTACCATCAAATATCCTCTAAGACTTATATATATTCCAAAGACTGCTAATCCCTATAGGAATAGAGGGCTGAGGTACACATACCAAATGCACTTATTATATATGTTCATATGTAAACATAAACACAAAACACATAGTCAATACCCACATCTGTACACTTACATAGAATAATACCTGTCTCTTATACACATCTAGATGTGTATAAGAGACAGGAATAATACAGACAANAGCATTGTTTGACCCCACAGTAACAAAGAGAAAGGGTCTTTGAAGCCTTCCAACCTTATGATTCCATACCCACTGGACACTGGGTTCTGTTGCTGAACTTCTGAGCTGAAATTCCTACCGACAACAGGAAATCAGATCCATTAGGCCTGGCCTGGAACCTTGACAATTTGTCCTGTTTCTCCCTATCCCACTGCATAGTCCAACCCCTTCATCACACAGAACAAAAGACTAAAGCTCGGGAAGTCAAGGTGTTGTCTGGCTACAGAGCAAGTGATAGAGAAAGGACCCAGGCTTTTTGTCCTTAGTCCTTTACTTCCCTGTTATACTACATTGTCTCCCAAACTGGTCCCTAGACAGGTCTGTCACCCATACCTAGGCTAAGAAGTCATCAACAGATGCTCTGGTGTTGAAATTGGGCAGTAAGCTGTATGAGAGTAGACAGCAAGCCTCCTAGGCCCCATGCCATATCCTAGCCACCTAATAAATGTCCAATACTGGTTGGCAGTTGCTCACCAAGGCCAAATACTGTATTTTGCACTCCAGTCTCAGTGTAGGATAGTGCAAGCAGATACAAAATTATATAGCTGCTTACTATAATCCAGCCAGGAGGGCTGCTACTCCTGGATTAATGAAAATGCCACATTCAGACAACCAGAGAGCTGACAAGCTCCATCAGAGTCAATCCTCTGTCCTCCTCTGTGCTCAAGAAGGTATGTAGGAAAAAGAAATGATCGGAGGTAAGATGAGCCTGGCCATTTACCTAAGCACTTGGCAAACATATAATAAAAAACCCTAAGCTACTCTGAGGATAAAATGCATAGCAACTACCAAAAGCTGCACTAAACAGATNCCTATTTCTGTTTTTCAAAGCATTTGCCCCATCTTAGAAAACATTATTTTGTGAATTGAGTTGGACTCTCTATGAAGCTGGCTGTGAGGAGTTAGACATTTAGCTTATGTATTAAAATATGCCTGGTCCCCTTCCTTCTCCCTCTACCCATCCCCCTGACTCTCCATACACATATACAGATTTACTTCAAGGTAGAGAAATATGAATTCTTATATTTTCTATTTGTAGCTATGGATCATAAACCATGTGTAAGTAAGATGATCCTACTACACTATCATCTTGATAAGGAAAAGGATAATCAAAGCATTTTAAAAGGCAATGGGAAAACAGCACAGAAAACCTAAGGGTAAAAATTAATCAACAGGCACACATCTGCACCACATAGTGCAGCCCTATTACCCCTGCAGCAAACCAGGCTCTGCTGGAACCAGAAATGAGGAGGGACTATCCAGAGGNACAANAAAGCATGAGGGAATGCTCCTGCTGGTCTGTGGTCCTCAGGCCTCCCCAGCCACTGAAAGTGGGCCCTTCCCTGTGTGCCCCCACTCACTCACTACTGCTAAAGAACACAGTGTTACTTTGGGAAAATCTTGCTATGGATTGCCTATGGACATGGTCTTGCTCACTCACAAAGTGCCACCCCAACTTTGGAGCCACTGTCAAACAAGCTTTGAGTTCTCTGCTCTGAAAGCCAAGTAGCTGGTCTCTCTTGACATGAATTTTGGACTCCATTTCTACAATTAAAATAAAATGCTTTCCCTCACCCCTTTCACTGTTAAACCAGTCTTGCCTATATACAGATTCCCAATCATTCCTCAANTAAACCTTTCAAAGTCACACTAATGGACTCATTCAATACATACTTATTACAGGGTGAATGGACTCTGGGTGGTCAGTCCGCAAGCCTCAGACCCTGTGCTGGCCATTCTCACTCGTCCCAAGGTGATGGAGGCAAGGCCAGACCATAGCTGGAGGTCTTCACTCCCATCTAGTCATGACCTCACCACCAAGCCTAGGCACTCAGCTATACAAAAAATTGTGCAGAATTTATGTTCTTTTCTATTGCAAAAGTACAAAGATTATAAGATGGAAGAGCTTTTGTGCCTTATGATTTATAAAGCTAATACACACTAGCAAAATGGAATAATAAAACCAAGGAGTAAAGTGCCTTTAAAAATAACAGCAAAATTTATAAAGACTCTCTTTTGACATTAAATATTTTATAAAGCCATATGCTATACATACAACNCCTTCTCTGTCTTTCTGTAAGGTTGAGATACCACTCCAGAGAGACAGCAATATCACAAAACAACACTCAGACAACAAACACCCCTCAGTGCTGGCTTGTATACTTGATAGTTCTAGTGTAGAGCATCCACCNTGGTGTATACACACACTACAAGCAGTCCTAAGATGACATCCGCCTTCTACTTCTTCAGTCAGGAGGATGAAGCTGTCACTAAAACATTGTCATTATCTCAAGTCAAACAAAACTGACATCAGTAAGTATAAGGCTCTCTGAGCAAACAAAATCACAATCTTATTTGAATTAAGAGAGGTTCACTTAAATTAAAAATAAAACAATTTATTTGAAATGAGAGTTTTAAATATCTAATACATCTTTCCAGGAAAATGTTAGTAATGTCTCTAAGACAACTTTATTTTCTCTGGCCCGTGTACCTGTATAAGAATATATTATCTACTTACCACTCCAGTCACTTCATAAATCACTGTGCCTTGTTCAATAAATACTCAAGAGCTCCTACAGAAAACCTGTTGGGTAACAGTTGTTACCATGACTGAGACGCTCCAATTGCTGTGTACCCTAATCCTCCANGAAGATGACATCAAAAATGGACATTTTATAACAAAGTCACTCATTTATCTCAAAACCAGAACAGAGAATAACAGCATGAAAGGAATGTCAGCATGTTCTGACCACTGCTGCAGGAACACAGAAACTCAGCAAAATACAGACATGCAGGAAATCAGCACTAGATAGGAAAAATTAACAATTAAACTCAGCACACCTTCAATAATTGGAGTAAAGAGAGACTCTTAATAAAGCCATATTATTTCTTCCTCAAGGCAATCAATAGCTACAAAAGAAAAATGATTTCATATCCTTGGTCCATAAGAAGAAATATTTATTTACATCCTCAATGGACTAAAAGATGTTTTAGACGTCACAATTAAANTTGTATACTTCCAAAAATATCATATCATCAATGCAGTTAACTTAAAGTTTCAGGTATTAATAACTTCATTTAGACTTCTTAAAAAATCAACACAAACATACATCCTAGAGTGCAAAATGCTTCTTATTAAATACTTCAAGAACACAAAAGCAATTTGTTTGGAAACACAGGAATCCTTTGCTGAAGGGCCATCATCAAAAAAGACACCCATTGCCGGCAATGGGCACCGGACAGAACCGCCAGCTGGAGGAAAACACAGCACTAAGCTTTGTGCTCGGTCTCTGCCCATTTCAGATGACCTGTTATTTGTACAAGCTCATAGTTGGACTCTGGTACATGCACATGTATGCATCGCAAAGAAGTCTGCGTGCACAGCCTTGAATCCTTCTGGAATCCAAAGAGTGCAGGTCCTCCAGAGACATCTTCAAGTACTCTCCCACTTCTGGGCAGGGTGTCACTTGTGGAATGTTGAAGCCATTCTGACCACCTAAGGAGAGAAGAGCTCTCTTTAGGGCAGTAAACTTCTAAGTCCTCTTGGCACCTTATTCCCCTAGAACAATTTTACTGTCCTAGAATTTAGTGAAGACTGACTCCCAAAATTAGGAGGAAAAAATAAACCTTTGTTTGACTTTCAGTTTCTAGAATTACAATCTCCTTTTTCAGTTTCTGAGAGGGTTCATCAGCCAAAAGTGAATAAATTGGTGAAAGGAGATGTATTTAGGAAAAGCTGCAGCCCTGACCTGCAGGCTGCTACCCATGTGTACACACATAGTCTTGGTCCCTCATACTTTTTATGTCCCTTACCAGACACTAGCAGTCCGACACTCTTTTCCACAAGAATATCCAATTTTGAGCAAATTTAGTGATTGCACACTACTGTTTCCCTAAGTTTTAAGAACATACTTGCACATCTCCAGCACAGTTTGTTTCTATACTGATCATCAGAAGGTGCATGTGCTCTGATGATCGCATTTGCTCTCCCAAGTGCTTTCCCAAATGTCATGCTGCTAATGTTAGCTGTGNGAAGCACATGCAAGGAGGGGTGGGCTGTACCCTCAGGCATCTGAGAGCTGAGGAGAGATGGAGAACTGTTGGTCTACAGCTTGTGCCTCTGGTTATTAGACAGACATACCAGAAGACCTGGTAGACTAGGGCTTGGGAGAATAGCTATAGAGAAAATGGGACATGCAG
>LZPO01087025.1:552550-572478 GCA_001675575.1 Neotoma lepida
TGTGGTGATGAGGAAAGACAAACCTACCACATCCACATCCATCAATGATGTGCCAAGTGTCCCCAAGTGCCCCAACAGCACGTGCTGTTCCATGCACCTGATGTGCNTCCCAGGCCTCAGTGTGATGGGAGCCTTTCTAGTTTGAATTCAAACCCCACCTCCTTAAAGGCCTTGGGTGTCCAAATGGCAGCAACCACACCTCCCCTTGACCCATCTCCCTCTCAGCCAGAAATGAGCCTTCTGTTTGCCTTCTGTCTTCACCATTGGAATATGAGAACTGGGAGAATGAGAGCCTGCTCGGTCTGTCCTTTCCACCTGACGCAGAGTTGGGGCAGGATCACTTCCTATACAAATGCATAGATGAGTGTGCAAACACTTGTCCAATCAATGGATGAACGCACACATGAGCAAACACCAGCACTCAAAAACACATGTCACACCAGGAGACACCACTGGAGATGACCATCCAAATAGCCCTTCTGGCCCCTGGAGGAAAGAGGAGACCTGTGTAGGTCACACAGCAGATACATTCAGCCAGCCTGCCCACCCATGCTCTCTCAACTTACATTTCCGATTCCAAGTGTTGTTTGCTGAGATGTGCCACTCTCTAGAGCAGTGTTCCTCAACCTTCCCAATGCTTCAACCTTTTAATACAGTTCCTCATGTTGTGGTGACCCCCAACCATAAAATTATATTTCTTGCTACTCCATAACTATAATTTTACTGGTGTTTTGATTTGTAATGTAAATATTTGTGTTTTCTGATGGTCTTAGGAAACCCTGTGAAAGGGTCATTCAACCCCCAGGTTGAGAACCACTGCTCTAGACTCTTGGAACAAGCTCAGCCATGTGGGAGTAAGCTGGAAGTTCAGGACGACAGACAACCCCACAGACACGCCTCTTGCAAAAGGGCATGTACTTAAGGATAAGCATCCTGCCGCTCCACTCTTGCATTGAGTAGGTGTCAGGCATGCTCTGCCAACTCCTAGAGGCCCGAGTAGCATGAGTTCTAACCTCCTTAGTGATAACTAANCCCAGGTCCACCCTCTGTGGTCACCATCCCTTCCTGCCACACTAAACTTCTCCTCCTGCAATATTTCCCAGGATCACCCAGATGCCAGGTAAGCACTGAGCACTGNCNTCCTTGTCTGCCCAGATCAAGGCAAGCTTTCCCCACCAGGCACCTCNNTGAGGTTTCAGACCTGGCCAGAGGCTGATCTTGGACCCTAAAACCCCTCCTCAGGCTGGGCATTATTGTGCCATCACGGGATACTTACTTCAAGATTTTCAAACTTGAATTTCTCTNTAGTCCTTCTGCGAGAAAACACACTCCTTCGTCACAGACATGGTTTTCCTCCAGGCTGCCAAGAAGAGAAAGGAGGTCAAGTTGTCCTGGTGACACTGACTGTGGATGAGGATGTCAGGAAAAGTACCCCCACCCCATTTAGAGACTCCCAATACTCAGCAAGAATAAAAATAGAAAGAGGGGTGAGAAGTGTCAACTCCAGGGGCAGCTTTGCAAGGGAACTCACTCCACAGTGCCACAATATAAAAATCCCCATNGCACGAAGCTATGAATACTCTTGTCACTTTCTTTCCTAGATTAACAAGAAACTTTATTTTGGTGTGAGAAGCTATGCTCTTCGTGAGGAAAATGCAACCCCTGCTTTCTGCTGCAACCAGAATTGGCCAAGTGACACACACAGAGCCATGGATACACAGGAAAAGTTGACAGATGGGAGCTTCCAGGAATGCTTCTGAAAGGGAGGTGCTCTGCCTGCCTTTTGCCCTTGTACGATACAGAGACTGAATCCTGGAAGACAAATGTAGTTGCTACCGATGGAGCAGTTATCTTGATCACAAGATGAAGACATACGAAGACAGAGACAGTTGAGGCCCTGGCTAGCCTGCAGTAGACAACACTACAGCTCTAAAATGCCTACCTCCAGACTTCCAAGACATCAGAGAATAAACTTTTCTAGCTTAAGCCTCACAGATGGAGGCTTTCTATTGTGTGGCAGAATTAACTTATACTAAATTTGGCCTGAGTTTGCCTCCATACTTTTGAGTTCCTTGCAGCAAACTGCAACTCAATTTAGTATGCAAACAAAGTNCAACCTAACAAGAATATATTCTTGAAGCAAATAGCTGATCTCAGACAGTCACGACTGCCACACTTCAGCAGGTCGCAGGCTGGCAACCCATTACACCACATCCAAATGAGGCAAGTGGAGACTTGGTGCCAACAAGTTGTTTCGTATATGACTTCCTTTTCCTGTCTGTAAATAGTGCTGCCCCTGTTGCTGGGTGGAGCTTTCTGAATCCTTCCTAGTTCTCAGTGCCAATCTGTTCATTAATCAGTCTTTGCTCATATAAACTCTGCTAAATCTACTTATCTAAAGTTCCTTTATGCCTAGCTATCTAATACCCATGTTCCTTTGTTTCCTATATTAATAAGAAACCTCATTTTTTTGTGGGAAGCTATGTGCTTGAAACAAACAGTATTTTCTACTCTCTGCTACAGCCAGGGTTAGGCAAGTAATCAATCATAATCATAAGCAATACCTCACAATGAAGTGCTTCTCTACCAAGAAGTGATGAGGGTAATTCCCAATCAGCATATAATCAATGCTACATCCTCAGATCCCAGGCCCCTTCTGTTGTGGAACAGTTTCCTCCCAGATTGAAACATACATACCATCCTGCAGGGAAGTTCCTTAAGCAGGAAGGTTAAAAAACTCAAAGTAGCTTCAGGAAGTCCCTGAAACTGACAGGATTCACTAGGCTCCTCCCTGACAGAATAAACAATAAAAGCTGAGAGTCCCAGTCAAAGGAGCAAAGCCCAATTGCAAAGAAGACTCTGAGACCAGACCAGTTGCCTGGAAGAAGTAGAAACCAGCTGAGCTGCCTAAAAGAGTTTTAGACCAACTGAGTCACTCTCATTCTTCAACCTATTGAGCTACCTGTAGGCTGTGCAGTGTGTCTCAAGTTCCCAGATTTGTGAGTTGTCACCCATGCTGGGGTAGGCTTTGGTGATGCAGCTGTCTTTGTGTCATTTTACATTTATATTACATCTGCTCCTGTAAGTAACCCCTTATCCATATTTCTGCAAGTAACCCCAGTAAAACTCATGGTTCACCAAGTTGGGCTTTGGTGGTATCCATACTTTGGTCTGTCATGGGCTCCTTATCTGGGCTAAGGAGTAGATGTATGTGTGTTGTGTCTCCCCAGGAAAAGTTTTGTCACGTAATTGGCATCTGAACAAGAACATGACTGAACCAAAGAAGAGTTGGGGAGGAGTGAGTGTACAGTCTTAGCTATGGATAGCAAGACATGCAACGGAGGCTGTTGCTAAGCAGCCTGAGGTGGGGAGCATCCACAAAGGAAATTCCTGTAGAATTATCCTTTCCTGTATGATGTGTATTAATGTGTCTTTGTGCTATGACAGCGGTTGCATGGTTCTTGCTATAGGTGATGAGACATGCAACGAAGGCTGAGCCATCNGGGTTAACAGTGTCTGTGGGAGGAAGCCCAGGATGGCAGTTGTCTATGTGGTATGGGGTGGTATGCCTGCTTGACGAGTGGGGTCCACAACATGAATATGGAGATGCCCTGAAAACAAGTAAAGGTTTAGAGGAAATCTTGCAGTCTTTGAGATTAGAGCCCAAGAGTTGAGACTGTCAGCAAGCAATGGCAGAAGTGTCCTGGCCTCTGTTGTGTGTGGTTAGAAATACATTTGAGGACGAGATGGCAGCCAAACAGAAACCTGCTAATGTAAAGGAACAATTGCAACAAGAAAGGGAGATGACACTAGCATCCTCCCAGTTAGCCTCTGACTTGGCAATTATATCAGATAAAAGAGGTTAAGAGATAAATGGTAAAAGCGATAAAATACTCCTCAAGCCAAATCTTTAGTTTGAAAAAAAATATGCAATCTAACCTATAGATGGGGGTGGGCATTAACAATGGTTCAGGGCAAAAACTAATGTGATCAGAAAATACTCAACACTTAAACTGCTGGAATAGGGGAAACTTTTAAACACACAATGGAAGAGACTGTCCCAGCCAGGCTTGTGAGGCCATGGGACATGGGAGTGGCTGGGATCAGTCTGACTGCTGTGGAGGCAGAAACTGCATAATGTAACTTCCCATCTGTCCTTAAGGCAAAGGCTGCATAACCTGAGACTGTATGAAGGAAATCAGTCCCTGATGGACTGGCTTATTAAAGCCATAAGAACAATTGCTTATCATCATCTGAAGTCCCCATAAATGTCAGGAACTGGAGGACCACAGAGGAGGGGTGAATATTACTAGGGGAACTAGGAATAAGAAAAGCTGTGTTGGAACCCCAGTTCACTGGGCCAGTCAGACCTGTGTTCACGGAGGAGTTAAAAGAAAAGATTGTTCCAGTGTAGACCTCAGGGCCAGTGTGGAGCTTTAATGGCTTTGCTGGGCCCTTTGGTGGGGCAAGATCTTTATGAAGTAGGGAGAAGGCTTTGACAGATCTCAGTGACTTAGACCAGCATATGAAGAGTCTGTAAGGTGAGAGACGGAACTAAAGGAGAATAAATAAATAAATAGATGAAGGAAGGAAGGAAGGTAGGTAAGTCTGTCTGGGTTACTCAAAAACTAATGTGACAAGATTTGTGTCAAGCTGGGGTTTCTAAGGGAAAAAAAAAATAAGATGCCAAACTGTGAGCTAAGGAGATGCTGGGAGGCTTTGGAACCCAAGGAGCAGTCCACAGAAGACATTGGTGAACAAACAATNCAGATGAAGATGATCAAGCTTACCCCAGGGTGGGTAATTATCCTCCCAGAGTAAGGCATTTCCTCCAGCAAAAAGGTTGTGCTAAGAGTGGAGATGGTTGCCCAGCCAGGCTGCAATGAATGGAGAGGCAACAGCTCTGCTACATCCACAGTGCCAACCCAGGGCCACTCTGACCCCNGGATCCAGCAGGTGCANCAGAGGTGAGAAGGGCTACTTTGACCCTACGTAGATCTGAACAGATTAAGTCAGGCCTACTGGGTTCATCTGGTNCAGAGAGACATGGGAAGGCTCTGTGAAAGAGCTCCAGGGTATGAAAANATAATGGCTCAGAGAGAATNACTGAGGGTACAGGAGCTGATTAGATTAGCGCCTCCTATCCATGCTTTGCACCCTACCTTGATCTGTGGAGGAAGCAATCNACGCAAGTGGATGGAACCTTTCCATGCTGTATTAACTTTGGCTTACATTCAACTTTAGTATCTTGTTAGCTGTGAACTTCTGGGATCACCTGATGCTTGCTGAGAACAGGTGACAACAGACTTTCTGAGTGCTTCACCAAGGTATCTTTATAACCTCACTATTTGTTATGGGATGGTGGCTCAGGNTGTTGCCTTGCCCCCTGCCATCCTNTGGAAAAGGTTTTGCTATATAGATGGCATAATGCTAACCCCTGAGTGTTTTACAGATGTAAAAAGCCATTAGAGAGACATAGTGGTAGAATCTAAAGGAACAAGGATGGGAGCTCAGTCTGCATCAGGTGCAAGGGTCCAACACAGCTATAAAATTCTTGTGGTATTATGGTCTGGTAAGATGTATATTATACCTGGCAAAATCCTACAACAGCTGGTACCTGTACACGTAAAGAGGCTATAGGCATCCTGGGGACTCTCGGAACATTGGCAGATTGTCTTTTCTTTTTCTTTCTTTTTTTGTTTTGTTTTGTTTTCTGAGACAAGGTTTCTCTGTGTATCCCTGGCTGCCTTGGAACTCATTCTGCAGACCAGGTTGGCCTCAAACTCAGAGATCCACCTGCCTCTGCCTCCCAGGTGCTGGGATTACAGGCTGTGCCACCATGCCCAGCGATTTTCATACCGCATCTTGCCTAAGTTGTCTATCTTCTGTATAACTTGATAAAGAGTGTTATATAGGATTGGGATAGAAAGGCTCAAGGGGCTTTTGAGCAGGCTAAGATCCTTGTAGGATAGGCTAAANAGTTGTGTGTCCCACTACTCCAGTGTCGCTTCCTGGTAGAAATCACCAAGAGTTCAAAAGGCTATGGCTGGTGGCTGTGGCAAAAACAACCCAAACAAATGGTTCCACAGAGTTTTGGTGTCAGTCATAAAAAGAAACAAAAGCTGTGTAGACAACACTTGAACAGCAACTGTAAGAGGTATATAAAACATCCCAACAAGTCAAGTCCAGAACTGGTTCCACCCCAGTGACTGTAAAAAACAGCTTACCCAATAAAGGGCTGGATTGAAGGCTTCCTGACCAAACCAAAATCAAACTGGACAAAGATGACATACATTCTTAAAACAGTGAAAGGTGGTGACTACAAGCTCTAGTACTAATGTCATAGAGGCTGTCCTAGGACCAGTGTCCTTTAAAACCACTGAGTATCACGCAGTAATTAAACCAACAGCTAAAGCATTTAAATCCAAAACATAACCCTACATGAGGAAAGAGAGACAGGGCTGAGGGAGGGCAGACTTCCAGAAGCTGTAATGCTATTGAATAAAAACTCCAGTACCCGAGGTGGGCTACATCCCTGTGAGTTGTTGGCCAGGAAAGCCCCTGAGGANCCTCAAATAAAAATATTGCTACTGCTGTTGTTGTATGCCAGAACTAGACAGTAAGACCTTCCTGCTGAAGACACTGCATGTGTGTGATTCACTATAGGACATGGAGAAATTAAGCTGGGATTGAACTCAAAACTCTCACCCTGCTGCCTGGCTTTCATTATAAGCTGCTAGTGGAAACCTGTCACCAACATTACTGCTTGGCTATGGATCCTGCGTACTGAAATACCAACATGCTAGGCAGCATGTGCCTGCTTATGCCATAGTGGCTCAGCTATCATGGGTAAGACCAACAGCCTTCCAGCTGGATTTCAGGACCACTCCACAAAAGGGAGTTCACATCTGGTATTATAATCCAGTATGGCTGAGGAGGTCATGGGTCCCAATGGGAAAACAACTTCTATGGTTTTTCTAGATGGGTGTGGTATGCCTGTCCAACTGTCTTCTAATCATGTGTGTTTATACCCAGGGATCACTGTTGTTGTCAGCCTCAACTTATAACCACTGGTGAAGCTCCAAAGAACAAGTGACTATTACTGTGGCATATGGCCTGTTTCTTAGCCATAGGTGGACATCTATAATCATCTACTCCAAAGCTCAAAGACATTGCAAGAAAAGGGGGCAAAAAGAATATAAGAGCCAAAAAAGGAAGTGGAGTGTTGTGCAACAGTTTCTTCCAAGATTAAAACATTCCATCCTACAGGAAAGCTCCTTAAACAGAAAGGTAAACAACTCAAAATAGCTTCAGGAAGTCCCTGAAACTGATCAGATTTTCTAGCCACCCCCCCCACACACACACAAACACTCCAGTGTAAACAACAAAAGCTCAAAGTCCCTCTCAGAGAGCAAAGCTGAGCTACAAAAGAAGACTCTTGAGACGAGACCAACTGCCTAGAAGAAACAGAAAACAGCCAAGCTGCCTGGAAGAGGTTTAGACCAACTGAGGCACCTGGAAAGGACACTCTCCACCCCATTGAGCTGCCTGCAGGCTGTGCAGTGTGCTCCAGATTCCCAACTTTGTGAGCTGTCACCCATGCTGGGGTGGGCTTTGGTGATGCAGCTGTCTTGAGTCATCTCTACTCCTTAAGTAACTCATCCATATTCCTGTAAGTCACCCCAATAATACTCATGGTTCACCAAGTTGGGCTTTTGTGGTGACAGTACTTTGGTATGTCATGGGTTCCCTATCTGGGGTGAGTAGACNTGTGTGTTACATCTCCCCAGAAAAAAGTTTTGTCACACAATACCTCCACACTGTGTTTGTGGCAATCCTTTGAGTGTCTATGCTTTGCTGTTTCCTGGAGAAATCACTCAGGATTTTCCCTTACTGATAAGTCTGGCACTGCAAAGGCTCCCCTGGAGGTGTAGACTCGGGCAGCATCTACAGGATACATTATTGAAGTCTGTCTGCTTCAGGTCCATGTCATAAGCACACTTTGTGGCTCTTCTTTCAAGGTCCCCAAACTCCATTCACCTTCTAATAGCCAGTGTTCTGAAAAACTCATTTTGAAATACTAAACTTCACAAGCACTAGTACTCGTGGTAGTACTTGTTGCAGTTGTTGACAGCTGCAATAGTAGCAGTAACCTCACNGCTACAATGGTAGCATTTATGAAACACTATTAAGCATGTACATATGGCAGGCACTATATTAAGCTCTCTACCAGAACTACCTTCCTTCTTTTTTTTTTTTTCTGCTTTTTCAAGACAGGGTTTCCCTGTCCTGAAACTTGCTTTGGAGCCTGTCCTGGAACTTGCTCTATAGACAAGGCTGGCCTCGAACTCATAGAGATCCCCCTGCCTCTGCCTCCTGAGTGCTGGGATTAAAGGTGTGCGCCACCACCGCCCAGCCCCTTCCTTAGTTCTTAAAGCACCTTTCTNGAGCTGGAAGCATTCTTGCTTTCAGTTCACAGGTAGAAACCTGTAATCTGGGGATTACTTTAATTTACCCACGTGATTCCATAGTCTGTACTCTTCCCCACTGTGGCATGTGCAGGCAATAAATGAAGCAGCAAGCCAACATATCCACATAGATAAAAAGAATTAGCAGTGAAACCAGGCTCTGCCAGCTTCACACAATTCAAAGCTAAAATCAATTGATCCAGGCTTAGCTTAGCCACACAACCTCCCATGGATGAGGCTATGCAATCAATAAAGACCAGTGCCCGCCTCCCAGGAGCAAGGGAGTCCTCCNAGCTCACCAGAGTTCCTCCAGGGACCTGTTCTTCTTCAGCATCAGNGCTAAGGCTTGGGCACCCTCGATGCCAATGTTGTTCCCCACCAGGCTGGACATAATCATGGAATAAAAATGAATCAGAATAGAGAGGGGCCTCAGAGACAAACTGATTCTATGAAGGCCAAATAANGCACTCTAGTAGTGTCCTCCATCTTAGACATACTAATTGATTACAGTGCCCCTTAAGGCCAGGAGCAGCCTCCAAACCCTCCCCAACTGGGCAACCATTTTCAGTAGACTAGAACAGGTCCTTAAGATAAAATATGATTTCTGAGGAGTGCATGGGGAGGGGGTAGAAAAGAGGCGGGGGAGGGGAGACAGGATGAGAGGAAAGAGGGGAAATTGTGGTTGTTATGTAAAAGACATTTAAANATTTAATAAAAGAGAAAAAATAAAAGATAACCCACAGCCTTCAATTTGCTAACAGGGAATCATGACCCTAAAAGGAGAAGAATCACCTCCAAATTCACCCCCACATCCTCGTTTCCTGATGCCAAACCCAGTGTCTTTCTTCGTTTCTCCACTGCCTAACACAAGGGAGCCCATACAAAGTGGAGTGACCTTCAAAACTGTCCCACCACCTAGTTCCCCCTATGACAAAGACACGACACACATTGCAGCTTACCTGAGCCACATCATGCTCTGGTGATCAGCCACAGCTTCAGCCAGGGCTTGGGTACCTTTATCACCCACACTGTTGCCCCAAAACCTGAGAAGTCAATAGGGTATACTTCAGACACATGCCTATGTGCNTCTGTGGTGCCACTCTACTCCAGGGAGGTCTCAGTGGTCCCAGCGAAGTGGACAACCTTTTTGGTAAGATGATCAAACTCCACTCAGACTTTTCAGTGACGTTACAGACTTAATAAAGGCTCGTGGACCCATCCCTCGGTGATGGGGAACTCACTCTCAGTACTGAAGGCTCATGCACCCACTCCTGGTGATAGGGAACTCACCCTCAGTACTGAAGGCTTGTAGACCCACCCCTCAGTGATGGGGAACTCACCCTCCTCAGTACTGAAGGCTCATGGACCCATCCCTCGGTGATGGGGAACTCACCCTCAGCTTGTGGACTCAGTGATGAGGAACTCACCCTCAGTACTGAAGACTTGTGGACCCACCCCTCAGTGATGGGAAACTCACCCTCAGTACTGAAGGCTTGTAGACCCACCCCTCAGTGATGGGGAATTCACCCTCAGTAGTAGTTCACATGGTTGAGATTTTTTTCCTGCCTGACATTTAGTTCAGATTTGCTTCCTGGTAGCTTTCACCCACAAGTCTATAACTGTTCTCAGAGACTACCCAGAGCAATGCTAACTCTTCCTGGACAAGCCAGCTTTTCCTCTCTTGCTCCTTCTCAATCCCATCTATTCTATGCTGTCCAGCTCCTTGACCTTCTGAGCCATTCTCCTCTGACCTGCTGTAGCTTGGACATAGTTCCCACATTCTGACCCAGTATCACCCATTGAGGGACTTGCCCTGAAATGCGTATATGTACAAAGGAACAAAGTCAGCTGCACTGGGCTGGCACAGCACTTTCATCCACTATGTGAAATAGTTCATTTTGATTGCCAACTTCATTGGGCTGAGAAATATTTAAGAAATAAAGCCCACCTCTGCGGGTGTCAGAGTGCTTCCGGNAACAATCTGATGGTGTGAGGGGTAGGACCTANCCAATAAATAAATCCCCTGATGGATTCATAATATGGCATTAATGGGAGGTGGTGAAATAGGAGTATGGCCCACNGAAGAAGTAGATCACCTGGGGTATGTCCTTGGGGCCATGGATTGTCCTGGTCTCTTCCTACATCTTGCCTCCACTTGCTGATCAGCCATGACGTGAACAGCTGCTCTCTCATANTTCCTGCCACTGCAATGTTCTGCTCAAGCTTACGGGGCTAAACAATTATGGACTAAACCCTCTGAGACCATAAGTCAAAAATAAACCCATCTTCCCCTAAAGTTGTCTGTATCAGACGCATTAGCACTGGCAACAGAAGTTAACCCATACAGTAGATTAAGTACTGACTGAGGTGCGGCTGTGTGAGAACACTGCTCTGGGCATAGGACCTAAAGTCGTCTGTATCAGACAAGTTAGCACTGGCAACAGAAGTTAGCCCATACAGTAGATTAAGTACTGACTGAGGTGTGGCTATGTGAGAACACTGCTCTGGGCATTCCCTGTGATAGGGAAACAAGCAAATCTGGGAACACCCAAAGTGCACATTAACAGATGACTGTCAAACAGATGNACTAAAACCATCCAACCAGTGGGATGCTCTGCAGCTCCTCTTAAAATGAGGTCATACTGTCTGAAAGATGCCCAGACTACGTTGTGAAGCAGGAGGAGGGGCCAGCCATACAGAATAGTTTGCATTCTACGATAGTGTTTGAGTTCCTGGTGCAATCCCTAGCCCAGACAGGTGTNTTTAACAAAATGTTAAATGGGACATAAATTAGATGTGGCAGGTTCAGACCTCAGGCAGAAGGGAGCTCCATCNGGCTAAGGCTTCATTCTGTGTATACTCTGTTGCTGCTAACACAGCTGGAAAGGGTGCTGACTTTGGATGAGCAGCCTCCTTCCTGGCTCCTACTGAAATGATGGGCAACTAGCCTGCCAGAGCATTCAATCAAAACAGCCAGGCCCTATAGTTACTCTCTCTTCCTACATCTTGGATTCCTTAATCCCAGTTCTTGACAACTGACCCCTCCCTTGGAAGCACATCATTAGACATGTTATTTTGTCCCTGGTGTTCTTGAGAAGCACAGAGTACTTCTGAGGGCAGNCCAGTCCCGAGCACCCCTGAGCACTAGAAGTTCAGGTCCTCAGTTCAAGGCACAACCCTCTCCCTACCTCTGCACCATGAATTTCCTACTTACCAGGTGAAGAGGTAAGCACGGAGGCAGCTCAGAAGCAGCCTAGCACCACCCACATTCACCCCAGCCCACCCTTCCATCTGGAGCCAAGGCTGCCTGTGGGCTCTTCAGGTGAAGTGCTCGCCTGCCCTGAAATCTTTGAAAGCCACACATTTCTTCATGTGGATCCTCCCATCTCTGAGCCCAACCTACCCCAGGAACTTCAGGGAGGTGTTGTTCTTGAGCCCCTGGGCCAGCACCTGAGCTCCAGCAGCTGTAATGTGATTGTTCCCCAGCCTGAAAGGAAGAGACAGAAGTTCAAAGAAAATGCAGCACGCTGGTCCCTGGCCTCTCCTGGGGCGTGGCAGNGACATGTTCTGCAGAGCTTGCTGACATCTTGAATCCCACCATAGTTCCTGCCCACTTAGACTTGGTTTTTCCAAACAGACCTGGGCAGGAGTCACAGCAGAAAGCTGTCCTGGGAGCTGGATTCCCTGGGAAATTGGCATGTCTTTCCTCCTTGCTTTCAGTCATCTTCAGTCTACACCCCAGTACACCCCTCCCCCATGACTTCAAACCCACTGTCACCAAGGGGTGGTACTGGCCTATTCTAAAGGGGCTGGCAAGAGGAGGAATCTGAGGGTTCTCTGACCACACCAAGGATGCTGCAGGAGGGAAGAAGGTGTGGCCAAAGGGCTGCAGCAATTAGCAAGGACAAGATCACAGAAAGGCTCTAGCATTGCTGANTCTAGCCCCCCTTAACAGTTCAGAGCTGTCACCCAAGACAAGCCTTCTGGAATAGATACAAAACAATTTCATCTTTTCAAGGCACTTCAAGCCACTCTAGCTCACAACAACAATATTAGGGTAGGTATGACCCTCTCATTCCAGAAAGCATGTGGCACCAAGAATATACCCCAAGACCTCTGCTGGGCAAATGAGGTGTGAGAGCACCCCAGTGGCTTCATGAATTCTCTCAGAGCTGCACCAAAGTCCAAAATACTTCCTCCCATCCATCTCCTTCAAGCAGGGTCAGTCCCCAGCCTCCACAGCTCCCTCCCCATTTTCCCACCCGTGGGCATTTTCTGCTCATNGAATCCCTTCTTTGAGGACTGAACTAACAGAAGGATGNACAAGCTGGAAGCTTACATAATTTACCCACGATCCTTCAGTCTCTGAGCTTACTATATAAAGCATGTACTGTACCAGCTCTTTATGTGTGTTAACTCCATCGTGACAGCCTTTCAGATGGCTGTAACTATGATCCCCATTTTAAGGAAAGAGATGGGGACAAAAACATGATCTGACCCAAGGTCATGCAGCTACTAAGGATTCAAATCTCTGGGTTTCTAGAGTTGAACCAGGGGACAGCCTAGCTCCATGGCCCCTGCTTTCAGCCACAATGAAAGTATCATGTGCTGGCCACAAAAGTAGGCCTCCTGTTCTGGGTCCCACAGCCCATGCTACCACAGACTTCCCTGGATGGCTAGACCAGGTGAGTCTAGGGGAGCAGGTGGCAGTGGTAGAACAGAGCTTTCTATGCAAAGTAGTACCTGTAGCCTTGGCCTTTGTAGCCCTGTCTGAGATGATGAGCTAAATGACCAAATTTTAAAATGGCATCCCTCATCCCCAAAGGCAGTCAGCAAAAAAAAAAATAATAATAATAGGCACAGAAGCGATTCTTCACTGTCTTTGCTATTGCCTCACAAATCCTAAGAGGCATAACTATCAGAGAGAGAGACTGGAGAGAGAGGCACTAGGGACTTGGGGTATATCTGTAGATCTCTGGCTGGAATTTCAAACATTTCCTGATGAGTGCTGAGGAAGCTTTGGGGACAATCCAGCAACTGGGTACCACAGCTGTGACAGCAAGCACAGGTTCAGTNTGCATCAGAAATAACTAGCAATCTTCATCGACACTGAGTGGGGAAAAAGACCTAGAAACTCCCCACACTAGGGACCAAACGTCCAAGAGACAGGAATTCCTCAGCCTCAGTAGTGCAGAGCACGCCATGGCATCTGAGAAACAAGCTCAAAGCAAGACCCTTTCCTGGACACAGTCAAGGGTCACCAGCCACTGTGGGTCACCCCATAGTCCAGACCAGATCACCTGCACTCAGCCATGGGGAACATCAGACTCAGAGAATAAGGGAAGTCAGCGCTCACCTCAATGACAAGAAGTTCTGCTTGTGTGCAAGGAGCTTGGCCAGGGAGGAGGTGCAGCCATCCGTGAGTTTGTTGTTGAAGAGCCTGCTGGGTTCCAGGGAAGAAGGAAACAAAGCNTATGACCAGTCAGCTAACCAGGGTGTCTTCCTCTCTTCCCAGGANCCACCCTGCATCCTCCAGCCAGATCACACCTGGTCCACCCCATCACCCATGCATAGCTGCCTCAGTGGCCATGCCCAGTCCTACTCACGCTAGCTTCTGCAGCTGCTCANAGCGAAGAGCATACTCAATCAGTGTGCAGATACCTCGATCTGAGATATTGTTATCTCGCAAACTGAAAAAGACATTGGTTCAGTTAAAAGTAGAGCTGGTAAGAGAAACCCCCAAAGAGACTCTCACCTCCAAAACGACANCCTCACTGTGCTTCTGGGAACCAGGACAGAGCACCCTGTGCCCCTCCCCCAATCCCTGGTCAGAGCCGATGGTAGAGGACAGTNCAAGAAGTGGAGGGACCTTGAACCCTGACTAAAGAACACTGGGATCTTTGAGAGGCTATGCAGTTAATTCCAAGCCCAGTTCCCATCTTTGCAGGATAGTGACCATGACAATCATCCCACATAAGGCTGTGAGGTGGAAAGGAGCCGACCTGTGGGAGAAGCAGCCAGAACAGGACAGAACCACCTAGCAAGCAGATGGCAGACCAGCTATATAGACATAGTNGCTCAAATCTTGGAAACATTCCTGGGTTCATGAGCACTGTTCACCTCCCTTTGCCTATCAAAGGCCCATGTGGACAAGCCCCTCCAGCTCCTCCAGGGACCCTGGATCACAAGGTCATCTGAAAGCTTCCCTAAAGTATAGCTTCTCAGGCCCCNATATGGAGCTGGCAGCCCAGGAACCTGTACTCAATGAAATCAGAAACCTGTATACTTTAACAACCATGCCTACCATTCTTTACCTTCAGGCAAACAGGTAGTCCTGGCTAGACGGTTACCAGCTCAGGTGTTAGTCCCCCTNGTCTGNATGTCCTGACCAGGATCAGCTATTCACTAACTGTCACAAGTTAGCTTTCTACTGCTGTGATAAAACACCATGAACCAAAAACAACGTAATGGAAGCGAGAATTTACGTTGGCTTATGGTTCTAGGATAGGAGTCTGTCCTGGCAGAAAGGCCTGGCATCAGGTAGGCANNGTGGCCAGAGCATGAGAGCATCCATCTTCAATGATAAGCACAAAGAGAGAGTGAACTCCAAGTGGCAAGAGTCTTTAACCTCTCAAAGCCCACCCTCAGTGACATACTCCTGCCAGCAAGACTGTACCTCCTAAACCTCCCCAAACATCACTGCTAATTGGGGACCAAGTGTCCAAATACCTACCCNTATGGGGACATTCTCATTCCAACAATGAGAATTCTAGCTGCAGTTCCCTTCATCTGCAAGGAAGAAATGACNGCCCGCAGTAAACCGTGCCCATACAGCCCCCTGAGCACCGTACGTGGAAGAGTCCTCTGAAATCACAAGTACATCCCATGTACCAGGCACTGCTCCATGGACTTCCCCGTCAGTAACATCATTACTCTCACCTCAAGCCCATGCAGTAGAACCTACTGTTACGTCCTCAGGAGAGAGAATATGAAGCACAAATAAGTGACCTGATTTTGCTCAGGTTGCACGGTGCTGAAAGGGGTGAGCCTAAACAGACCGGCCCCAAGCACAGTACTGTGCAGCCTCCCCCAGGCTTTTCTCGGGCTCTCAGAGAAGTGGCTTTCGAGCTGCAGGTTGTATGACCTATTAGTGAGTCCCACAGACAATTCTGAAGGTCCTGAGCGGGATTTAAGAGCTAACATAGGACAGATGAAAAAAAGCAGAGTGAGCCAGTGCTAATAAGGGAAGTCATTTCACAAAGCCCTTGTTTCAAAATTCTGTGTGCAGTGCCTGTGCCTTCTCTCTCTGAGTGGAACAGGAAACTGAAACCATCACCCTAGGCAGAGAGAGCAGAGTCTAAAGAAACCTGCATAGGAGCACTTTGCATGTAGGGTTTCTTAGAGACGAGGATTTCAGTTGGCATGGAGACCCTTCTAGTGAGGGAGATGCAGACTCACACTGTGGGAACGAAGCCTGCCCCTTCTTCCCTTCCACTTTCTTTCTTCCCTCTTTATGGCTGTGCTGTGTACACACACACACACACACACACACACACACACACACACACAATGCCAACCACTTCTTGATTGTACATAGGTTAAGAACAGTAGAGCTTAGTCAAGGGCTTTAACTGCTGTGTTCAAATCTGCTTTCTCTTCCTAACGTAAATCCCTGAGGTGATTAACTTATAAAGTGAAAAGGTTCATTTTGACACACACTTTTGGAGATGTCAGTCCATTAGTTGGCCTTATTACTTTGGGGTCTGTGTTGAGGCATCACATCATGACCGGAAGATGAAGGAGGAAAAGAGTGTCTATCTCCAGCCAGGGAATAAATCATAAAGGAATGAGCTGGGCTCCTATAAGCCATTACAAGGACATACCTCCAATAACCTANAGACTTCCCACAATGCCCTACTTCTTAAACGACACCTCCCAACATGTAGATCCCCAAGGGACATACATCCATACAGGGCAACCACTCAAGGTACAAGAAGGTGACTCCTGCATATTCTCACAGGGTAAGAGTTTCCAGCGCCTGAGTCAGCGGCTACACAGCTACACAGTTTCCCAGGCCCCAAGCCTGAGCCTACAGGACGGGAATTACTGCAGCCCAGGAATCTCCTATTCAACAAGCATCTTTTCATGATACTGTTTGACCACCAGGAACTAAAACCAAGCCAGCCCTCTCTTTCTCTGAAACAGACAAACCTACAGCCTCCCAGACCCCTGGGCCCATCAGCATGCCACAAGATCAAATGAACATTCTTAGTCACAGAGAGNGGACCATTTAAACATTCCAGAGACAGGTGCTAAGCCTGGTAGACTATATCTGTAACTCCAGTACTGAGGAGTTGGAGGCAGAAAGATCCTAGGTTTGAGATCAGCCTGAACTGGCTGAGGGCTCATTTGAAAAAAAAAAATCCAGAGATGACTTGCTCTGAGGGTCATGCAGGCCAGTGTACCTGGTCTTCTGAAGTTCATGGTCTGAAAGTATGGGCCCACTATCAAGGAAGGTGCACACTCATATTCCCACCAGAGTCTTCCACACCCAGGCATGCAGATTCCCAGTCGAGGTACCGTGTTGCTCCCTTCGGGGGAAATGGCACATGGTACAGACCATGTCCACTCATTGTCCTAGTCAGATCCATCTCTTAGCCCTTGATGCTGGGAGGCAGATACCCTAAGATGACATCAGGCAGGCTCAGCCTTCCTGCTGGGCTCAGTCAGCAGAAACACAATACTGGAAAGGTGAAGGGGCAGAGAGAAAGGGCCAGGCTTTCTAACCTCAGATGCATCCCTTCCTAAAGACTCTTTCCAGGTCTTCTCTCAGCCATCCTCCCTTGCCTCAGGCCTCTCCCTGGAGCCCTTCCTAATTCCTGTCCACAATTCTGCAATTGCTTCCATAGACTTTCTTCCTATTTCCCAGCTTAAGGGCAAAACCTGTTTCCTCGAGACCCAGATGGAACAATTCATATTTCTAGCATATAGTTATCATGCACAATAGAGATATACATTAACTCCATATACTGTACATTATGTTATGTTATAAACTTGCAACCATGGTTCCTGTGTAAGGGCAGTCAAGTCACTACACAGTTTCACGCAGGTGTCTGTGTGTTGTNGCTTTGTCTCAGAGCAGATAAGTCATCCTAACACACACAGGAATCTTGCCTTTTGCAAGTTCAACTAAGGTTATCTGCAAGGAGTGCCAAAGCCTCAGGAGACTGTCTCTAGATCTTAACTGTGATGTACAACTTCCTCTTTCTGATAGGCTCGAAAAGGCGTCCCCTCTCAAGATAAACAAGAAGGGAAGTTGGGAGCTGCGGTCATGCTGGTCGCCAGGCCTGGGCATACCTTCTGCCTTTATCTGACCCCAGACATGGAAAGAGGGCCACACATCCAAGAGCACAGATGTTCCAAAGAGCAGAGCCTGGTGTTTCAGCCACAGAGCAGAAAGCAATANGGGTAGTGGAAAGTTCTCCAACAGCTTTCTCTCAAGACCCGAAATTCCCATCCTGGTGAGATTTTAACAACTCTGATGGGGTTCAAATCACTTCTGATTTGAAGCGGTCCCCAATACAGACACAAAACTTTGCATGGGACCTCAAGACTTTCCCAGAGCATTAGCAGGGTGCCCACAGACAGGGACCAGGAGACTTGGAACCAGAAAGGCATGCTTTGTGAAAGCCATTCTTGCTTCCTGGACGATTCTGGACAAGTTACTTGACATCTNAGGGTCTCAAGTAAAGGGTCATGGGGGTGCTGAGCCCAGCATGGTTATGGGGATAGAGGAGGTCATTCTGGAACGTGTAGCACAGTATCTAGCACAAAACTTCAAGTATGTGATGGCCAATCTCGATTGTCAACTTGACACACCTGGGGAAAGGGAACCTCAACTGAGGAACAGCCTCCATCAGCTTGGCCAGTGGGCATGTCTATGGGACATTTGCTTGCTTGCTANTTGNTGTAGGTGGGTGATACCATCCCAAGGCAGATGGACCTGGGGTGTATAAAGCAGCTAGCTGAGCAAGCCANAAGAAGCAAGCCAATAAGCTGCATGCCTCCATAGTTTCTTCTTCACACGCCTGCCCTGGCCCCATAGATGATGGACGGGAACAGGCAAGATGAAATAAACCCTTTCCTCTTTACATTGTTTTTGGTCAGAATATTGTATCACAGCAACAGAGAACAAACTGGGGCAANGGCTATCATTATCTGTACTGAAACTAAGCTCCAGAAGAGGAAAGGGTCTGGCTGGTGTACGAAAGGAGGCAGACCTGGGATTGGGCCTGGACTTCTAGATCCTAACTGTGTCAGGCTTCTACATCTAAACTTGACAGTAGCGTTTGCCACAGGCCCAACCAGCAAGACCTGTCACACTCACTACAGAGCTGTGCAGACACCAAGGCAGGGCAGTAGCTGCTCCACTCCAACATCTCCAACAGAGTTGTGGTCCAGCTGCAGGGCCACAGGCCGCTGGAGATGCCGCAGCACAAAGGCCAGAGCAGCACACTCTGCAGGGCCCACTCTGCAAAAGGTCAACTTCAGGTGCCCAATGTCNAAGCGACGCACGGCCTCCTGTGCCAACTGCTCCTCCTGCATCTCATACAAGCTCCGGATGAGCCAAATGAAGCCAGGCATGGCATGCATGCTCTTGGCCTCACCGGGCACAGCAGGTGGGATGTTGTGGAAGTGTTCACGAAGGCTTTGAGCCAGACAGGAGCGGGCACATGCCTGGCGCTGGAGTAGCACCCTCTTAGAGATNTGGCATTCGGCCAACAGGTCCCGATGTTCCTTGGACAAGAGACCCGCTAGGAAGGCTGCTGTGATCTGNAGGTTGTGTGGNTCAGCCTTCTGTAGTNGAGCCACTTTACTGCCCTTCTTGACTCTGGAGCCCTGGATACACAGACTGGGCAGCAGCCTACCCAGCAGTGAGCTGCCCAGCCGGCCACAGCTGAAGAGGTGCCTGAGTGAGGCTGCCGATGTGTCCGCACTGACTGCCAAGTAGAATGCGGCAAAAAAGCACTGGAAGGTGATGTGCAGGAATTCCAGGGGTGCCTTGCTCCCAGGCCCAACACTTTGGGCCCGTACCAGGAAACCAAGAGAAATATCATCAGAGTCAACCTGTGCTGCCTGGAGCTGCTGGACTGAGAACACGTAGCAGCTCAGGGCCAGGCCCTGGAGAGCCAGGTGGCCAAGGTGCAGGAGGGTAGAGAGCCGGCTTTGAAGGAGCCCAGATCCCAGGCCGAGGGGGTAGGAATCTGGAGGAGAGGCATGGAGCAGGAAATGCTGTAGGATCAGGAGGTACATGCCTGTGCTGGTCGTTGGGAACCCTCCATTCTGCAGCAACAGTTCCTGGTGGCATCTGGACACCATCCAAGAAAAGACAGGGAGGTGGCACAAGCCATGCAGGGCTGACGTGGCTTGGAGCAGGTGGATGAGGCGGTCCGCCACTCC
>LZPO01087025.1:598049-624250 GCA_001675575.1 Neotoma lepida
CACACCCACATTTGAGAGCACTTCCTGCAACAGGCTTCACGAGGAAGCACCAGGGGTCCCATGTTGCTCACCCTCCCCTGGCAGGACAGGTGGGGATGCCTCAGATGACACTCCAGTGAAGACCTGGGAAACCTGCCCTAGAAAGAAAGGGGCTTAGAATAAAACTCAAGGGCACTCCTGGCATTTCCTCCCTTCTCTTTGAATGGGGGCCTCTCAATTATTCTGTCTTGCAGGGAAGAGCAAAACTTTTACTACATTCTACTAAACGCTCATCCCCTCTGTAAGCCCCCAAGAAAGGTGGCCTAGGCTCTGCAAGTGGCTCTGTGTACCCAGAAGGAGGACTGAAGAGGGCAGGAAGGAGCCCTNGAAGTGGGGAGCAAGGCACCCAGAAGATGGAAAGAATGGTTGTCATGCACAGGAGCTGGGGTGGGGTAGGAGGCGCATTCCTGAGGTCTTCCAAGGCCCCATGGAAGACGTTCCCTGCTTCTGTCCTGGCACCAGATGCCCAAATCAAGAAAACAGATCTGGAAAGGCCTGGACCACAAAGGCCTGGACCACTAAGGCCGGTTCCACATGCCACCATTTGCTTCATAGACAAAATGACAGAGGAAGAGAGCAGAGTGCCCACAGAAACACTAAGTCCCCACTAGCTAAGTCAGGTGTGGTGACACACACCTGTAATCCCAGCACTTGTGAGGCAGAAGCAGGAAGGTTATGAGTTCCAGGTAGCTCAGGCTAAATAGTGTGGCACTGTCTTCAAAAACTTCTATTAAATATGACAGCATGTGGACCACCTACTATCTTGCTTTAGCACTCANCACAGTGGTTCTCAACCTGTGGGTCACATATTCTGCATATCAGATGTTTATGTTACNATTCATAACAGTAGCAAAATTACAGTTATGAAGTAGTAATGAAATAATTTTATAGTTGGGGTCCCCACCACATGAGGAACTGTATTAAAGGGTCGCAGCATTATGGAGGTTGAGAACCACTAACTTAGCAGAACATGAGGGACCCATGGCATCAGCACTTAACAGTGCAATTGGGCTTGCAGCCACCCTTCCCAGAGGGAAAGGGGAAAATGGAAAGCAGAAGACAGTAAATAACTTACCCAGGGGCNGTAGTCAGTCAGGATGGAGGCCATGTCTCCTGACTCCTCCACAGGGCTGAGAGGTTGGCAAAGCACAGAATCNATTGAGTACCCAAGCATTTACAGCACTGGGTCAGCCAGGCCCCGGCTCTGTATGCCTCAGTTTACCCACCCATAAATGTGAGGCTCGAGGGAGGGTCTCTGAAGGCACTNATCNGATTAGTGCTTAGAAGTCACTCAGAAAACAGCTCAGGGTTCTTCCATCTGCCATATCGAGAACAGCCCCCTGGGGCATAGGCGCAAGGCCTGCTAGCCTCCCCTAGGCCAGGCCAAAAGTCCTGAGAGGAGGTGATGACATCCTTACACCCCCTTTGAGTTCCTGTACTATGGTGGTTAATCATGCCAACTTAACTGGATTTACAATACCGTGAGAGCCAAGAGAAATAACTCTGGATGTGACTGTGGGGTGTTTCCACGGATGACTAAGTAAAGGGGAAGACCCACCCTGAATGTGGGTAGCACCATCCCAAAGGCTAGGAGGAAGAAAGGGAAGCGTGGTTCAATGAGATGGCTTAGCAGGTAAGGGCGTTGGCTACTAAGCCTGATGACCTGAGTTNGAGCCCCATGACCCATATGATAGAAGGAGAGAGCCCACTCCTGCAAGCTGCCATATGACCTCCATACTCTTCATGAGCTGTGGGGCATGCGCATGCGTGAGCACCCCCCCCCACACACACACGTTAAAAAATCACAAAGAAGGTGAGGAAAGCCTCTATTAATGTAGCCATAGTCTCTCCCCCTTTCCCTTCCTCTCCCTTCCTCCCTCCTCTCTGCTTCCTGGCCACCTGGAGGTGAGCTGCTGTGCTCTGCCCATGCCCTCCCTGCCATGAGGAGCTGAAACCTGAAACTGAGTACAATAATCCCTTCTTCCTTCAGNTGTTTACGTTGGCTGTTCTGTCAGAGATAAAAAGAAAACCTAACCCATGCGCCTAGAAGGATTGCCCAACCATCTGTTCATTAGAGGATGCTTTTCTATCTCCACTAATTTGCAGCTATCTATAAAAGCGTACACTTCTAGAGTTGTTTCCTTACTCTTTCTCAAACACCTAATGCATGTCAGATGCTAGTAACAGAAAGGACTGTGCAGCNCCTGGTGTGTGAAGGGCCCTGAGTCCAAGCTCGAGGGGTAGGCCTAGCTTAATCCTCACACCAGCCTGTGAAGGTGGGTTCTGATATTGTACCCATTTTATAAGACACTGAGGCATAGAAAAGCTAGGTGGCCTGACAGCTACCAAGTCATNCATTTCCTTATGTGCACACACTGGACACTAGAAGCCTNCTGGCCTGCTGTCTGCCTCCTGTCCACTTCAGTAAGAGCAAAGATTCTGTTGTCAGCCAACTTGGGCTTGTGTCCCAGCCCACACCTCAGCCCTTGCTGTCAGGCAGCCCTGCATCTCAGTGCCTCACCACAAAGTGAAAACATAAACAGCCCCTGTAGAGGAGGGTGGTCNGATAGAAAACATGTAAGACAAATTCACAATATGTCTTGGAGGCGGTTCCACCTTGCTCCTTTGTACATTCACCAACCACAAGACCTTGGGCTAGACCTGTTGCCTTATCTGTTATTTGGCAGGAATGGCAAAGTTTTGTGCATGCTCTATTAAAATGGAAGGGTGAGCCAGGTGGTGGTGGTGCACGCCTTTAATCCCAGCACTCAGGAGGCAGAGGCAGGTGGATCTCTGTGAGTTCCAGACCAGCCTGCGCTACAGAATGAGTTCAGGACAGCCAGAACTTTGCAGAGAAACCCTGTCTTGAAAAAACAAATGAAAGTATGAAGAACCAGATGAGATGAACTAGGCATATTAAATATTTGTTTAAAGGTAGACAGATAGGGCAGGGGCCGNACTGTAATATAAAACTGGGTAGTGGGACATTTATGTAGACTAGCCAGCATCATTCTCCTGGGTAATCTCCAAAGTTATTGCTGTCACTTGACACTACTCCATGTGAAATCCAAAGCAACGGTATACTTCATGGATCACAACCCTAACTCAAGGTCTGTCTGTCCATCAGAGGGGAAGACTAGGTTTGATCTGGCTGGGTGGNCAGCACAGGACCAAGCATGATGATCATTGTCATTCCTCCATGCCTGTCAGCATAGATTACAACCAGAATCCCAAGCAGGATCCCAGGATCCTGCAGGAGCCCCAGTGTGAGTTGGCTCTCACTATTCTCTCTTGTATCTCTAGCAGCCTTGGAGCATGGCAAGTCTGGAGCATCCTGGGAGCCCTGGCTGGACAGGACCCATAAACCAATGCACACCAAGGACCAGGCAAGAAGTATTGCCCTCTGGACCAGACCTCTCATGTCCAGGACCAGAAGAACACTTAGGTAAACTTGAGGACTTGGGGTTCAGTGAGGGGGGTAGAAGTCAGTTCAAAGACATTTAAAGCTCTTCCATGGCTGCACCAAGGTAGCTGGGTAGCTGTCTTAACTGGGGTCACCCCTAAGCAGGCCCAAGACAAGGATTTGGTGCAGGCTGTTTACGTGGGAGATGACCCTTGAAGGCAGAGCAGGGATTGGGAGCAAGAGCAGCATCCTGTGTAGGGGGGTGGATGATCACATGACTGGGTAGGTGACTGGGATTCAGTCTGGTAAAGAACATAACTAAGTTGTGCAATTAAGGGACAAAGAAGCCAGAGATTGTCCAGCATCCCTTTTGCAAATGCTGAAGAGATGCCTGAGCATGTTGCTGTGGTCCTAGAAAGGCCCCAGGGTCTTAAGTCGAGAGTCTTNCCTTAAGAAGCCAATAGNACGTTCCAGAACAGTAGCTGCCAATGGGTCCTAGCCCAGCACTAACAATACCTGCAATAGTGCCATCTCCTGGAATAATCTTTCTTTACACCCATTCAAGATGAATCTGCAGAAGCCTGGAGTGTGCCATGCTTGGAAAGTAAAACTGATACTCTCCTAGCCTTCAAGCTCAGCAGAGTGACATTGAAAAATAATTAGAAGTGCCTCAAAAAGGCTACTGGAACAAAATGGGAGGCACCTACTCCAGTATCAAGGGGTGGGGGGAGGGGTGACATGTGAGTCACGTAGCACCAGATAAGGATTTCCCAGGCCTTTGCCTCTTGCACTAAATGCACAATTATTTATGCAATAGTGTCCTAGGAAACTACACAGACTCTCAGAAAGGTGTGGGGCTCAAGTGAGGCTTAAGAAACACTATTGACAGCTGGGCAGTGGTGGCACATGCCTTTAGTCCCAGCACTTGGGAGGCAGAGGCAGGCCGATCTATGTGAGTTCGAGGCCAGCCTGGTCAACAGAGTTCCAGGACAGTCAGAGCTATACAGAGAAACCCTGTCTCAAAACAAAGCAACAACAAAAAATACAAAATACTTTGGTTTCCAGGCAAGGAAACAGAACTGAATTCAATGCAGAGAGTGACAGGCGCACCCTGAAAGTGTTAGTATAGTAAGGGCCACCCCAGTTGAGGCTGAAACATGACCTCCTCAGGGCTTCCTCCCCTACACCGATGTGCACTAAAGGGCTCTGTGGCTTCCTGGCCAAATCTGGAGTCAATGTTGTAGGGAGTACCGAAGCAGACATGGACCGGGCCCTGTTTGCCAGGAGCACGTGGTTACAAAATAGTCCATCAGCAGGCCGGAGTGGGTGATGCAACACTCCCACACTGCAGTCCATAACAAGAAGCAGTCAAGTGCTGGATTACTTGAGGTGAACATACTAGGTAGATTCACAGGGCCTGGCTGATGCCCCAACAGTGAGGGTGGGAGGAAGAGTATGCTCTTCCAGAACTCTGATAGTCCATCCCGAGCAGACTCAGTCATCTCCCCACTCCCTCGGCCCTTGCCTAGAGGGCACTGCCTATTGCAGACTCCTTAAAGGCACTGTCCTTCCAGAAACTCAAGATAGCCCCAGCTCCAACTCCAGCATGACCACGAAGGAGCTACAGGAACAGTGGCAGAAGGAGAAGAGCCGTTGGCGACATGTCAAGCTGCTCTTTGAGATCGCCTCAGCGCGAATTGAGGAGAGGAGAGTCTCCAAGTTTGTGGTAAGCAGAGCTTAGATGTGATGGAACCCCCATCAGTCACCTCCTACATGCTCCTGGGAAGGTCCTGGGAGACCTCAACTTCCCATCCAGGACATGACACACTAATTCAGTCTTCCAAGAAATGGAGGTCTCATGGTACCACATGCAAGGTCCCATGAAGATTAGAAATGTGTCAGTCATGTTCCTGATTCCATGATGCCATGTGTCTGTCATCTGCACCCCGTCCTTCTCCACTGATTCTGCGATAGCATCCAAACTACTTACTTAGTTTTTATTCAAATTGCTTTTAAAAAACACTACATTTTAGTGAAAGATCAGTTTCACATGACATTAGGAAAAACCCATTACAAAAGTAAACACAAAAGGAAGCTGAACTCTTATTGAATTCTAGCTGATAGTTGTGGCTGTGGGAAGCGCCCTGCTGGGAGCTGCCATCTTTGTGAGGCTGGGACATCATTAGTCTATTCTAGGAAGGTGTAAGAGTCACATCAACCCCAATCATTCCCAACCTCACTGGGACCAGTACAGTTACAGTAGCTACCAGTGCATGTCCTAAGACTAATGTGCCTAGATGTGTTATACCTGAAATGAATGTCCAGGTGTTCCACAAAGCACTCCCAATTCCAGCCCACGCTTCCCAATCCAGAACTCGGAGCCCTATTTTTCATAATAAAAAGCCAAGAGAGACTCCAGCTCCCCTAGCAAATCCCTGTGCTTCTTTTCTTCCANGATGCTTCTAAGCACTGTTAGGGCCAACATTCACCAGGAACTACCTTTATTGTTAGCTAGTACAACGGGGAGCAGGCACAAGAGTATGGTGTGTGTGTGTGCTGTCTCTTATACACATCTAGATGTGTATAAGAGACAGTCCTCAAAGTGTGTTATATGCATGCACAAAAACGGCAGAGGGCCCACCGGATGGCTCAGCCAGTAAAAGCACTTGCTTCCCAGCCTGACCACCTCAGTTCGATACCCAGAACCCACATGGTGGAAGGTGAGAACCAACTCCCACAAGTTGTCCTCTGAGCTACACACACACACACACAGTGTGCATTCAGGATGTCCTGAGGCTAGCCTCTCCGTTCCGCCTGCAGATGTATCAGGTCGTGATCGTCCAAACTGGGAGCTTCGACAGCGACAAGGCGGTGGTGGATCGCCGCTACTCAGACTTCGAGAGGTTGCATAAGGCCCTCCTGAAGCGCTTCGGGCCGGAGCTGGAGGACGTGGCCTTCCCGCGGAAGCGCCTGACCGGGAACCTGTCTGCCGAGACCATCTGCGAGCGCCGCCTGGAGCTCCGCGACTACCTGCGGCTGCTCTACGCCGTGCGAGCCGTGCGCCGCTCCCGCGAGTTCGTCGACTTCCTCACCCGGCCNGAGCTGCGAGAGGCCTTCGGCTGCCTGCGCGCCGGCCAGTACGCACGCGCGCTCGACGTGCTGGGCCGCGTGGTGCCGCTGCAGGAGAAGCTGACGGCGCACTGCCAGACCGCCACCGTGCCCGCGCTCTGCGCCACGCTCGTGTGCCTGCGCGACCTGGAGCGGCCGGCCGAGGCCTTTGCCGTGGGCGAACGCGCCCTGCAACGCCTGCGGGCCCGCGAGAGCCACCGCTACTATGCGCCGCTGCTGGACGCCATGGTGCGCTTGGCCTACGCGCTGGGCAAGGACTTCGCGTCGCTGCAGGGCCAGCTGGATGACAGCCAGCTCCGGAGGCCCACGCACAGGGGCTTCACCCTGAAGGAGCTCACGGTGCGAGAGTATCTGTCCTGAGCCGGCCTGGCAGGTGACCTGGCATCCAGGCTGCCGTACAGAGACCTGGATCACCATCGCTGGCAGGCTGCTTGGTACCATTGCGGGTGGGTTTTGCTGGGCAGCTTTGAACAAGCCCCTCTTTACTGTGTCTGCTAAGCAGAGGGGCTCCTGTGACCCCTGGAAGAACCATCTTGTGCCCTTTGGGTGCAGGGTCCTCTGAACCCTAATCCCACAAGCTTTGCTGTCAAAACTTTNCAAGTACTATGGACTTACCATCTGGGAATGGGAAGGACTTGCCTACCACACAGAATGAGTTCAATGCCAGCCTAGGCAATTTGGTGAGACTGTCTCAAAATAAAGAGGTCTGAGGAATGTAGCTCAATGGCAGAATGCTTGGCGAGCATATAAGACGCCTTTGGTTCAATCCCTAATACTACAATGAAAGAAAAAGAAGCGCCCGTTTCTGTAAGCAGCCAGGGGAGAAATTTGCAGCCTCATCATATACAATCGTGCAATGCACTTCCTCAAAGCTGCNTCCTCCTGCTGCCCCAGATCTTTCCTTTGCTCCCATCACCCCAGCATCAGTTGCAAGAGTCCTAGCTCCTCCCGTTAGTGTCACCCATTCAGTGAAACCGGAAGCCTGTCCTCCAGCCCACCCCCAGGGTGGAGACTCTATGATTCTTTGAAGNGCAAAAGGATGTTGGGNAGTCAGGTGTGGTAGTTCAAGTAGGGAAGCTGAGGCAGGAGAATCACAAGTTTAAGACCTGCCTGGGGGGAGGGGAGGAGTCTCAAAAAGCAAAAGAAAGAGAAGGAAGAAAGAAGGAAGGAAAGGTGGGGAAAAAATCGGCCCAGAAAGCTGCACTAGCCCAAGGCACTGGTAGTGTTTGTAAATGAAGTTGCCAGTAGGGATGTCCAGCCACATTGCCCAGGGGTGGATTTTCACCCATAAGGCAACTGTGCCTTCAACAGCTTCCCCAGGTCTTGTACACATAGAGAGAAAGAAGTGGCATGAGATAAGGGATGGGCTTTGGGGAAGTAAAGGAATCCTTAGCAGCTCCCCCTTTGAGAGTCAGTGCCCATGGAACCTCTGAGAGATAAGGGTGCTCTTGATAAAAACTGCTGTCAGAGAAGACAACCTTGGACCTCATGGTGAAGGGGGATTTGGACTAATGATCTGAGCTGATGGTACANTCTNGCTTGGAGACTTAACCAGCTGCTGGATTTAGAGTGAGTGAACTAAGAGACCAAGGCACCACTTGGGCCTGTGGTGGTATCAGGTGTAGGAAGAGTTAAGTTTTCCAAGGTAGGGATTCACGGAACTGCACCCAAATCTTGTTCAACAGCGACCCCTTGTGGCAACTACCATAATGGTTCCATGAAGGTCTTTAGAGGTGAGAGTGAAACAGACA
Organism: Neotoma lepida; assembly: GCA_001675575.1. Taxonomy (NCBI): domain Eukaryota; kingdom Metazoa; phylum Chordata; class Mammalia; order Rodentia; family Cricetidae; genus Neotoma; species Neotoma lepida. The sequence goes on from LZPO01087025.1 coordinate 606,372, forward strand.
GAAAGCCTTCCCTCAAGCAGTTTTTCCAGGAAGACACTGCAAGTGGGAAACAGTGGGCTTTGTTGAAAAGCTGGANTTAAGGGAAATTAAAGTGGCAAAATAAAAGCTGTGTCCGTTTGTAGTGGTGATTCTGTAAGNTATTTCTTCAAGTCTAAAATGTACTCAATAAAATACGACAAAGAAAACAGAGCCTAAGTGGAGTAGCCAAAGAACTGGATTCTTGTTGTAAGGCTCAACACTGTCTGAGCCAAACCTTCGGCCATGGTTTGAATGTCCTCGCTTTGAACTCTAATTGTGAAATAGTAAGAGGGTGGAAACTGAAGTGGTGGTGCACACCTGTAAACCCAGCACTCAGGAGGCCAAAGCAGGGGGATTGTGTGTTCCAGGGCAGCCTGTAGTAAATTCTGTCTTGGCCTGGGCTGTTTATTGAGTTCCAGGCCAGCCTAGAGTGTGTGTCTAAATAAAGGAGGGGTAGGGTGGAAACTTATTATATCCAAATANGGTGTCTGGAGGTGGCACCTTNGGGAAGTAATTGGAACTAGGCCAGAGCATGAGGACAGGCCCTGCAATTGCACTGGTGACATTGTCAAAGGAGCCTACCTGTTGTCTTTCCTTGGGATTCCCTGCACAGNCCTGGGACTCTGCAGAGTCCCACCATTTAGAAGTCCCTTATCAGAAGCAGCCCCTTGACTTTGGACCTCCAGAACCAAGAGCTGAACAAACCCCTGTTCTTTATGAATTATTCAGTCCATGGTACTCGGCTACTGGACAGAAAATGGGCCAAGACTCATACCTACTCNGCCCTGCAACTGAGGACAATGGCAATACGACTGAGATGAGAAACCTCTGGGAATCTGGACTGCAAACTAGCACTCACCCACACATGAGGGCTGGCTAACCATGGATTGGTCCAAAACAGCTCAAGCAGGGAGGCTGGGCTCAAGTGCTCTCTGATGGACGTATCCTTGGCACTGGAGAGGAAATAAAAGGAATCTTATTCAAATCTTATTCGGCNCTTAAAATGTGCATCTCCAATCTGAATGGGTTGTGGNGGGGTATGAGTAAATGTATGTGGGTGCACGGGTGTGNNTGTAGAGGGATATTCAGTGTGCATACNGGGAAGAGCTGCAACATCATGTAGGGGAGTTCCCCTCAGTGCCCCTGAAGAAGGACCGGTCTCACACGGTGTGCAGGGAAGGACTTGTCCTGTTTACCTGAGAAAGGTAAAGGCAGCTTCAGGACCCCTGCTCACCCCTTCCTAATGGTGCCCCATTCTGCCCTCCTATTNCTTGAACTTTTCATTTGGAGAAATCTGAATAGATATCTGCCACCCAGATGGAATCTGANCCCACCGAAGTTCAATCTGGTGAACCATACGTTTATTGAGCTTACTTACAGAGCACAGGTGAGGAGCGCCTGCCCTCAGTGCTCAAGGGGGGGGAATGCTTTGCTCCACCACACCCTCTCCACCGTGGCATCTTTACCACAGTCCAGAAAGAGAGCCAGAATGCCACAGACTGGCAGTACTAGGAGAGAGGCACGCCATACAACATCCATGAACACAGGGCCCAATGGGACCCTCACTCTCACTCAAAGAGACACAGACTCTGGTTTCTGAAACCTTGAGCCAAAACCAATTTTTCCTTCTTTAATTTGTTTCTCTCAGNTATTCATCAGCAAGACAAACACAGCAGCAGCACAAAGGCTCACAGCCATGCCCATGAACTTGCTCTGGAGGTTTAGCCCCAAAGCCTGGGGACCAGGCTCTCACGTGAGCCCTCTGGGTAGAGATGGGCATCCCCATTACACCCTGTGTCCAAGGATGCTATGTGCCAGGCTTCTCTCCTGGTACTGCCAGCACCACCCTGCCCAGACCACACTCTCAGTTCACTTACAGCTGAGAACAGACACCCTGAGGTATTAAAGTGACTTCCCCAGGGTCACATGACTCCCATTCAGTAGNGCAGGAAGTGAAGCTTAGGCTGTTTGGCCCCAAGTCCTCACCTTCGTCACAGGGTCTGATGCTAGAGGATGGAGGGTGGTTGCTCCTGGACCCCTCACCCAGAAGAGCTTTTCAAGCCATACCACCCATCTGTTTACAGATGTGGAAAATACTCAGGTGCATTGCATGGTGTCTGGACCAGACACGGGCTGCCCATAGCGTGGTGACATGCTCCAACAGGCAAGGCAGATGGAGGAATCCTGGTCTCAAATTCTAGATGCCCTTGGTGGTCACCTAGCTGGACTTGGAAGGTGCAGGGTCAAGATGGACACCTCACTTCGGGCCTCCAGGCTGCAGGCTCCATGATGGGTGTGGGGGGGAGTGTGCTCAGCTGTGGTCCCCAACTCTCCGCTCCTGTGATTCTCTGCCTTGGAGCTGCTAGGGCCGGTTCCCCCTATTGACCCAGCATGTCCAGCAGGCCCATCCCTGTTGGAAAGGGCCTGGACAAGAACTGGGCTACCCCGACTCGCCGTCTCAGTCTTTCCACTTGGGCCCTGCAATGGCGCTGCAGGGTTTGTCACTTGCCANGTGCTGTTTTTCTTTTAGCAGCCTGTTTTACTTATGCAAATTTATTTGCAAAAGAAACTTCCTATGTAACTCTAACTCCAAATGCAAAGTCAGAATCCCTTGCCCTAATTAGAAGGTGACTCTAACAATAAACATAGTGACACCTGCTGCCCTCATTATGACCAACAGACCTTGCCCTGGGGCAGGTTGCAGGCCTCCACTGAAGTCCCATCTGCGCTGATGAACCCTGGAAACTGACAAGCACTGCTCCGTGGATAGGACNGTGCACCGTGTGGTCCCCTCCTCAGTGCTATCCTAAGCCATCTGGGTCTGGCCCAAGCAAGCCATAGATTTTGTTACGCGCTGGTCATCCCTGGAGCACTGGTCTCAGCCCTGTTTACTGTCTGTCTCCAAAATCGTATGTCTGCTCTGAGGTTGACTGCATGTCCTTACACATCCATGCCCCATTAGGAGCTGGTATTCAAGCTCTGGTGCCTGACTTCAAGCTGATTCCAGATAAAGCACCCACTCATGGAGGAAGTGGTCTGGGCTGGCCAAAGCCTGACCCTGTGGTGTGTCCTCGAAAGGGGGTCTTGGCTGCAGCTAGCCATGCTGAGAAGAAAAAGAAAAACACTCCCCCACAGAGGCCAGCCTCCAGTAGACCCACACATGCCCTCTTGCCTGCNGTGTACCTATGCACATGCCTTCCCTGAACAGGGCAAGTCAAGGCACTTCTATGTCTTGGAGCCTGAGAGCTNAATGGCAAGCTGGTGGCTGGAGCAGACCCAGTGCCTGGTCCTTATGCTGGCATAACGGGCAGACACTCACAGAGCAAACAGAAACTCCGACAGGATGTTGTCCCTCAGCCAGGTGGCTGGAAAAGCCTTCTCAGAGGAAGCCNTGCATCTCCAAGGGTGCAAAGGAAGGGAAAGTAGGATGTCAATGCTCAGGCCAGAACCTAAATATCAGGCACCAGCAGAGAGAAGCCACCTCTAGTGACTGGCTCCATGAAAGAAAATGAGCCAAGGAGCTTGTGTGTGGTGCATGTGGATCCCTTCCGTTACAGACACAAAACCACAAGCTAACCTGACAGGGAAAGAACCTACTGTCTGACAGTCCCAGCATTGGACTGGCTGCCAGCCAAACTGGATCCAATGTCACACACACCCCACACACTGACAAACATGTGCGTGCATGCACACACACAGACAGACAGACACACACACACACACACACACACACACACACACACACACACACACTGTTCTGCTTCCTCCGCCTTGCTTTCTCTCCTCTCAATGACAAGAAGGCAGCAAGCTCTCCAAGGTCACATGCTCTTTTCTTGGCAATCCCAGATGACTCTCTCATGCAGGCTTCTTGTGAGGTCTTCGCCTGCAGGCTCTGTGGAAAGCATACACTGTCCCTTCCTGAGAGACCCAGAGGGGACACCTCACACACACGGTATACAACCACAGCTAGCATGGGCATCCGGGCAGGCTTGAGCAGCGAGTTCTTGAGCGTACTGTTTTGTGATCCCCTTTGTAAAGCACAGTTGCTCTTAACTAGACTNTCTCTGTAGTGTATAACATTCTTACGCTCTGGTCTTCACGGTTTCATGGTATTNTGATGTATCTGCCGTATTTTACCACCCTTACTATGGCACACTTCCCTTTGGTGGAGGCTTCAGCCGGATACATCTTTCCGCACTGGTGCACCCTCCCATCTCTCTCTCACAGTGATGTTTATGGGTTTCTAAACACTTTTCTAGAATTTAGACTTTTTTTTAATTTTACGTTTACATTGACCAAAGTTGTCTGTTTATGAAGCATCCACACTTGCAATGATTTTAATAATCCTATTTCATTTCTCCTCAGAAAGGCAGCTCTAATAATCTTCCACCTCGTAAGCATGAGCGTTATCTATCCCGTGTACCTGCTATAGCACTGTCATGTTATACTGATTAAGCTAATTCTCTATTTCATACGTGTCAATGACGCTGTCATCCTAAACTAGACGTAAATTCAAGCTGTGTTCTTCAGGGAGATCGCAGGCTTGATCCGGCCGTTCACTAGATGGCCAGCAGAGGGCGCTCAGCACCCAGTGCTCCGCGCTGAAAGAGCCCAAGGAAAAAGCCAGCATTTCTCCAGGAAAACGCGACTTGACAACGCTTTCAGAAGAGACAATGCTAGAAAAAAGATTGCTGCGCTGCCTCCGTCACTATCCCCCGAGTTTTTTGGGGTGTCCCAGGTGAACCCCACTTGTGATTTAGGACTTCAGAACTCTTTCGGTTCCCCGTCCTTCCGCTCCTGCAAGGGGAANCTGCATTCTTCCTACAGAAAAGCAGCTATAGGATGTTTTCCTGGAGGCCAAATGCTCAACAGCCTGTTTAACCCCCCTTCCCATGTCAGAGAACCCTTTCCTGATTCTACACAAACAGGAGTCTGTTCATGCCCATTCCAAGAGGAAGGGACTGGGCGCAGGCTCCTCCTCAGATGTACACCCCCACCCTCATGGGGATCCAGACAGTGGTGGCGCTGGGGTCGCTGTCTGCGCTGAGGAAAGGAAAGATTTTGTGCTCCCAGGAAGGCACACCTGACTTCCGTGGGCCCACTCCAGGCATTGTCCACTCCACTTAGAAATGGGAAGAAGAACTTGAGGTCAGAAGACTGGAGAGCTGCCCCTGCCTGCCACCAGCAGCAACACTCTAAACCTCCCCTGGGCAGCACAACAGAGCCAATCTTGTTGGCAGAGGTGTGGGTGAGCCAGCCCCAAAGTTGTGAGCATGGGAGAGCTGTCCCCATTACTCATCTGTCATGTGGAGGCATGGGTGGGGGGGAGATTGCCCCCAAATGTCCATCAATGCCTGAAGCAGGTGGGAGAGCTGGCCTTGAGGTCAAGAGGGCAGGAGAACTGCCCCTGTCCANCACCAGNTGCAATAATCGGGANAGCAGGCCCTGCACCTTGTGTGGGCAGCACAGTAGAAACAACCCCATTAGCAGAGGTGTGTGTGAGCCAGAACCGATATTGTGAGCATGGAAGAGCTGTCCCCATTACTGGTCTGTCATCTGAGAGGTGTGTGTGTGTGTGTATGTGTGTGTATATGTGTGTGTGTGTGTCCCACCCATCAATGCCTCAGGTAGGTGGGCAAGCTGGCCCTGAAGTCATAAGAAAGGGAGAGCTAGCCCTGTCCCTCATCTGCTGCAGCACTTGGGAGAGTGGCCCCTAAGCCATGCCTGGGCAATACAGTAGAGCTGGCCCTGAAGGGTGTAGGTGTGGGAGATCTGACCCTGAGGACATGAGAACAGGAGAACTGGCCCTGCTCTTGCTCATCACTGAGCCNCAAAGGGTAAACTCACCAAGGAGTGCTCACCCTGGTGGGGACAAGGGAGAGCTGGTAGGCTGACCAACCCAGCAACTACCCAGGCCCAGAACCAGNGTTATGAGTTGGCCCAGCCCAATATCTACCCCATCTGTGATCTGCTGGAGCATGTGAAGGGTCCTGACAGGATCTCAACAACACAGGGCAACAGGCAGGGTAACCAAGAGGAGTTCCAGTGAGGGCCCAGCATCCATAGTGTAGCAGAAACCAGAGGCCTCAAACCAGACCAATGACTCTTTGCAATGAACAAGTAAAGATATATGGACAAAAGGGTTTACTTTGTGACTCACTGTGTCACACTACAGCTCCCATGATGAGATGTGTTTTCCCTTTTTTTTTTCTTTTTTCTTTTTTTCTCTTAAATTTTATTGGGGGTGGGCTGCAAGGGCAGAGAGTGGATATGCAGGGACAGGAAATAAATGGGTTCGAGATGCATGATGTGAATGACACAAAGATTAAATAAAAAGAAAGTTAAAAAGCTTTGTTATGTGCATTGATGTGAAAGTGTCTGATCCGCTAGGAACTGGAGTAACAGACAGTTGTGAGCTGTCATGTGGGTGCTGAGAATTGATCCTAGGTCCTCTGGAAGAGCAGCCAGTGCTCTTAACCACTGAGCCATCTGTCCAGTCCCTATTCGTATTCTTGAGTGAACTAAAGTTTGGTGCTGATCCATTGCCATGTCCTTTCTGTAGAGACACCAGATCCTCTGCACAAGGATTGAACTTCGGACATGGTGTCTGGACTTTGGCAGTAGGTAAACAAGAGGCCATTTTGCAGGAGATGGGCAGAAAGGAAGCTTTGGACAACTTCCCCACAAGGCAAAGTGAACCTAATGACATTGGTCATTCTGACAGAAAGCCATGGGGTTTGAAGGGGGCATTCAGTGCACATTTTGCAATCTCCTGAAAGCCAGTGTCTTCTCTTCAAACGAGATGTGATACAACACACAGAGGCCAAAGCTGAGATTGTGAGACAGGCACATCACCATGGCGCCCACCACCGGGGCAGCCTCATCCAGTAACTCTGCTAACAGGAAGAGTCCTAAGGTCACAGAAGACATGAATAGAAGAGCCGAGACCTCAACTCAGATCTCCAGTCTCCTGCCTCCCACTCTGGGCTTGTTCTGTTCCAAGTGTACAGGGGGAACAAAATGGATGTTAAACATGCATTTTTTCAAAACGGTGCTGGGTCTCTATCTTGTCATGTGGACAGAATCAGTCATCACATTTCAGGGCCTCATTTACAGCATTACTGTGTCTAGGTTGGGGTCCAGTAGGAAGGACCCTGTGCCTTTCTCCAGAGGGTCACCTGCTGGTTCTATTGCCTTCCCCTCTCTGCACAGCCCTGCACAGCTGGGTCCTCTTGAGTTTTGCTTGACCTCTTGAGTTCCTGCCCCTAGAGTGACAGAGACTGCATATGGCTACAGATGGGATAAGATGCTTCTAGAATTTTCTTTGGGTCAGTGAGGAGGTAGGGAGGCAAGGGAAGTACCTCCATCCCAAAGATATGTACAAGTGTCGCTGATGTGGCCTGCCTGGCTCTTTCTGGAGTTAGCACCTCGCTACCCACCNCCCCCTGCCTCTGTGGGCGGGGAACAGCTCTCCCTGAGTCCTAGATCATGTCCTTCAGATGGGCAGGGACACTGCAACCCTTACAGCCTCCACTCATTCCACCTCAGTTTCCCCGTTCCCTGCTTTCTTTCCCTAGAACAAANGACCACAATTTAGGAGATTTGAGGCAAGTTCTAGGGGCTGAAGTCTGGCACCTCTGAGGTCAGGAGAGAATCCATCCTCTGCCTTCACTCAGCTTCTGGAGGCTTCCAGAAATCCTCAGCATTTTTGTAGGGGCAGCTCTTCCCATAGCGCTTCCAGATGCAGGGGCTGGCCCTCAGAAGCCCTCCATCCTGTCACCTTCCTTTCTTCAAGACTCCCCTCTTCTGGCCAATCCCCCCCCCTTGTTTTCTACCCCCATCCTTCCCAGTATCTTCCATCCCCCACTTCCTGCTGGTTTGACTTTTTGTCTTGTGCTGGGATGGAGCCCAGGGCCACCACCCGTGCTGGGCAAGCACTCTGCCACTGAGCTGCACCCCACCCAGACCCATTTATTTTTAACAGGCCACGCTTTCATCAGTCCGTGACTGTCCCCCAAAAGTCTGTGTGGTAAGGGCCTGGACCCTGGGGTGGTCTGTTAGGAGGTGGTTGGAAGCTTTGAGAGCAGGGGTCTGGAGCCACAGGGGATGTGTCCTCAAAGGGGACCATGAAACTCCAGCCACTTTCTTTTTCCTGCTTCCTGGCCATGCTATGAATGGCTTCCTCCATCATTTGCTCCCCCAAAGAAACTGAGTGGAATGAATCTTCCCTGTCTGTAGGTGCATGTAACCCCGTAACCTCTAAATTGTGAATCAAAATAAAATTTTCTTCCTTATAAGTTGATTATCACAGGTGTTTTGTCATAGTGATAGGAAGCTGACTGACAGCCATATCCCANNGAGATAATCTAGGGGTTCATTTGTGGTANAGCACACTATCTCATCTCCATAGTTCTACAGGGATCCATGCTTGGCTTGATGCTCTGCTATCACCTCCTTGCTGTTCTTAATAATTTGGGGATATNTATGTAAAGTGTGATCGATGTAATACTTTTTTAACAACTGTCTCACATTTTTGTTTTGGACTTGGAAATTAGGTAACTTGTCCTGGTGTGGAGAGACAGAGGACACCAAAACAATGTTCTTGGATGGTCCCAGCTCCCCTTGGGGGAGGCAGACCCTGTGCATGCCCAGGACCCANCCAGGTTTAAGCAGAAAAATAGAAAAGGGCCACACTGCTGAGGTGTGTGTGTAGGGGGGTGTGGAATGAAAGCTGTGGTATGACCCAGCTTCTCTCTGTCCCTTANTTCTGNCCCTAAGTAACTAAAGACACCTCAGAATCAGAGGCAGCAAGACCCAAGGCCTAGAGCCTGCTGCCAGGTGCCACACTAGGTCTGAGGATGTGCTGCACTCACCACCCCTAGATGCTAGCATCAGGAGGGCCTGTAGCTCTTCTAGTCCACACTGCTTCAGTGCAGGAGTGCAGCCTACCCAGTGGCTGGTCCCTAAATGCCCTGAGCCCTGACAGACCCATCCACCCCAAATGCACCAGTAAAAAGCTTTCAGGACCCCTCATACTTTGCCAGATTCCAGTGTGTGCGCGCGCGTGTGTGTGTGTGTGTGTGTGTGTGTGTGTTTTACTTGTTGTATTTCATTCTGTTGTTTGAAGGTACTCAAACCTGGGGCCTTGTACATGCCAGTGAAGGCTTCACCTCAGCCTTTCACAGAGAGTGGAGGNTTCTGCTGCTTTTCATCCACAGAAGGATCTAGAATAGTGGTTATCAACCTGTGGGTCACGACCCCTTGGGGGTTGAACAACCCTTTCACAGAGGATGCTTAAGACCACCAGAAAACACAGATAATTACATTATGATTCATAACAGTATCAAGATTATAGTTATGAAGTAGCAAGGAAAATAATTTTATGGTTGNGGGTCACCACAACATGAGGAACTGTATTAAAGGGTCGCAGCACAGGAAGGTTGAGAACCACTGTTCTAGAGAGGCAGTCTGGCAGGTTTGCTTTCCAGTGTGTTTATTTTCATGGCTTTTCTTATTGATGCTTTTTTGTCTGTAGTAGGGAATATTCCCCTCACTAACATAATGCCCNTGTTTGCAAAGGTGATCTCTGTAAATACTGGTCAGGCTGGTGGCAACTGTGAAGGAGGTTCTGAGGATAGCTCTGCCCCGAGACCTGCTGCAGAATGGACACTGAGGCTCAGAGAGGAAGGGACACTAAGGGTCAGGGAGNGACACACNAGTGTAGGCAGAATTTTCCTGTCCCNACTGNCTGCTCCCAAATAATCAACACAGAGACTCAATATTAATTACAAATGCTCGGCCAATAGCTCAGGCTTGTTACTAGTTCTTACATTGAAATTAACCTATATTTTTTTTAATCTATGCTTTGCCACGTGGCTTGGCACCTTTTCTCAGTCTGGCATGCCCATCTTGCTCTCTCTGCCTCTGTCAGTGACCCTCTCACTCCGCCCTTCTTCATCTCAGTATCCTCAGGTNGATTGTCCCACCTAACTTTATCCTGCCTTGCTATAGGCCAATCATCTTCTTTATTAACCACTGAGAGTAATACATATTCAGAGTATACAGAAGGATTATTTCACAGCACACGGGACCTTTACTCCCAGCTCAGAGTTCTATTCCCACTGGATGCTGCCTTTCCAGGCTGTGATCCCTGATGCATCAAAGGCTGTGACTTCTGTCNTNATGGAAATCCCTTTGGCCAGAATCCATCCCTGGTCTGGTTAACCAGTTGAGTTGCAGGGCTGGCAGGTGAGGGGCCCTCTCTCAGAGCTCACATAAGCAAGTCTGCAGTTGCAAAATCATGTTTCCACCCAGGACCTGCCAGTGACTGCCTTGGCAGCCTCTGCCAGGAGAATCTTCCTGGGCTGTGTTTTAAATGTTCTCTCCTTTTGCTGTGATCAAAGGAGTTGCTTGTTCCCCTGATAGGTGACAAAAGATGTCAAAGAGACTAATGAGATAACAGAGGCACCANCCCTTTCCTTTTGCCTGGAGGAGAGACACTAGGGTGGCTTTTTGGACTTGGGGGATGGTGCATATTTAAGGGTGGAGGCTGCCACAGGTGCAGAGAAGGGTACCCCAACCTGGCAGGCTCCAGCAGGTGACATCAGTAGGGTGGGCTCCCAGCATTTTATATCTGGTCAAAGCATCTTAGTTTGTTGTATGTAACTCAAGACTACCCAAGCNCTGAAGCTGTGTGCAATTCAGAACCTGCCTGTCATTGCATACTTCTGGCCATAATGATTGATTTTGAAGTGAGCATGTGATCTCATTAGAACCAGAGAGAAGTGGCTTTGGGNCTCTTTTAGATGGACTACTGCAAGATGCTTCTTTCTGCTGATCTTGGTGTGACAAGGCAAGACTGGAGCTCCCAGGGAGCTTGTCCAAGAAGAACTAAGGGAACAGAGCCCTAAACAGTGAGAAATAGACACTGAGTTCAGTTGATTTTAGCACCGAGATCAAGCTGCATCTGATTGGTAGTTCCTCATTTGTTTGTTTGCTTAGGCTGATGTGATTTCTCCTGTTTGTGGTTATAAAACAACAACAGCCATTTCATGATCTTTTATCACACGAGCATCCAGAGACCACACCCCCACAGCATCTGCCTTCTGTCAATTCCCTAAGAACTTAGCAAATAGCTCCACCCATCTATCTACACTTCTAGATACTGTCTTAACCCACTCTGGGCTCGTCACACACCTACACAGTAGAGCCTATGCAGCTAGACATGGTGGTACAAGCTCNTAATCCTATCACAGGAAGGCTAAAGCAGAAGAATTGCACATTCAGGGCCAGCCTGGGCTACATAGTAAGACCTAGCTCCCCTCCCCAAAGACCATCAGGATAGCTCAGAGGGCAAGGGTGTGGGTGACCAAGTTTGAAACTCGAGTTCATCTACCAGGATCCACATGGTAGAAAGAGAGAAGCGACTCCTGTAAGTTGTCCTCTGACCTCCACAGGTGCTGTGGCTTGTATGCGGGTGTATATGCATATAAACACACAAATAAATACAAGTGATTCTAAAAAAAATCTCTGCTAGCAGCTACATGTCTAGAGAAGGAAACTGAGGCCTGCTCCAGTTGGGTGCCGGAGGATAAGTTCCTGGCAGGGGCCATACCTGTGGAGCCGTTTCAGTCTTGAAGTCTTCCCACAGAATAAGACCCAGTGGACCCGAAGTCCTTGAATCCCAGTGACTGCCTCTGTCTCTCCTGAACCTGACCGTCCCATTTTGCAGGTACAGACACAGAGATAAGAGAGACATTTGACGCCCCTACGATTTTAGGCAAGGGTTCCTAGATGAAAAGAACCGAGTGTGTGTGTGTGTGTGTGTGTGTGTGTGTGTGTGTGTGTGTGTGTATTTGTGTATGTGTGTGAGAAAGAGAGAGAAAGAGGAACAGAGACATATCACATGTGATATATATTTTCATTATATATCATATAAACATTAAATTCAATGTATATATAATAGAAGGGAACTTCTTAGCTTGGCTTAATGATTTGGGCCTGGGAAGTTCAACAACCATCTGCACAGTAGAGAGTCTGAGAACATGGTAGTTGCCCAACCCACAAAACTGGACTGCTTCTGGAGCCCCGATATGGTGCTGAAAATATGGAGGATTCCTGGAGAGCCCCCGGCCTTCAGTCTGAGTTGTGATGTCAGCAAAANATAACAGCCTCAGGAGCAGTGGTGACAATGTGACACTCTCTCAGCAAAAGGTAAAGGCAGACAGCACTGCATTGTTCCTCGGACTTCTTTCTGTCCAGGTGACCTGTCGGAAGGTGCCAGCCACTAGAGGGTTAGGGGGCTTCTCTTCAGATAACCCTNCCTGAACCTTTCCTCATAGACCCATCCAGAGATGTGTCNGAGTTCCACAGTGGCTGTCACTCACTGAGGAGGCTGACAATCAGTTAGTTGTTCAGCCCACAAGGCTGGGTGCCTCAGTGGTCCCAATCTGGTGTTGGAAACCTGGAAGTTTCCTGGAGAAGCCACTGGCCCCTAGTCCATGATGGAAGAGTGGAAATATCAGTAGCTCTGATATCAGTGATGGAAGCAGCAGCAAGGAAGTAANTCAGCTCCAGGGCAAGAGGGAGGACCAGCTAGCAAAAGGCTTTCAGCAAGGGTAAGTGACTAGGGAGGCAACTCTGGCCCTCCCTCCCAATTCATGTGGTCCCAGGAGAGCCACCTAAGTAATCTTGTATCCCAGGACCCAGACAGGACCAGCTCCAAGCCCCACTGATGTTTGTCCATACACAGATGTGGTTGCAAAACCTACCATAGGACAAGCAAGGCCACCACAGCCACCATGAGAAAGTTGAGTTGCATCGCTGGTTAAAACTAGGAGGGATTGTATCTGCCAGGCCACATGCTATTTAAGGNAGGATGAAAGCACAGACACCAAGTATCATCTTCCAAGGGATGTCTCAAAAGGATGAACAGAGCAACAAGTGGTGTCCTTCCTTGTAGCATCCATCCCTCACCAGGCTCTTGTGGAGCTTTGAGCAACATCTGGGCAGCTATTGGACAGTGCTCAGAATGTCACTGTGTTTGACACTGGCTCCTGAACCTGTGTCATGCTAGCCTTCTAAATAGACAATGAATGCTTATTAATTACAGCTTNCAAATCANNAAAGTGATCCTTCATTAGCTTAANTGCCTCTTCTATTTTATCAGAAAATTGTGTTCNTCAATTCCTAATCCCCATATCTGATGCTGCCAGCTGTTAGCATGTGATGCTTGCCGACTGTTTCGAGGGTGCTGTCTGTCCTGTCATCTCCACACACACCCTCCCACTTACTTTCCCAGGAAAGGAGCTGGCAGCTTCCATGGTCAATCTGGTCCCCAGGTCAGAAAGAACTGGATCTAGCTCAGCATGTGTGAGAATATGTGCATGGCCTTCTGCATCAGTGTGGACTGTGGACACCCCTATCCTTGCTGAGAGCAGTGTGGGAATGGCCCTCCCTGCTCACACTAGCCAGTGGCTTATGTGCTCTCACTACTGCATGGTAGAGAGAAATGGGCTAAGATTTGCAGAAGAAGATAACAATCCACCCAGGACTCCAGAGCAAATGGATGGCCATGCAGGACCTCCATGTGNGTGGGGCATCACCTGGCACATGCCTTCATGCGAGGGAGAGGCATAAGGCCCTGCTCTTTGGGAAGTCACGCCTCACTTCCACCACTGTAGGCTGGTCCACATACTTGCTTCAACTAAAAATATGGGAGCCAGTGAGATGACCACAATAGCCCTACATCTAAGTGGTCAAGAGATACTCAGAGAAGGGAAGGANGGCCTGAGAAAGGAGGCTGGGGTGAGAGTAAATGCAAGCACACACCACAGGGCATCAGCTTCTGAACTGACAGCAACTGNTGTAGGCCAGTGGTACAGTCTCCNGGCCTCACATTCCTCACCTGTAAAATGGGCACGATAGAAAACCTGCNGACCACAGCGGCTTTAACGATCAAGGGCACAAGTTTTCCCAAGGGCTGCTTTGCCTTTTGCAGGCTTTGGGCACCAGAGCAAGGAAGGGTCCAGTAGCAGGATCAAGGGCCCGTCTACCTACTACCAAACCTGGAATAGGGCATCTGCCTGAGCTNGAGCCTGGGTTCACCTNGAAGAATTGAGTGTTGAACAAAATGTACCCTAGACCCATAGAGTTGTGGNGGCTGAGGCAGTTTACATCTCCTCCTAGGGCCAACTTGCATCTTATCTTCCTGCCAANCCTAAGGCCTTCTTCCTGGCAGGAAATGAGGAGTCCACACCCCTAGCAGTACACAAGTCATAGGCAGAACAGCAGGTACCTGCAACCACCATGCTACCGGCAGCGGGGNACCCAGAAACACTTTGTCCTGGTCTAAGAGGTCCACTGCCCCCAGCAGTGTCCTCAGCAACACACCCTCACACTGGCTGGTCATCTCCAACCTCACTCTCTGCTCAGTCTACATCTTGGAGAACCCAAGCTAAGACCAGGGGTGGGAGAAGAGAGATAGGAATAGGCAGCACGGAAAGGAGCGGCCGCCATCTGCTCAGATGAGAGTCAGGAGAACTCTTGACGTCCAGGACCTCAGGATGAACAATACCATAGGAAGCCAGACAGTGCAAGAGGGAAAGATGGAGTGGGAAATGGGCGAGGGAGCTACTCTGAGGCCCAGCCTGCTGTGTGAGGAGCTGAGCCNTCGTCCCCAGACCCATGGGATGTGTCTGTGTGGGGAAACATGATCATATTGGTGTGCTACGCGTGTTTTTTGTCTGTGGTGGAAGGAATCAACAGAAGGGAGCAAGCCTATAAAGTTGCTGTCCCCAGGCTGGGAGACAAGGGAGGAATTGTGGCTAGGCCACTGGGAGGACTGTCTTTGTCATTTGCTATATTGGGAACAAGTTTTAGGGTGAGAGAGTGAGTCCAAGGCACATGTCATTAGAACTCTGTTAGCCTAAAGATGGTCACTNAAGCCATGGACTAGGTGAGACCCAGGAAGGGAGTCTATGGGGAAGAGAAGGGGGCCAGGACTGAAGTCTGAATGATATCAATATTCTAATAGCTTTTTTATCTGTAAATAATTATATGCGTANAGCAACCAGCAAAGATATCACAGACAGGTGCCATGCACCCGTGTATGACATCATTTTATAAGGAAGGTTAGGGAAAGCCAAATGCCACAAACCCCAGGGTGGAGGAAATGGAACAAGTTATGATATAGAAAAGCAACTTCAGTTGTGATTTGGTGTGGCAGCAATTGAGAGTGTCCAAACAAGAGTGGACTTGATTTCTTCTCACAGAATAGTCTACACACAGACATCCACCCTGGGCATAGAGATCTTGCTCCTTAGGGACACAGCCTTCTTCCCGCCGCTCCAGCATCTCTAGGGTATAGTCTTTGTCCTCATGATCCATTTTGATGGCTAAAATTGTGGCCATTACGTCTGCTTTCCATATAGCTAAATGGAGGGNGAGGCAGGGTAGAAGAGAGTAAGCCACCGCTAAGGAAGGGTCCCAGGAGCTACACTGTTGGTCAGAAGTTAGTCACAAAATGTGATTGTGAAACAGGCAGAGAAGTGTTCTTCTTGAACTCAGAACCAAAGGCTGCATTACCAAANAAGAGAGAAGGGAGACAAGGAGCAGGTGAGCCCCTTTGTAGGGTCTAAGGGCAAACAGTGAGTTAAGGGGAGCTGTGGTCTGCACCCTGACAAACTGCCCTGAGACCAGGAAACTTGCTACAGAAAGGTCTCACGGGTTCAGAGACAAGGAAATCCATAGCAATGTGGCCGAGACAATGACCATNGTCCATCTGACCTGAGAGCCCTCGACTCCGAGCNTCTCATTCTTTCCAGGCAGGTGTCATGAAGATGGGAGGTGAGAATAATTCTTACGCAGAGAATGTAAATGTGGATTCCAAAGACTCTGGGAGAGGACAGCAAGAAGATGAAGAGGAGNGTGGCCAGCACAGGGTAGCAATCAGGGTAGCAGGCGCAGAGGGAGAAGGAGGACTTCCTGTCTTCTTTGGAGGTGTTTTGAGAGTGAGGCCCAGGAGTGGGTGGCTACAGGGGAGAGAAAGGGGAAGTCTTTGTGGAGGCATATGTCACAANACTGAGGTCCAGGCACATCAGAAACCCCTTGATGCCNNCAGGATGTCAAAGGGTGGGGGACAAGCCTCTCTGGATCACCCCAGCAACTCCAGCTACTGCTGAATACACTTCAACCTTCTCAGAGTCATTCTGATGCCTCCCCTAGACCTGGATGGGCTTCCAGGAAACAGACTTCCCCTTACCCAACCTCACCTGGTCCTCTGAACCACCCTGCCCCCGCCCCACAACCCTCTAGAAAGCAAGGATTGGGAATCCTTCAGCAATCCTAAGTCATAGGCTCTGCCCATGCAGGGATCATTTGACTGTTAGTACCATTTCCACTGCCCGCACCCGCTGTTCTGTTTAAGTCTCTCTGTGTCACCACAGCTCTTCCTTCGCCTGGTGAGCTAAGCTGCCCTCAACAAGTGACTGACAGGAATGAGTGGGTAATCTCCTAGCTCCTTGGCTCTGGAAGGGTGGGCAGTGGCGGGGGGGGTGTCTACTGGAAGCTCCCCATGCTCTCCTGGAGAACAAGATTAGGACTGAGTGTCCCTCAGAGGCCCCCTCCCTTCTGTTTGGCTTCCTCCCTCCCCTCCTGGTGTTTTGCCTCAAAATAAACATGTATCCAAATTACTGTCTTGAAATCCTTTCCAGAGAAAAGCCACATAACTGGACTGCTGCCAGGTACTACAGGAGCAGTAACTCCGTGGTGGCCTCTGGGCCCCACACCTTACTAAGTCTTAGGCAGCTGGCCAGATGGCTGCAGCCTTAACATTTTACAAGTACCTTGTGGGCTGCACCTTTACATCTCAGAGACTACAATCCAGCCACGTGACCTGACACAAACCAATCACTGGCAAGACTGACCGCTTTGCCCAGGCTAGTTTAGACTACATACTTATGGACAGACAGGGTGTCAGGGTCAACCATAAACCCAGACGTATCATCTTTTCCAGGATGAATTGTCCATGGTGGGTTCAGAAAATCGTGAAAAGGCGGCTGGTTGACCCTCCTTGCCAAGAAGCTCCATCATTTTCTCATCTCATTCATTTATTCACCGAGCACACATGGAGTGTTTACTAGGCCCCCTCTTAGGAGCTCCCTGGCTAACTGCTAGAGTGGGAATGGGGGAGGGGGGTGGGCAGACAAAACTAACACAGAAAACTGTGTATGGAAGGGGTGGGGTGCAGGATCATGCTGCTCCCACAAAATGCCTCATCCAAGGCTTCCCCAAACCCTTTGTGCTTGTGAGCCCCTTGGGTGTTCTAGGCCTTGTGTTGACATATCCTTGGCTGGCCTAGAAGTGTCCTAGTGTCCCTATTGCAATGACACTTAGAAGCAGAGGCTATGTCAGGAGGGCTGACCTCAGTCTGGGCAGCCTCAGACTGCCACCTCAGACCCCACAGGAGGGGCACAGCCCCCCCTCCATACATCTCCCATCAACTTTTCATAAAAATCAATTTCTGTCCCGTTTTTGCAGTGTACATAAAAGGCTGTGGCATCAATTAGCCTTCGGTCCCTCCCATCCTTTCCTCCTGTCTTTTTTGGAAGCCTCTTTGTAGGAAAATCTCATATTTCAGCAATTTGCATCATCCACACATTCCTCTTTGAAGTTCTAAGTTATGGTAAGAAAACGACCCACTTATCTGCCCATAAAAAATGTTCAAAGCTTATAAAGTCCTGAAACAGATGTACATTATCATTGGATTTGCGGCCTTTTTCCTGGAGCGTGCCTAATAGTTTCCGCCGCCCCTGGCCCCTTTCCCACCCCCATGAGCATAGCTTCTTCATAGAAGCCCGCCT
>LZPO01087025.1:624405-651381 GCA_001675575.1 Neotoma lepida
TCCACAGAAGCCCTCCCCCTCCTGCATCTCTCTCTGCAGAAGCTGCTCCCCACTGGGCCAGGCAGACTTCAAAGGTCCTGGGTTGCCTGTGAGAAGCAAAGCACAAAGTGGGAACATAGGGGCTTTTAAAATCCCCCACGTTAAAGTCAATATTGTACCTCCCCCTCCCTCCCCTTTGCTGGCAGAGGGGCGCGAGTCCGTTCTTCCCTTCTTGCCTCCTAACACCAGTTCAGCAATTACCAGAGGCACATGCAGGCCCCAGATGTCCATCCTTGCATGCCCCACCCCGTCTTTTAAGAAGAGTTTGTTCTTTGACCATTTCATATATGTACATAATGTATTTTGATCAAATCCAACTCCGTCTCTCAATTCTCTTACCCTCTCCCACTCCCCTAGCAACTCTTCTTCCCGATAACCCACTGAATTTGATTTGGATGGCTGCATGGATATGGGCTGTTTACTAGACCACGGGCTACTTACCACCTGCTATGTCCTTGAAGAAAAATTAACTCCCCCTCCCTCCCCCAGCAATCACTAACTTCCACTGACTCCTTAGATAGTCATGGGGCTTCCGTTACCCTGCTCCGCCCATGAATGGGCTCAATGTCATGCATGTAGCCACAGCCTCTCTGCTTATAAGCGCAGTGGCCACATCATGTCCAGAAGACAGCATCTCACAGCACCCGTCCCCATTCTCAGGCTCTTAGCATTTTTTTTTCTTCTGTCCTCTCTTCTGAAATGTTTCTTGAGCCTTGGGGGCAGGGACTTGATAGAGATGTCCCATTTAGGGATGAACACTCAACAGTCACTTCTTTCCAGCACTTTGACCAGTTATGAGTCTGCATTAACTACTGACCACTGCAGAAAGAAGCTTCTCAGACCAGGGTTGAGAGCAGCACTGATCTATGGCTATAAACATGATTATTTACAAGGTAGTTTGATAGTATGACCATTTAGCAAGACAACAGTAGTAGCTCCCCCTTGCCCCCAGGGCTATAAACTTCNCAGCCACAGGCTTTTGACTGGATTTACAGCACCCGGCATGAATTCCCTCCTGTGGANCATGCCTCAAATGCAATCAGAAAATGGTTGGTTATCCCTGTAACTTTATGCCATTATTGTACCGGTGGGCAATCTTCCTGGAATGTCAATATTGAAGCATCCAGGATTCACTACTGGGTAACAGTGATGACTTTTCTCCCCCCAGGAGTCTGAAGAGCACCCCTGGCACTATGAAAGCTAGTCGTTAGGGAGGAAGTTTTCAAGTCAGTTCTAGCTTGACTTCTCTATGTCTCAAATCTAAAGCATGCTGTGTCTTCAGCAGTAGGGTCTTACAATCCAGTTATGATGGCAGCCAAAAGCAATGGCAATAGCTGTATTTGGGGGCATCTCTGGGGCCTCCCTGACTAACAATGGATAAAGATATCTCAAACCTGACACTGGGATCTTCATTTAATAAATTGTGGCTTCTGGGAGTGGCATTCTCCACTCATACTTGGTACCTCTGTTCAGACTCCTTCTTAAAAAGATTTATTTGTAATTATCTTACAAAACAATGGTTTTCATCAGCTTTCCCATACACCCCTAGTTTTGTTTAACCTTCCCCACTCTCCCTCCTCTCTCTACCCCTTCTGTCTCCATCCTTGCTTAGCTCCANCCACATCTTTATGTTCCTTCCTGCACTTAGAGAGATGTGGTTTGACATCAGGAGGAGTCGTGTTGGTCCAGGATGGAGACAGACTAGTGTACCTGAGCACCTTCGTGGGGAAGCATGTCACAGACACCCACAGTAGATGGTGTTGAGTCACCATGTGCCTTACAGTGAGGATCCCCTGTCCAGGACAGTTTCCAATCCTTCCACCATGTACTAGCCAGTGGCATACGCTGTCTCACACTGCTGAGCTTCCAACTTTTTGATGTCTGTTAGGTTAGAGGACACCATTCACCATGCCCTCTTCTATATCCCACCAGCCTTGNCTGGCTCCCTTGCCAGCACTCATCCACACTGGCCTCCAGCCATTCATCCAATGCCTCACCTTCGCTTCTACCTCAGGGTCTTGGCTGGATTTCTGCCTGGCTAATTCCTCATCAATCTTGCAGTCTCACCTACATATGGTGACCAACTCTCTCGTACCCTCAGTCTGTTATGTGCTCTTATACCTCCATTCCCCCACAGAAGGCATCCCAGCCTGGAGCAATCCAACTGTGTGACAGCTGCCCCCACCCTCACTGACCTGTGAGCTCTGTGAAAGCCCATCGAGACGGGGTCTGCTTGGTTCATATGAGCATTTTTGATTGACATAAACACTCTTCTTGATAGTTGTCAATCACTACATACCAGAAAAGGATATATGGACAGAGGACTCTGGAGATAAACGTGGTATGGGTGTGGTCCACGGAATGGCCTGCTGAGTCTAAGATGGTCATCTCTGAGCAGTGAGGCCCAATTATTTGTTCTGCCCAAATCCTTCTCAAAAGCTCAAGTTTGGCAACTCCTTGTAACCATAGACAGATGAGTTGTAAGTAAACTATAGTAAGACATTTGGGGCACGCATGGGTCAATACTCAGCGGAGGAGGNGGAAGGAAGCCAGGAATCTCAGGATCAACATCACAATCAGATGCTGCACTTTGAGGTCACAGTCAGGGGATGTGGGACCAAGTGACCTCAGTTAGGACAGCCAGGCTGTCTCTTCCAACCCCAGGACATGATTTGGTAGGGTCACCCAGGGCCCCTGTAACACGGACCCTGCTAAGACCCCACAAGATAACATCAGTGCCACTGTTCCTCTCTTCTGCACCCCAAAACATCCATACTAGAGCCCCAGTCTTCAGCCTGGGTCAACTGCCTGGAAACAGAACAAGCATGCTTACAGGATTTGGGTAGCAGGATTCTGTGACAGCAATGCCACTACCCATTTGTGCTTCTAAGCCAATCACCAAAGACACTTCTCTGGCTGGTATTAGGCCACATGCTGGGTCTGGCTGGAGGCTGTGCAAGGGTCTAGAAGTGTGAATCCTTTAGTCACTCTACAGGACTCTCACTAGCACTCAGCTGGGCCCTTGATCTCTGGTGAACAGACAGATNTGGTGGAAACCACATAATTGACATAAACAGGTCTGAACAGAGGGTTCCATCCTTGACAGGGGCCATACTGTGCTTTTAGCAACCTGTGTAACTTCATGTGTAACTCCAAAGTTATAGCTATGGCGTTTTCATGGTCATTCATGAACATGGGAAAGCACCAAAATGGAGTTGCCTGGCTGCTCATGCCCAGCTGGGGACAAACAGGGCAATGCCTTGGTCTCTGGTTCTAGCTCTCATCTTATAAATACATGTCCTTGTCACAATTTCTTTCTGGGCTTTGCTCTGTGCTGGGGATTTCACTATTTAAAATGGTCCCTGGGCCTAGAACAGAAGGACTGCTGGGGAAGCTGGGATTGTCTTAAGGAGCAAAGGCCAGGCTGGAGATGTGGTCCTACAGCCAAGCTCAGTGTGATCCTACAGGCAAGCTCAATGTGATCCTATAGCCAAGCTCAATGTGATCCTACAGCCAAGCTCAATGTGGCCTTATAGACAAGCTTGATGTGGTCCTATAGCCAACCTCAATGTGATCCTACAGCCAAGCTCAATGTGATCCTATAGCCAAGCTCGGTGTGAGTATCAATATCCAGGAAACGTGTCTTTGAGCAGTAACTGAATAGAGCAATGTGCACTGACTGGCTCGTGGCACTGTCATGACAGGCTGGCAGGAACCTCACCCTCTGTTTCCCCAGGAACAGCAGTAGACCTCATAAGGACTCACATTGAGTGTTCAAGGCAACTTGATAGACTAACTGCAGAGATGAATGAGCACAGCCTAGCAACAAACATGACCAGCCCTGAGAAGGAGGGAACCATGGGATTCACGAGCTTCTGGGCCGTTGGTGAGCCTGTAGTGTCTCCAGGACTCTTAACTCTGTCAGCTGTCTGAAGGTGACAGTGATGGTGGCCCGTGNAGAATGAGTGGTCCTGATTAGCCTCAGTCAATGCCTGCTGGCCATTCAGATAAAAGCTTTAGAAGGCTACTATTTCTCTGAAGAAGACTGCCAGTTTCCAATCCTATGCACTTCTGTGGGCTCAGAGCTGTCACTCCCTAGGACCAGGGCTGGGGCAGTCTCATTGTGCTGTACGGTGGCATTTCCAAGTCCCCACCACAAGCCAGGTATGGAAGAAAAGAATGACCCCATGGAATGTGGTCAGGAAAAGCAACAGGCCAGGTAGGGCGACCCTCAAGTATGTGGCAGAAAGGCCTCTGCAGTTGGGGTGAAGGCAAGGCAGCACCTNCTTTCCCATGGTCTTCTGGGGCCATATTCCCCTAACAGAAGCTGCCGTTTATGACAGGCCTCCCACCTGCAATGGCCTGTACTAAAGCTTCACACCCATGGGCCCATTTAATCTAATCTAATCTTTACAGGAGCTCCATGAGGTGGGGACTGTAATGAGCCCATTATAAATCAGGAAACAAAGGTACAGAGTAGTCAGGTCACTTGTTCAGTATTGCACAGCAAGTAAGTAGCATACTGTCAACCATGCCAACTGGGGCAGTCCTCCTGAACCTGCAGAAGCTGCAACTGGACAGGCAGCATTGGGGTTCCCTGTCCATGCTGAGCTCTCCAGACTAGCCAGCAGCCTTTCTGCTCCCCTTCCTGGAGAGCTGGGTGGTATTTGTCTAGGGAGCTCGGTGTGGAAGGCACCCGTTCCCATCTCCTATCTTGCTGACATCTCCAAAGACCCAGGAGCTTAAAGCTAAGTAGACCTCATCAGTCTACTGGACAAACCAATCAAGGTTTGGGGCAATCTTACCTCTTTGCCACGGCCAGCCTTGTCCACCTGAGTAATGGGCTATGTAGTGAGGGTCACCGGGACTCCCTGACACCTTCCTATGAATGTCCTCTCATGCCTGGAACACCCCACTCATCTGAATCCAGCTCAACTCACTGCCAGAGGTACAGTATGAGGGAACACGCGCCACGAGCTCTGAGGCAGCTAGACCAGGCTGGGAAGGCTTGGGGCTAGGTGATGGGCCCCAGGTCCTAGGGGGCTTGTGCATTACTTGAAGGGCCAGACACTACTCAACTCCTATAGATGGCTGCATGGAGGAATGTGATTTTGATTCTCCGAGTCTCATAAAAAATAAGCCAGAAGCCTTGATTTTTAAGTGAAAGTTTTAGATTTTGGACATTCATTCAAAAAGTCTTTAAAACTGTGTAATGAGTCAAACATGGTATGCTGGACCTTCTAGGTCTGTCCCAGCTATTAGAGGTTAGCATAGGAGCTGAGTAGGTCGAGTGGGAGGGGAGGGTGGGCCAGAACTCTGGGGAACTTGGGCTCATCCCTGCTCTATCTACCCTCTGCCACACATCGCATGGGCATGAGGTCCAGGGCTTACTACTAAATTGGCCTGGCCATCACCAAGATGGCAGTGGCTAGGCCTTGTCAACACCAGCAGAACTTCCTTAGCCTGTGAAGTCCTGACCAGGCCCCTCCCCAGGTTCCAGATACTGGCTATCTGGAACAAATGTGTGCCTTTGTGTGGACAGNGAGTTCCTCCGGTAGCAAAGAGGCCTGGAGCTGGTCTGGGTTTGGCTTCTGGACAAGTTTGCCTACTGGAGTCTCCGATCTCCTCTAGCTATGGTGGAAAGATCCTTCCCACCCAACCACAATCAATTGTTCAAAAACACAAAGAACATTTGACTGAATCTTCATTGGTTCTGGGGGAGGCGGGAACCAACCAATCAACCAACCAGAAAAAATGAAAACAACACAATGGCGGTTTGTTTGTTTTTAAATAAACTAAATCGTTGCTTTTGTTGTTTTGTTTTATTGGTTTGTTGTTGCTGCTGTTGTTCTAGAGATCAAACCCAAGGCTTTGCACAGGCTCTGCAAGACCTCTACCACTGAGCCGCATCTTAAGCATGTTTTTCAAAACAAAATCAAAAGATAGCAATGCTGTTGCTATGCACACTTTCACCCCTAAGACACCATCAGGGAGGACGCCATGGTTCACATGAGGCCATGAATGTTCCCCTTGTCTTGCAGCGGGTGCCTTGTCTCCCTCCCCATCATGTTCACTCTCCTGTTTACTAACCACCTACTGCACACTGGGCCTTGAAGAACCCCATTTTGGGAGGAGCCCCACAGGAGCTGCGGACAAGACCGAGACACTCAGGACCAGGTTCTGAGGCACACCCTGCTTGCTGCCCTCTGCCGGACTTGCTAAAGCTCCAGGAAGAACAGCCTGACTGGAAAAGGATGAACTGCTTAGGTGGTCAGAATTTTGCTTTTGGAAATATCGAGAAAAAGAGTAATAATGTTGGTAACACAGGGTATCAGAACTCTGGTGGAAGTGAGGAATAATCCTGTCAATGCTGGGACCCTTTAAGGCCTTTGGCCTCTGCTTCTCACTCTGAGAACTAAGTCCCAAATGGCTTCCCCATCCATCTTTCTTCCTGGGGAGAGAGGTCTGCCCAAACATGATCCCCAAAGCTGCTTCTCAAAGTGACCTGGCAGCCATAGGCTTGGAAACAAAGTGGTGGCTGCACTGAGTTTTANGCCGCCAAGTCAATCTTGGCCCAGGGCTCCAAGGCCAAGTGCAGGAATCAGGAAAAGGGGTTTTAAAGAATATACACATATCTTATCAATGCCAGATCTCATCTCAAGTGAAGGAGGACAAAGACTATGTCCATGTCAGTGTGACATGGACCACTCCAATTGGGGGCCACTGGGTCTCAGTAAGTCCACTTCTCTGGAATGTTTGTGGTTTGTGGTAATGGAGTTGGGTGGGCTGTTCAGAGCCAATGGCAGCACAGCTAGGAGAGAAACTCGGCCTATACAAATGCAGGTACTGAGCCCTCTAGCCTGGTCCTCTGCCGGGATTATGGTCACTTGTTCTGATTTCCATAGAGTTTTCTGGGCCCTGTTAGTGCACAGTGGTGGTGGTGGTGGNGGGGTGTCTCTCCTTGTCTCCCTCCTATCTCAATACACATATTCCTTGAGGCAGGGCCAAAGCATGGGCTCCGGGATTCTCAGGATGACCTGTGGGCCAGATACACCACCATTTCCAGGGGTGGGACCTTGTTAAAAACCACTGTCCCTGTATCCTAACCCTAAGCCCCTAATCCAGGGGTGGGCCTGGGGGTCTATATTTTACATGCTTCTTCAGTCCTAGAATTCAAATATTTCTCTCAAAGGGTCTTCTGACGTTATCTAGGGGACATTGCAAGGTTCTAGAGTATCACCTTGGCTGTGTAGGATACCATTTGAGATTCTGAGCTCTTAATAGCCAGGCTATATTCCAGACCCCAAAATCAGCATCATCAGAGGTGGGACCAAAAGACTGGCCTCTGAAACCTNCTCCAGGTGATTCTGAATGCAGCTTCCACCCACGCACGGACAGGCTGGCCTATTCCCAAGTCACATCAGGAGGGACTTGGGCCTCAATGAGTAACTCTNGGCTGCCAGGCTGATAGGCTACATGCAGCAGGATTACTTCCTCTACTGCTTGAAAGGCTGGGGGAGAGCAAACTGCTCACTGGATCAGCTGGAAGCAGGGTGTCCAAGCCAGTGTCCTGCCACTTCCTGGGACCAGATGCTGGGCATTGGGAGCCCTCCAAAGGAAAATATATCAGGGCAGGAAAGACATCCTAGAGCATCAGCTCCTGACAAGAGGGGCTGGCTTCAAGGTTCTGCTGGCTCAAAGCAGACCAGAACTCCAAATGAAGGTGGAATTTGGGGCGGGGGAAGTTTAATGATGGGAAGGGTGACCTGTGCCTGTGTCTAGTACCAGTAAGGCAGGTAGCTGATTCATCTCCACTGTTTCTACAGACACAGCCCTGTCAGAGTGGGAACAGTAGGAAGCCAAGGCCAGCACCAGGAGATAGGTTGCTAGAGTGAGCCTGGGCAAAGGGTAAGGTTGCCTTGGAGAACTTGGAATGGGCAATCCNCTAGTGCTAGTAGTGTGGCTGGCAGCCCTGACCTTCACACGGAGCTGAGGGTGAGCTGAGGAGCTGAGGACTCATAGCCTAGGTCATGAGTCACAAGGGCTGCCCATTAGNATGACTTTTGATAGGTAGCTCCACTCTTCCCACCTCTCTGGCTTTTGATCCTCAGGCCCAGCAGCAATCTGAGACATGAATGCTGGGCAAAGGAGAAAGTCAAACAGGTCCTGGCTATGCCCTTTGCAAAAATGTCTAACTGGCATGGCTGGGTGTGTGATGCTCCCCAGACAGGGGAGGTGAGAGCAAAGTGGATATCCACCCTACCCCACCACCACCGCCAAGCAGCTGGTGCTGCATTCACGTGTGCCCAAAGCTTCGAGCCCATGATGTCTTAAACCCAAAAAATATCCAGCTACTTCTCCAGGCTCCAGGGAGGTTGGGTGCTCAGAGCTCAGGGGCCAGGGAAGCAGCAGCTGTGCCGAGAACTGGGTCACAGCTACACACAGGATCCAACTTTGTCTCCTCTGCCTTCCTCTCTCTCTNTTCCAACTCCTCCTAATTATTTGCTATAACCACTTTTAAGAGGTCACTTACAATAGCTTCAAAACGGAAACCACACTTGATCTTAAGACTAGCAGCTCTATGTTGACACCTTCTGTCACTTTCTGTCTCCTGAGTAGATAGCGAGACAAGTTATGTACAAGGACCCTCTATGCAGTGTGTCACGGCGAAGGATGNGAGACGACCCACCGGCCTGCCAGGAGGTGACAGTGCCTCTGAGCAAGAGGGCTGAGCAGCTGTTAGGGGGACAGAGTTCAGTGACTCCAGGGGAGGTCCCCAAG
Source organism: Neotoma lepida (assembly GCA_001675575.1). Taxonomy (NCBI): domain Eukaryota; kingdom Metazoa; phylum Chordata; class Mammalia; order Rodentia; family Cricetidae; genus Neotoma; species Neotoma lepida. The sequence continues at coordinate 633,226 of LZPO01087025.1, forward strand.
TACACTGAGCTGCAGAGAAAAGAGCCTAAGAATGAACACTATGCTGCTCCTTGGATAAAAATAAAAGAACAGGGTGGGGAGGGGATTGAGTATAACTGCCGGGTTTTCTCTCTTAAAAATAGATCAGAAAGAAATAGTGCAAAATGTCAGTATTTGAAACTTCTGGGTGGGGAGTTCAAGGTTACTGTTACACAACTGTTTCAAACTGTTTGAAAANTTTTTTAAATTAACAAAATTTAAATGGGAGATATTCTATAAAATGCATTTATTCTAGTAATGAAAAACAGCTAGCATCTGGATAGCGCTCACAAGGGAGGAACCAAGGCATAGCATTTCTCTTGTAGTGCATGTTGTAAGGAAAGGAGTCAGGCCTGGAGTCCCTGCAGCCTGGCATCAGCCTATGTCCCAACCACCACACTGCATCCACGGTCCTGGAGGGCATCTGGACATGGATGCTGGGAGGGGCCTGGTGAGTTACCTTTTACTCTAAGCTTTTATGCGCTTTTACAGGTGAACATGGTACTATTTTTATAAGAGACTTTTAAAAGTTAGCAAGAAGTAACAAAATCCTGGAGCAGCAGGGGACCTCCTTCCCCAGGCTGGGGAGCCGCAAAGCCAGCTCCCACTCCCTAGGCATGGTTGCTGTGGCAACTCTGGGCCTGGAGGCCATTGGGTTTTTTGTTTTGTTGTTGTTGTTGCTGTTGTTGTTTATTGCTACACCCCCAGCCCACTACTGCTGTCATCAGTGCTGAACCTTCCTCCTGTGGCAAGTTGGCACATACCATGGTGGGCCATGGTGATTGGTCCAGGGGTGACTACGTTATCCAAACCCAGTCAACCACAATCCCTCATCAGGCTTTTGTCTCCTAGAAAGTTCTTTCCTCCTGGTCCTGGACCTAGAATGCCAGTAGTTCAGGCCTGCTGACATGGGGTGACTCAGNGACAAAAACTCTGTTTCATTCATACTGGATCCTATCATCTCAAAGCCAGCTCCCACAATGCCTTGCCCATTTGGTTTGGTTACAGTCACCTCCTGTGAGTTGGATTCTAGTCAAACAGAAACTCAAAGCTTCATGTGAGGAAAAGCCAGGGCTCAAATCCTTCACAGTATTAGAGATCCTGAGAACTAGAATCCAGCACTGCCACCTACCATGTGTCTCCAGTGGGTTCTTGACTACTCTGAGCCTCAGATGCAGTCCCTGGATTCCTACTTCCTGTTTCCTCATAGTGACACCTTAAGGATTGCATCAACCAGTCCCAAGCAACCAGGAAAATTAACACCATAAAAACAACCAATGCTTACTACCTCCAGAAGGACGTGCTTACCAACCATGCTAAACTCTGGAGACAGACAGATAGCTGCGATCATTTCCTTCTGGGGTCAGACTATCTCAACGCCCTCAAGAATAAAAGCCCATGCAACTAACTCCTACTCGCTCCCAAGAACTTCAGCAGATGCTACTACAGAAGGATGTGGAAGTGGCAGAGGAGGAAGCCAGGACATCCAGCCCTGGGGGTTCCACACAGCCGGTTACATTCCCTGAATGAAGGTCACGGCTCCTAGGTGCCTTGCAACCCTCGCCTTTCAGGTACAGGGGTAGCTTAGTGCTGGTCTGGGTTCTGCTGTCCCTTTGCTCCAGTGTTGACAGTCACCCTTTGTTTAGCCCTCCTCAAATTACTCAACCTAGGAATGTAATCTGTTTGACACAGGGGCCCCAACTACTTGACAGTGGTCTTTTTCTGGTCTCCCTAGGCCCTTGTTAAATAAAACCATGCCCCAGGGGCTCAGCTGCCATTTCCATTCTGCTCTAAGTTTCTATACCCAAGCAGGTTTCTCCAAAACTGCAGACTTCAAACCCAAAGAAATGACCTCTGATGAGAGGGAGATGGCTGCTTGTGTCTGATGGACAGGTGGCCCTTACATGACACATGGGGTCCATCTGGGGTGCAAGAGCTTCCATAGGGCAGAACAGTGATTTCTGCACACCACAAAGATACCTGAGAGTGTATTTATAGAAAGATACAGAGACACGGACAGGCAGCATCTACCTACAGATCAAAGGCTGCTAGAGAACCACAAAGTGTATTTGCTGATGGCAAACTCAGGTTTCACACCCTCCGTCATACAATGGTGCCATCTTGGGAAACCACGTTTCTTTATGTGGTTGCTTCTCTCTGTAGCAGTTTCCAAAAGAAGAAGGCTGGCTCCAAGGACAATCATTAAACACAGGCGCATCCTTCAAAAGCAAAGGGGGGCACAGGAGGAGAGGGGCACTTCCACATTGTGCATGGCCACAAAAAAAAAAAAAAAAAAAAAAGAAAGGGATGGGGCTGTCTTGGGCCAAGGCGAGGCAGTAACTCCAGAAAGCACAGCTAAGGTGTCTAGGCTGAGGTGGGAAAACACAAGCACAGGGAGGCATCGTCGCGTCGGCAGTCCACTGAGTTCCCCTGTAGCACGTTACAATCAGTTAAGGGCGAAGTCAAAACAGAATAACACTGAGAGGTAGCAGCTGTTGTCCTCTGGAGCTCTTGAGGGTCTCTGAAGCTTGGCCAGGCAAGGGTGCTCTCCTGGAAGAGCTGGAGTCGGGCAGCTGGGCCGAGGGCTCCTGCGGTTTGGGAAGATCTGCGTGGACCCTGCAGCTAGGGTGGCCCAAGGACCCTTCCAAACCCAGTCACTTCTTGGGTGAGTTATATAATCCCCACAACATATAAATAAAAGTTTAGTTCTGTGTTTCCATATATCTTCTACATGAAGGCTAGCTAAATATTAGTGGAGTAACAATAATTATTAATAACAATAATTGTCATAATAACAATAATTAATAGAATAATAATGCCTTGAGGCNTGGGGGTGGGTCCTTCATGTGGCGGCCTGGTGGGGTTTAGGGCTGGTAGAAGTGGTGGTAGTGGTGGTGATGTTCGTGGTGGTGGTGGTGCTCATGTCTCTGGACGGCCTGCCCAGCCTGGCTCTCATATACCACCACAGCAGGCAGCTCTCTCACCTGCTCCCGCCCCATCACGGTGGCACCTCCTGCAGCCAGTGGGGCCTGCAGACCCCGGCAGCTTGCCTGGTTCTCCTTGGCTCGATGCTTGTGCTTCTTGTGCCCCAGGGGTGCCAGGGTGGGGAGGAGGGCTGGGCTGGTGGCCAAGTGGGCAGAGGGGGACACAGTGTGGGTGGTGGGCACCAGTGGAGGCTTGCTTCTTGCACCTCTGGCCATGTGGCCCACTCCCATGTTCTTGCCCTGGGCCTTGGGGGACCTCACAAAGTGCTTGCTCCCATCCTGAGTACCCCGGAGCCGTTGCTGGAGCTCTGACGCCTTGGCAAATGGGGTGTCAAGGAGGTGGAAGGAGCCTGGGTCCACACCTTGGGGCCTCCGGTGTGGGATGTGGGTGGCTTCTGGCTCATGGGAGCGAGAGCGAGTGGGGTTGGAGATTCGAGGGGGCAGCTCTGACTTCTGGGCCACTGAAGGGGAGCCTAGGAACCAATCCAACAGATACTTCATGAGTGACCACTGTGTGCACTGGGCTGCCCTGGGTTACCAGGTGCCATCACCTCTTTATCTGAGCTATTGAACCTCTACTGTTCTTTGCTGCCCAGCAGGAAAGGGAACCTTCCCATCTGCGGATGACAGATGGGAAGAATAAAAGGCGGGTGGAGCATTCTAAGTGTATAGAGAAAACTCAGAGAGAACTCAAATAAGAGGGAGTAGAAGTAAAACAAGGTCCAAGGGCACAGATGCTGGCAGCGCAGCACTTTCCTGGACCAAGTGGCCACCAGGGCTGTGGCTGATACAGGGCCAGAACTGGGAGGGCCTGGGTGGGACTACTGCTTTGCCTGGATTTGAAGCCTTATTCTCTTGGGTTTTGCTCAGCTTTGTCCAAGTATTACTTTCATTTTGAAAATATCTTTAATGTTACTTCCTCTGAGTAGAGCCTCGGACATCTCCAGTAAAAACCTACGTATCTCCCTAGTCCTCGGGGGAACAATGGCTGCTACCAAGCACTGTATTTCCGGTGTACACCCCACCTGGCAGTCCCTTACCGGGTCCAAACTGAGACGTGTAGTTCTCTATCCCCGCCAGGTCTAGGTAGTGGTTTCTCCTCTCGATGTTCTCATCCACACAATGGTGGTAGCAACCCGGCTGCTCCAGGTGGCTGTCACCTTGGAACCTGTGACAAAAAGTATGTTGAGTAGGATGGCACAGGCCCTGAAGTCTTCTGGGAAGCCACCAGGGCAAACACGCAGCTCATCACTCGTTCTCTGTGACTTGGGAGAAGGGGGTCCAAGACAGAAACCTCTCAGTCTGTGCCTTCATTTCCCTGATGCCCACCGCCATCTGTCCCATCTCCTCATGCTCTACTCAATGTACCCAGCCCCACCCAGCCCCAGGCAGCCTGGAGCCTTCCATCCAGTCCACTGCGCACCCAGCAGTGCCCTAGATGTTCTGTTTTTTCCATGCTCACATTCGAGGACTGATCCTTCCCTACCCACACCCTTTGGCACCAGATGTGAAAGATCCCCACACTTGCTTGCTGCCCTGAAGCCATCATATTGTGTTTTTCTCTAAACAGCCCATCTTCCTTCTGTTTATGCAGAAGTGACAAAGGGACAACTGCAGATTTATAAGCCCTTACCGACAATTGTGAAAGCAAGAAGCCTGCAGATGAAGGTTCTCATAGCCCACCAAACAGTCAGGCCATCCTAAGGGATGGGAGTTTGGGGGTTTGCCTCTCTGCTGTGAAGGCATGTGCACACAGACCCCAGTAGAAATACCAGTTGTGCTAGGTCCCAAGGTGTTGTCCTAACCCCATCTATGGTGCATAATACATCAGGAACAATCAACACATTCTAAANCAAACCACATGCAAAGAATCTGAAGGATTTTTATATGGAATACAGTGAAGGGATATAACTAGGGCTTTTGGTTTGTTTGTCNTTTTTTATTTCCCTGTGTTTTGTTTTTAAATTTAGAGTCCGATTTGTAAATCTGTGCTTCTGAAATAAATCCATGGCCCCTGCAAAGGACCCAGAATAGAGCCTGCTACTCAAAGTCTTTCAGATGTATGTATTCAGTTNGTGCTCAATTATGTTCACGGGCATGAGGCTGCTGCCTCTGCCTGTGCATGCCATACCTGAGAGGGGCTCGCTGCTTCTTCTCCCAGCCACGAAGCTCCTCAGCAGGCTTGGTGTCCGCTCGGGGTCTCGTGCTCTGCAGATCTGGGTCCCAGAAGCCCAAGAAACACTAGTTAGCGCCTACTCCTGTTCTGCCGGGNACTGCCTGGCACTGTGTTCACCACAGCTTTGTGGTGAACTCTGTGGGGGGCTTGCCCAGTGAAGATCAAACCAGCTGCCAGTCCCACTCACCTCTCCAGATTCATAAGCTGCCCTCCAAGGCCTGGCCTGCTACCCTCTCCACTATATGTCCCTGTAGCTTCTTGCTGTCCCCAGTCTCATCTCCATGCCTTTACTTACACAAGGCCTTCCATCTGCAACCCCACCCCTACCCCCAGCCCCGAGGCCTACTCCTTAAAGGCCTGCTGAAGCCTTCAGTACACCAAGTAACTGTCCACAGAAGCTGGGTTTCCTCCCACCCTCCCAGGCTGACTTGGGTCCTTCCTGTCTTTCCCAAAGTGGGTACCCATTTTGTCAACTCTCACCAGTATGGTTGAAAAGGACACTCCTCTTGCTCTGGCTCCCATCAGGGGCCACAGTGAGCTTCACCCGCAGTGTCTTGCTTGATGTGGGAGAATGGTTCACAGAGGAGTCAACCACCTCATAGATGGTGTGCAGCAAGCTGGTAATGTCCTGTTTGGGAGGAAGCAGACACCCCATGTACTTTAGCCACAATGCACTGCCACCAGCAACCTGAGAGTTGGTGGCTGCCACAGTGCTGAGGTCCCCTGTCTCCTTCAAAGAGAGCTAGAGGCAGAATGTGATAGTGGGTGTGGTTAAAAAAAAAATCTCAGGAAGAGGGAATGAGGAGCAAGAGAACAAGAGGAAGGGAATTCATGAACTCAGAGTGGCTTGTGACTGTGAGCCCCTGGAGCCCTCAGCAGGATGTGGAACCTCCCAGAGTAGCCTCATCCAGGTAGGGAAAGAGTTTAGAAACCAGCTCTCAACCCTCCTAGGTGAGAGGCACCCAGGGATGCTACATACCCCTGCTCTTAGGGGGGAAACAGAAATGCGATTCTCTCCTTACATTGGACTGGATTATGCCCCCACCCATGTAGCTGGATTCAGCAAGGGATGGAGGTGAATGAGGTCCTGAGAAAGGGGTATGTGGGAATAGATGCTGCTGTTGTATGGCTCTTGGAGCTCACTGTTCTCTCCCTGTAAGAAGGCAGCTGTCCATAGACTAGGAAGGGAGCGCTCACCAGAACCATAGGGGCTGCTGCCTCAGCCCTAACTCCAGCCTCCAGGATGTAAGAAGATGAGTTTCTGTTGTTGAAATGAGAGGTAGTGTGAAGTAAATGTCACTGAAGACAAACTGATCTATGAGAAACCTGACCAAATAGTTCTGGCCTGCTACCTATTAAACCAGAATGCAGAGTCCAGCAGTGTTCTATGAGGATCTCAAGAGACTTCTGACTGGAGTGGGGGATACAAGTACCCCTTACTAGGACTTCTGTGCTCTGAGTATCTGTGGTCAGCTGTCTGAGGGACAGCCACTTGTTTTAAAATCACTATCCACCAGGTACATTCAGTTATTGCCTAGCAATTATGACTTCTGACAGACTTGGCCTTCCTCTATCTTCCCTTACGCTGAGACAGGGATGAATGACCCTAGTGATGCTGTAACCAGGCAGATGTGTGATGGGCAAAAAGCACAGAAGGTCCATCGTGGCATAGGTGTACCCATGAAACATGGTGGACATTCCACTAGGCTGACTCTACAAGATGAGACCATTTTACATCAGAGAAGCCAGAAATCCAGAATCTTCTGAAAAATATTCCAAATCATCAACATGACAGCTAATTTAATTTTTAACAAAAGCCTCTGACAGACGAGACCAGAACATGTGCAGAACAGACTGTGGGGGGCGTCATTTGAGACTCAGACTCCAGCTGCTCCCTCCTGGCATACTCATACTGGCATACTGTCTTGGCGCCTATGGCAAGGCCACACAGAACTCCTCTTCTTGTCCTTCCCATGGCTCCCTGCACAGCCGTGCCACCCACTCTCAAGCTACATCATCTTCAAAAGCCATGATGGAGGTGACAAACAAGGAAACCAAGGGCCACTGCCAACATTTTTCAAGTGTCGTATGCCTCAGAAGGCCTGGGGTCCTGCTCAAGCCTTCAGCACAAAGCTGAAGAAATTGCTTGCCACCATCTTAAAAACCAGGGTCCAGCACACAGGAACAGGCTGCTACAGGTCTTGGGGTGGCATATNGGAAGCCAGTGGAGCCGTTAGGGGAGAAGACCTTGTGGTGGCCTTTAGGCCATTGGAGGCATGCTCCCAAAGGGGACTGTGGGACCTGGNCTTTTCTTCTTTCTCTCCTCTTGATTCCAGGTCCCAAGGTGAGCAGTTTTGTTTTGCCATGCACACCTGCCAGAATATGCTGCCTTGCCACAGGCCCAAACAACAGAACCAACTGATTGTGGACTGGAGTAAGCCTGTTGTGTTTTTGAGCAGCTCATTATTTGGTACAGTGACAGAAAGCTGACTGACACAGGTGATCATAACTGCTTCCTATCTGATTGAAAGCCTGAAAGGTTCACATGTTCAGCCTAGACACGGGCTCCAGGCAGCAGATGCAGTGAGGTAGGAGGCTGTTTGCCTAGGCACACCAAAATCCGTGCACTTACACTAGGAAGAAGAGAGGGAGAGAGGTATGTGCAGCAGGTTTAAGAGGAGCTTTGTGGCTAGAGACGAAGGGAAGCACCAGGCAGGGTCCTCAACTCAAAGCCAGCATCCCAGCTCCTCAGAAAACACAGCCTAGAGGCTTGCTTTAGGCTATGCTGGACCACCTGCCTTCCTTGTGGCTCCTTCTTCTCATCACCAAGGATGTGAGTGAGAAAACAGAAAGGATGTCTGTCCCTGTTCCTTCTTGTTAGGACTTTGCAGTAGGGGATATGCACAGGAGATACCTCAGCATGTCTACACTAAGGAGAAAGGAAGAAGACAGCCATTAGGAGCCAATCATCTTCACTGTGGCACGTGTGATAAAGATGCTACAGATGGCCCCATGTCCTGTGTGTCTAGGCTGGCTAGCTGAGAGGCCAGTGAGATTTGACTCTGGGCTGTGTATGGATATTCTGAATGGGAGGAATTCCTGAGAGGGAGGGATCCAGGCTAGAGCTGCTAGCACTGAGTGCCATGGAGAGTCTGTACAGTAAGAAGAGACTGGAGGGAACAGCCATGAGGAAGGCCTGGTCCTGCACATATGTGAAGAAAGCCCCCCCCCCAACCACCCGCCCTGGAACTGAATTTCATGTGTCTGAGCCAATGCATTCCTTTTGCTGTTGGCTGCAACAGGATGAACTAGGATCCTGTCACAGGCCAGGGTCTTGTATGGTTAAACATTAGTTAGCCTCTTCCTCCCATCTGGTTCTCGTCCCCCAAGCTACAGTCTGGGACAGAGGCAGACTTTGTAAGCCACATCNCCCTCTGAGAGCTTAAAGGTGACTTCCTACACATGCTGTGGAGAAGCTAATACTTGTCCCAACTTGACTGGGATAAGGAGATATGGAGGCCAAGCCTTCATACCTCTGGAGACACTGCAGGCCCACATGCTGGGCCACAGGAGGGCACAAAGCCTACCTACCTGTTTTTATATCTCCACAGAGGTGCCAAGCACCATCTCTAACAGGCCCCTCCTCATAATGCAGGCAGGTCTGGGGAGGCAGAGGGAAGGATGCTGAGCCTGAGCCTGACCTTGGCTTTCCTGGCACCTGGGATGAATCTGGGTTACTTTCAGGTTGCTACATCTAGTCTGCAAAGGGGCCACAGGCCAGTCTCTTTCAGTTCTTAACCAGAGATCAGCTAGGCAGGCACACTCCCAGGCCAGTATGCTGCATGGCTGAGCCAGCCTAGCACTGGGCTGTCCCTCCAAGAAGGTGCTCTCTGCCCCACTGTCCCTTCTGTCCCATTGCTGTTTTCTGCCTCATCGGGCTGTCAGAGCAACACATAGAGAATTGAGACAGTTTCTCCCCTGCCAAGTGCTCAGCCTGGTACACAGCTGGTACTTCATTTGCAGAGACAGAGGCATGGAGAGGGTGAGAAGAACTTGGGAGGAGTTGTAGGAGGCTCTGGAAGGGGAGAGGGGCGGAGACTAGCCACAGCCACTTCTTGCTCCTGTTCTGTGTGGCCTTGGAGGCTCACTGAAGAGATCAAGGGTAGCTGCTAGAGCTTGGGGACTGCAAGGAGAAGGAAGTAGGGAGGGAGAGATTGTTGGAACCTGGGGTCCCTGGAAGTAGGGAGGGAGAGATTGTTGGAACCTGGGGTCCCTCTCTGGGAAGGCCTTGGACTTGGCTGCTGTCTCCCACCTCTCCCCAGGGAGGCACCCCCAACCCTGGACTGGGTGAGGTGCTCAGCTGTACTCATTCTGTCCCCACTCAGAGGTGCCAGCACACCCTTCAGGATACTCCCAGCAGCCTTTCTCCACAAGTCTTTCCCTAGCCTCACCCCTACCAGGCAGGAGGAGGGGGCAGCAGACTCAGGCTGAGTCCAACTCCTGGGCCTGAGGGCTGCCAAGTGGCAGCAAGCACACTTACCTCACGGGTGACTTTGCCATTGTTGTCGAAGTCATACAGAGTGAAAGTCCACTCCTGTCGGCTGTCCTCCTCCACAGAAACATCACACTGAAGCTCCTGCACAGAAAGACAGTTATCAACCAGAGCTTTACCTTGGGCCCGGGTAAGGCCATGGGCACCCCGGCTATCCCCCAATGCTGGGAAATGCAGAAGGACAAGGACTAAGACATGACCAGCCAGAGAAAGAGGCCAGAGCCTGAGCAGGGCATACAGGTTCCAGGGCACCAATAATCTCTAGTGTTCAAAGACAAAGGAGACACATGGATTCTGACAGGAGACTGTGGCCTCTCAGGGCCAAACTTCAACCAAAGGTGAGAAGTTTCTGGAAGGCAACAGTGACCAGTGACTGGGAAGCCAGGCAAGATCCCAGGATGGGCAACTGAACTGAACAGCAGCAGGCTGGACATGAAGAGGTAAAACTCTACAGTCTGCCCAGACTTCTCCTGGCATGGCCCCAAAGGCTGCATACCATCCTGGGCAGGTTGCTGTGTTTCTGAGGTTTCATTTTCCTTTCATATAAAATACAGAAAATGATCATATCTATCCTTTGTCCTGTAGGGTTGTCAGAACATTACGTCCTTTGCCATGTGGCCCTCCATCAGCTCAGAGTTCTCAACTCCCCTGCAGCTATGGGGAGAGCCCTCATACTTCCACCTCAAGTGTCCTGCTTCTCTGCCAAGGGCAGACCTATAGGGCTAGGCATCAAAGACCCAGACATGACCTGATCAATAGAATGACAGGAGTCAGTGCAGACACTCTAGTTTTGAAGTGGGCCATGCTGAGTTCAAAGCCAGCCTTCCCTCATCCATGACATGCTAATGGACACCTGCCAAGTGCCCACTCTACTCCTGAGAAAGTATTTGATGTGATACAATACATGGTGAGCACACACACACACATACACACACATACCTGCACATATGCACCACACACTGGGTTCGTTAGCTATGTCACTTGTCATAGTGACTAGCTATGTCACCTTGACCACACTGCTTGACCTGTAGGGGCAGGGACCAGGAGCCCTACCCATTTCATTGCTGGTTTCCTGGCAAGCAACAGGGGCTCCATTAGCACTGGAGAAAAGAAGGAAGCCCCAGTATTCCGAGCAAGGCAACCCACTGTATACTCTGGGGTGGGAGCACCAAATGCCTTCAGAACCCCCACAGACACTCACTAACCCCATAGTCCAGGGAGGCTGAAATGTGAAGGGGCTTGGCCTGAACTTACAGCTCTGTGCCAACAGTAGAGCTGTGCCCTGTGGTCTTGGGAAGGGAGGGACAGGGAAGCAGTGAAGTGGTGAGGGTGAGGGATGCCAGCACCTCGCTCTGTGCTTGGTGCCTGGAAGGATCTCAGATACCCACTCTGCTCCATTGTTGGGGTCAGAGAAGGGCAGGAGGATAAGCTATATGCTCTGGGAGGGCCTATCCCTTGTGTTGGTTTGGTCCATGTGGTTTGGAAACTGAGGCCCGGATAGAATTGGGGCCCTGCCCAGGGTCTCCGGTCTTAGCTTCTTCTGTATCATNTGAGGCCCCCTGTATGTCCCAGGTTACCCTCTGGGGGTGAAAGGGAAGGCTTGAGGAATCTGAGGATCCTATCAGAAGGCAACAGGCCCGAGGACCAGAGCCCTGTCTCCCCATGTACACCCACACTTTGTCGTAGGGTCCTGGTAGTGTGTACTAGCCACCACCCATGTGGAGAGGCCATGGCTGAAGTGTTATGGCCAGAGGCAGCAGGAGGGATCTCCACATAAGCGGTCCTCCCATCTACATGGGCCTCAGTTTCCCCTTCTGGAGCACCACCGTGAATCACAAAAACCTCGAAAGGAAACTTACTTCAAACTTGAGCTGCTTCTTGGATCCAGGGCCAGGCTCATTCAGTTTCTCCATTCTCTTCTCATCTCCACTGCCCAGGCTGTCGGTCTTCTCAGGTGGTAGGGCCACTGTGGGGAGGTACAGGGAAAGAGAAGGAAATCAAGACCAGGGTGGCTATGCTGTGTCCTCAGGCCAAGGGTGCTGGGCCCCTCCTGCCCTGCCTATTGGCTGTGTTCCATGTCCTTTGATTCTTTGGCCCTGGTGATGCCACAGACTGCCTAGAAGAAAGCTTTTGTGGTGTAGCCACACCAGTTACTCAGGTTTCCCTGTAGCCTCTCAGACTCCTACTCTGCCCCAACTTTACAGCCTGGATAAGCAGCCTGCAGATTCAGTACCTGTAGAGACAACCAGGCACTTAGCAGGGCTGGGCATAGAGAGGTGTTTAGGGGCTGGACAAGCTGTGGGACCACAGCCTTCTATATTCACTGCTTCTTATACCGACACTGTGGCATCCTCAAAGATGCTGATGTACTCAGCCTGTGGGTAGAGCAGAAAGATGGGAACTGAGCTAACACAATCTGAGAAAGGGTATATGTGTATGTGGTGAAGGACATCGTGCACCACACAATGGCCTCTTCAGGGATTGCTCATGGACCCTTGCCCTTGGCCTCTGCTCACCTTGGGGGCCCCCCCTCTGCCAAAGGACATGGTCCTCTGTGTGTCTGACTTTCAGGAGCAGAGAGTGATGTGAAATTTGTGGCCCACTGGCAGCATTTTCCTGTGTCCAGGAGGTGCCAGTCCAGTGACACCATCATCCTAGACCCAGAACCCAGGCTACAGGTTTCACCATGTAACAGAACCCCCACAGGAGTCCTTTGACCCTTTCCGTGTGACTCAGGGGGCTTCAATGTACTTTTCTAGAAGATGCTCCCACCTTTTTCTTCCTCNGAGTTCCCCAATACCCTGGTACAGCAACTTTCTTGTCCTATTTTGAAGGGAAACAAACAGGATGGCTCCTGACCTAAGGAGGCTAGGTTACCCAAGGGCAGCTGAGATGGCTCAACTAGACTGANAGTTCCAGTTGAACCTTCAGGGGATGTCAGGATCCTGGCAAAATGAGGCACAGGCCAAGAAAGTGGAGCTCTGTCCCCACCTCACTCAATTCACACATCCCAGTGTTGCAATGAGCACCTAAGAGCAACAGNGGGAAGGGGGTGCACACACAGTGGGGGAGAGGCACACACACCCTTGCTTTGTTCATATTTTCCAAGTCAGAGCTCTCTTCCTGGCGTCTATTTGCAGCAGTCCCCGTGGTACCCTGGAACCAGTGATCATAGATAGCATGGGCAACAGGGTCACACAGTAACCAGGCCCCACAGCCCTCAGCACTGGCTACTCATTGACTCTATCTTCACTGGGACCTTATGAGGCAGTCACTGTTATTAGCTCCATTTTCCAGATAGGAAAACCAAAGCATAAGAATACTCCAGGTTCTCAGAGATCACAGCCAACTACAAACTGGCCTGCAGCAGAGGCTCTGTTCCCTGGGAGCCTTTTTCTTCTCTCTCCCTGCCTCAGCACAGCCAGTACCCACAGGGGCCTCCAGCCCTTAGTGTCCAGAGAGGCAACAGCTCCCGAAAGCCATCAAGATTGCTAACTGTGGAATGGCCTGTTACTGCAGAGGAAAGCCAAAGGAGCACACAACTGGATGGTCACCTCCTCAGAAGGTTCCTGGGGCCNGGCATCCTTCCTGCCAGGCAGGCCACTGGCCCNAAGTACTTTGGATTCTATCCTTTTAGTCTCACCCTGATCCTATTGGTCAGATATCCTCTGCCGGGAGACCCTGAATCCAGGAAGGCCAGGCTGGTGACTCACCAGGGACTCAAAGACAGTCAAGCATCAACTACTCAATCTACCTAGTGCCCATTGGGCCACAGAGGCTACCATGAGTCCAGACAGGGCGCGAGGTATGGCCATGCCATTCAGGCACTAGGGCAGGTGGCCCNCCTGCTACTTCTTGAACCAGGGTGCTCAGTTGAGGCCTTTAGTTGCTGCCAACATCTCCAGCAGACACAGCTGGGCTGCACAGGAGCACCACAGGACAGGGTGGCATTTGGTGCTCCTACTTTTCTGAACCAGGCAGNGTTAAGAAAGTCTGTACAGCTGCGCGGTGGTGGCACACGCCTTTAATTCTAGCACTTGGGAGGCAGAGGCAGGCGAATCTCTGTGAGTTCAAGGTCAGCCTGGTCTACAGAGTTCCTGGACAGCCAAGGCTATACAGAGAAACTCTGTCTCGAAAAATAGAAAAAAAAAATCTGTACAGTGGAGGAAGGGTGGTGTCTCCCTCACAGGGATGCTGATTCTCAGTACACAGCATCCTCAAGCAAGTTCCAGGAGAGAATTGTGAGAAGACAATTACCATGGTAGGTACTCAGCAAGTGCTCAATGAGTGCTGACTGTGCCCTAGTCCCAGCTGGTAGCCCAGGTCTGAAAAATCTCCTTTGCCCCAATCTGCCCCTTTGTAGGAACTCTAGAGACATCACAGCCTGCAGAATCCTCCCCTCCCCCTCCCAGAGAGAGAAGAGGAAGCAGAAAGCAAAACAAAGCCAAGTTCCATCTTCAAAGNCATTGCCTGGCTCTGCAGAGGTCCTGCTGATGCGAGCTGGCCAGGCTTATCGAAACCCGACTTCAAGTTCAAAGGGAAGTTATCAGACAAGCACCTCCAGGTTCAATGTTGCCTTTCATGTTCCACTTGATAAGCCCAAAGACAAGGAACCGCTGTTCTGTTCTCTCTGGAGTGTCCTTGCTGCCATGCTAGAGAGCATGTCTTCCTTCGGGACCTCCCCCGTCCCTTTCTCCCCACCTGGGGTGGAAAGCACCCCCCTTTTATCCTCACGTGTCCTCTCTAGAGACCAGAGTGGCTTAAACTGTCCTCTCTTCCCGAGCAGGTCCCTCATGCTGTCCCAGCCTAACAAGCCTCCAGGATACCCCCAGGTGGCTGTGTCAGTGAACATGCAGAGCCTCCCAGCTTGGGCAGGGCAGAAATGAATAGCAGGCCTGACAGACACGCTGCCCCAGGGTTGTGAGCCAAATAAGACTCCTTGATACCTTGTGCCCTACCAAAGAAGACCCTTCACCTCTATTGTCCCCTGACCAAGTGCCAGAAGAGGTGGCAGAGAACCCCCAGAAAGTCATGCAGGCCCAGGGTCCGAGGGAGGGGCTGGGATTCTAGCAGCTGGCATAGGATTCACAGATGATCCCTCTGAAACCAAACCAAGGCAAACAGCATTGTGCCCAGGCAGCTAAGCAGAGCACCTCTACTTGACTATGGCCACTGGCATGAGGGCCAGGTAGCNAAGCTGTTCGCTGCAGGCCACCCAAGTCACATANCCAGAGACTATACTCTGCTGCCAAGGACTCTAGTACCCAGGACCTCTCTCTGCTCCTTGTTCCTGCTTAACTGGCTGCCAGTCTCAGACACATCTTTCAGAGGCTCTCTGAGCATGCTCCGACTGCCAGGGAGAGCCAGCAGGGCACATTGACAATGTGGCAGGAGAAAGGGAGTCAAGGAAGGAGGNCAAAAACATGTTCCACTGTCCAAGAAGCATGTTTGGGTGATATGGAGCAGGGTGTCAACTGTGCCTTGTGAGCCACTGGGCCTGCAGCCTGGCTTTCTAAGTTTAATGAGATATACCACACTCACTAGTCTCTGGCTGCTTCTGCTGCACACAGGAGAGCTGAGGCAAGTCATTACAAGAGTCCTCGTGGTCCACACAGCTTAAGAGAGGAACTGCCTGGTCCTTTCTAGAATTTTAGGTATTGCTGCTTTATGCAAAGGCAGCTATCCACCCCTTCCAGGGTATATGCTTGGTCAACAGGGCACAGCTTGGAGTTACTGCGTTACTGTGACTTACTGCTTGGCTAACTGGAAACCCTGTGCAGTACCCAACCTACTCAGTCATTCACCATGGCCACAGAAGAGAAAAAAAGTGACATTTCTACTTTCTTAAAATTGCTTCTCAGCCCAGATGGACATGGGGGCTGTTTGTGGGGCTCCTTCTCTTTGGAAGCTACTTTCTGTCCTTCTCACATGGAGGCCATGGCCACCAGAGCTGGCTGGCTGATTTTGCAGATGAGGTTCTCTCTACACATCAGCTCCAGCCTGGCCGCACTCCACCCCCAGCAACTGCCAGATTAAATGCATTACTTGACCATCTTCACCCGGCTCCCTTTGAAGTTCCCTTCTCAAGCTTCAAAATACCTTTTGGAGGGAGATCAGACAGCATTAAACAGAATTACTAATTAATTAAGCAAAGTTAAATTTTAAACACTGTTTGTTGTGTTAGCCAAAAGCCTGAACAGAACAGACTTCTTTCCTCCACCGAGATCAAAGACAGCCTCTTTCCCTCTCCCCTCCCCCAGTTTAAAAAAGGGAAGGAGGAGGAGGAAGAGAAAGGGAAGAGACTTGGGAACCAGGGAAAGGTGGCAGCTGTGATTAGGGTCTGGACTCCTCAACCTTCCCCAGGGCCAATAGCAGGCATCTCTGGGATCACATGCTGGGAGAGTTCCCCATCACTTTCTGGGGACTGTTTACCCTGGCAAACAGCAGTGACCCAGAGAGCAGCCTGGCACAGCCCACCCAGCCTGAGCGCTGACAGCTGGCGCCACCCAAACAGCAGGGGGAGAAGAGGGTTAGGAAACCAAGTGGGCCCTCCTTGTGCAGCAGCTCCCTCCTAAGCTGCACAGGGGCCTGCTCACCTAGGGCTCTTGCCCTGTGGCTAGGGTCACCTGGGGTCATCTGGGGTTGCTGAGAGAGAGGCTTTGAAAAGCAGGTTGTGCACTGGTCAGTTCCAGAAGTGTCATTCACATGACACCAGAGATGTGCATAGTGTACCACTTCTGGCATTTCTCAAGCAAAAGACAGGCAGGTGTGGAAGGAGGAGCGCTGAGTGCTGTCTCTTAATTGGTACAAACGCATCCNAGCTGGCAGGGCGTGGTCTGCTTCCATTCAGTCTGGCAATTCATTCTATACAGTCCCATATGGGGCCCTCTGACGACCTCACAGCAGGATCTGTGTCTGCACAGACACAACTCTAACTTCCTGGAGGCTGGTCCCTGGTACTGCTGCCCCTGTATTGCCCCTGTATTGTCCCTGTAGATGCAGGACGTGGTGCACCTATGCACTCATGCAGAGTAGGGGTTTTCATAGGCATGAGCCCAGCTGTGCCTGTCCTACACACAGGCACAGGTAAGCTAGGACAGACAGATGCTGTCAATCCTGGCTTGAGCAACATGGAGGCTTGGTGTGTGGAGATGGTTGAAAAATGGGCAAAAATCCAAACTCAGGTGAGGGCAGCCAGTGCCAGCTTATTTTAACACAGTCCACAAAGCTTAGTTAACAGCAAGCTTGGATACAAGTGACAAATTGGAAACCAGNTTATGACCAAGGCAGTAAAGACCCAACCTCAGTAAGGAAAGAGCAGCAATGACATCAAGAGCGTGGCACACGTCTCTCCATCTGGGTAGCCAACAAATTTNCAAGCAGACACAATAGAAGAGTGAACACAAGCTGGGGCTTCTGTGCNAAAGTTTGGACACGCGCCCTAACGTGCTCGTGATCCCCTGCAATTGTCCACACAAAGATATCTGTGACAAATATTCTGGTCTAAGGGTGGCTTGCCAGGATGTTTCTGGGCCTCCAAACCTCCAGCAGCAGCTGTCGGGGGAATGCAGATGGATTTTAATATTAGCCTATGCCAAAAATAATTAGGAGGGTAAATCTGCGGCCTTGAGGAGAAAGATCGTGTGTGCATTCCAGACCAAATGGTTTCTTGGATGACTGGCACAGGCTTCATGATAGAAAAGGCTCTGGAGATGCACAGATGTGCCAGCCTGGCACTGCCAGTCAGGTTGGCAGGTACACATGTTGTCTCATTAAGTCCTTGCTAACATAATGTAGGAGTGTCACCATTTGCATTTCACAATATTGGGAGTGAAGCTTAAAAAGGAAAATTGAAAGCTGGGCAAGGTGGCACATGCCCGTCTTAGGAGGCTACAGCAGGGTTGTGAGTTTGAGTCACAAATCCTTCCCCTCCAGGCTACTGTAACAGGACTCTATATTTTAAAAAAAGAAAAAAATAAAGAGTGTATTCTTAATGTTCTCTCCCTACCCCCACCATGGTTCTGGAGTCAAATCTCATAAACCTGGAGCTTCCCTGGTTAGGAAAATGAGAGTAGAAATTCTGCAAAGCATCTCGTGACTCAGAAGCCATGTCTTGCCTGAGACAGCACTACATATTCCACTTTCATAGGGTAGAGAGCTTAGAGTTGGAGTTTTGTGTCATTGCTCAAATTTGGTTGGGAGGGGAGTTGAGCCAAGTGATCCTCCCTGACAGGACAATTTAGGAACTGAGGGAAAGAAGCCAGGGGGTGTCACTACCTACTCTTTCATGGATAGATGTTCCTGATGCTTCCCCCAAAACCCATCTCAGACTTTGAGGGACCGAGGACAGAAAGAGGAGAGGGTGTGTGTGTGTGTGTGTGTGTGTGTGTGTGTGTGTGTGTATGTGTGTGTATGTGTGTGTGTGT
>LZPO01087025.1:651611-662494 GCA_001675575.1 Neotoma lepida
GTGTGTGTGTGTGTATGCATCTGCTCATACTAGGTCTAGCTTTTAGCTTTTTATGTTTTAGCTTTTCAGGCAATCCTATCCCTGGAATTTTCAATTTCAAAAGCTTCAAGTTCAAGCAAGTTTGGTTGAGCTTCCCAAAGAGCCCAGAGTTCTGGATTGAGGTGCTTCACTGTGAGCCTCTGCTTTTCAGGGAACCNCGACCACCTCCCAGGCAGCAGTGATGTGCCCAGCAGAGCCCAAGCACTCCCTGGCTTCCCTCCAAACGTGCATACTCCCCTCCCACATGCCGCCACTGGGCCCAGAGCCCAGCACTGATTCTGTTTTAGAGACACTTGTGACTGAGAGGAAAGAGGCAACGGGGAAAGAAGGCAACTGTCGGCAAACACTGTCTGGTCTTCATGCTCTGAGGTCTGAATAGAACTGAGGGGACATCGTGAGTGTAGGCAGGGACCCTGGACGAAGAGAGTGGTAAGAGCCTGCTATGGTCCATCCATTCTGCCTGGCATCCCTCTCCCATGTGAAAGTCCATGAAGGAGATTAGCTTCAAACCTGGCCACCAGAGATACAGCTAAACCTCCCTGGCACAGCAGAGGCAGAATCTCCACTGTCCACACTGCTCTTTCATGGAGAGCAGATGGGAAGACATCAGGTCAAGTTCACTCAGTGGAAATAGCATAGAGATGCTGGGGACTGGAGTGTGACTGCTGAGCCTACAGGAAAACTCAAGGAGGGAGGGGAGCCAGGGTGGCTGCCTGCTGCTCACAGAGGCTTCCTCAGACTTCNGGCATTGCCAGCCAGCCTTGTAGATGGACCTGCCCTGGAGTGGTGAGTGGAACTGCTTGTGGCCACTGTCCCCAACAGCCAGGTGGCTTGACCACCTCAGTGCCTCCACCTGGATAGCCAGCAGGGCTTTCGACTTGGCACCCCCAACCAAGTGCCCTGCACCAGTATTTCTCCCTGTCACCCAGGCTTCTCTTTGTCCTTACCCAGACACCAAGCTCCTGTGGGTTCTGTTTTTGGGGCCTGGAGGGGACCTGGCCCAAGGAGAGGGGTGACAGACTTCAGTAGCCTTGGCAGCCTCATAGGTGGTAAAGAACCAATGGACTGCCAGGTTCTACAAAACTAGTTTTCTACAGCAGATGCCAACTAGGGTTGGTAGAAATGCTGCTTGGAGCCCTGAGATGGAAGTGAGCCAGGAGGCTGGGTTGGGTAGGGCCAGCTTCAGGTGAGATGCAACAAGGAGACCCTGGGGATAGGATACATATATAAGTCAGGGGGAGCCCATGATGGGTAGAACACCCTTGGATGTATCATGGGCCGCCTACCAAGCCAGTGCTGACTTACACTTAGGGTACAAGCCTGAGAGGCCACGTAATTGCTGGAAGTAAGTGAAGGGCTGCCCCCCCTGTCCCTGGCTGCTGCTGGATCTTCAGAAGGAGGTCCCTCTCCTTTCCACACCCTGCCACACAGGCCTGCAGTCAGTTTGGAACCTCTGATGTTTGTTTTGTTCTTTCCCAAGTTCAAAAGGAGCTCACAGCCCTGCACACCAAGCCAGCCTTAATCTCCTGCTTCGCTCCCAGCTGGCCAGTTAAGGCGGCTAAGACTCGGGATTAGGGGCAGCTTTACAGAACAACCCAGGAGCCAAAGCCCTCCTCTCCTGGGATGGCCAGAGACTCCTTTTCATCTTCACGCCTCACATGGCCCTTTTTCTCCCTTAAACAGCTCTCTAGCAGCCAAGAGGCAATGAGCTTGGCCAACAGAAAGACAAAGACAACATTCAGGAACCAGTTTTCTCCCCTAGCCAGGAGCATAGAGAGATACCACAGCCCCAGATCCAGCAGGTGTATGGCTGTGTGGCCAGGATTCAGGGGCATCTGCCCTTGCCAGCCTGCCATGCTCAGCCATATCCCTGCCCTAGTGTGGGTGAGCTTGGGCAAGTACAATAGGAGTAGCAGGAGAGCCCCAAGTGGGCAAATGGGTCCAGGATTCTTCCAAAGGTCTTAAAGAACAGACAGGGTCCTTGCTTTTCTGGGCTGCTTAACATTGGCCAGGCTCTCCTCCCATAGTGGAAAGGCAATAGTAACAGGCAGAGTAAAGCTATTGCCTGCCATAGTCATGAGAAGTCAGCTGAGCCACATGGGCAGCTGCACAGCAAAAGGTACTAGCTCCCACTCTTACAGATAGGGACACAGGCATTGCCAGAAACAAACGAGCAGGCTAGAAGCTGGGTCCACGTCACTGTCACTAGCTCTACAGCATGGCACTTCTGCTGGAGAAAGGAGGGGTCTTGCATGAGGGATCAGAGAAGAGAAGCAAGAGGCCAGAGGCAGGCTGTACCAGTATGTTTATGCTAGGGCACTGCATAGATGGACTTGAGGAAAGAGTCATCATGCGCAGAATCCAGCTGGACACTCATTCTTATCACTGATCCCACCATAGGAGGGTAGCCCTGTAATGGCCTGCCTGAAGTCTGGTAGCTCCTGAGTACTGGGAAGGGCTTCACATCCCTGTCTACCCCTTCTGGGCTCTGTAGGTCTTTTCCCCACCCTAGTGCCATAGGCACAGCTTCTAAGACCCACATACCTTCTAGCTGGAAGTCGTCCTCGTCCTCCTCACCNAGCGCCTCTCTGGAAGTGTCACCCACGAGCTCCTGGGGAAGACAGGGCAACAGGTCACAAGACAGTGGGGGCCAGCAGGAACTCACCTGGCTAGACTGGACAAGTGACATTGAGCACAAAGTACCAAACCAATAGGATGGGCCCAGTCCTGTGATAGTGCAAATGGCTTCTCAATGCACAGCACCCTGGGAAAAACTTTCCAGGATCCACCTAGGACCCACATCTCCTAAAGACCAAGTCCACTTCCCCACTGGAAAGCCAGGTAAGATCCCTTGCCCCTCCTGTCCAGCCGACTTCACAGCCACAGACTCTGAAGGCACCAAAGAAAGACCTCAGTCTAGATTCTTCCTCCAAACAAAGTGGTCCTCTGTGCTCTCTTCTCTGGTAAACNCCTATTGCCCTCAAGGCCAAATGTAGCACCAACACATTGGCTAATGCCCTGGGCCTGTATGCTCTGACTCCAGTGATCCTCACTGGAGCCTCCACGTCTTGCCCATTTCCCATTTTCCCATTAGCCTGGTCTAGGCACATGCCTGATCTGTCCCCTCCATGAGCTGATGATGTTTGGAACCAGTGTGGCTGGGGTCGTTCCTAGCAGCCTTGTCAAGCTGCCATTCATTCGGATACTGTCCTATTGGCAAAGGGAATTTTGCTGTCCTCCAGGCTAGGGAAANCCTGAGATGTCAAGAGACTGAAGCCCCAACAGTCTNACTCACCCCAGTGGACTAGAGATACAGAAAGACTAGACTGTATCTTGCAAAATGGCTTCTTTANTTATTGGTACTCAGCCAGGAATTCTGAAACCTAAGATTATTTAAAGTTAAACAAGACTTTTTAATGTAAGACTTCTCAGGGTCTTCACTATAGTTATCAACATGTGAATCTCTGTTGGTATATATTACAGTGTGGGGCACACATCCCAAGGACCCAATTTGGAAAATACTCCTCTCTTAGAAAAAGAGGAGGGCCAGGCGGTGGTGGCGCNCGCCTTTAATCCCAGCACTTGGGAGGCAGAGGCAGGCGGATCTCTGTGAGTTCGAGGCCAGCCTGGGCTACCGAGTGAGTTCCAGGAAAGGAGCAAAGCTACACAGAGAAACCCTGTCTCGAAAAACCAAAAAAAGAAAAAAAAAGAAAAGAAAAAGAGGAGGTCAGGGAGGGGTATGATGTATTCCCTCTCCTAATGTCACAATGTTGTTCTGATGATGCTTCTAAACCCCAGCAAATGGTAAGCACTATAAAAGCCCAAACACAAAAACCTTTGCCTTGGCTAAATTTTCACAGAATACAAACCATCCAAACTTGGCACTTCAGATGCTTAAAGAACATCCAGGCCTGCCTTGACATGGCAAAGCAAAGGATGATGCATATAGTGGGTAGCTCACTGGTTAAAGCCACAGGGTGGCTTCTANTCTCAACTTTTGTTTTAGAGGCAAACAGTTCTCTGTTTGCCTGCAGCCTAGGTCATTCTAGGCACTCCTTCTTCAAGGTGGTTGAAACATGACTGTTACTGCTCTAGTGTCCCATTTACTTCAAACCCCTGTGACTTTCTTCACTCCCCTGCTTGCCAATTATCATAATCACTGAACATTTCCCAGGCTTGTAACCTGGCTGTTTGTGTTAACAGAGCCAGAGTTGACAGGGAATCTGGAGACAGTGACAGGAAAGGTACACACACAGGTGGCATCATCAGATGGCAGGGACACCCCAGCAGCCAATTAAAGCCCAACTTTCATGCCACAAAGACTGCTGCCATCTCTTCAGCCCTGAAAGGCTAGCAGGCAGTGTTTGCGATAGGAGCAGCAGCAGGCTTTAAGGGGACAAAGGCCCTTCATGCTGTGTCCTCTAGGAGAGAGTGGGCTCAGCACTGACCTCAGTAGCCCTGACAGCACCACAGCAAGGATGCTGGCCATGATGAGCCTTTGAGGTCCTGTGACTTTCTATTGGTATTGCTGCCATGTCACCCCAACAGAGCAGCCAAGGAAGCCATCTACTGATGTTGCACACTCACCATCATTGCTGTGGATGACAGATCCAGCACACCTGCAGAGGACTGAGTTCACACAAAGCATATGCTCTGTAACACAGTGAAGTGCTCCCTGGGCCACTCCAGGGTCTTGGCGTTACGTGTTCATGGTCTCTAGACCCAGGGAAANGTGGTGTGGTGAGTCAACCCTGGGTCATGCCCTGTCTTCTGGGCTCTCCTAGCATTTGGACTCGGATGGACTTTTCTGTACAGTGGCCCCAGTATGAGCCACACTATGGTAAGTGTCACCAGACACTCCCTGCACAGCAGGCAGTGCTGACATGTGTTAAATAGCCTCCTCTGGCTATCACAACAGTCCTGCTCTGTCCACCTCTCAAGAAATGAGAGAGTACTCGGAGCACTTGTGCAGCATGTACAAGGCCCCGGGTCCCACTCACAGCATTGCAAAAAGGGAGGGGACTGGAAGAGAGGGAGAAAGGAAGGGAGTGGAACCCTCTCTACTATGCATTTGAGGCCAGGCTAGGCTACATCTTATCTCAAACAAACAAACAAACAATGCATGAAACAGGGCCAAGCCAGCTCTGGTGGTTCAGAGGCTAAGCACTACAATCTACCCAGTGGGACTCAGAGTAGCATAGCTAGCTCCTCCTTCTCTGTGGTGTAGGCTTGGTCCTGGCTCCAGCCTGGCCATAAGCCCATTCCACACAGCCACAGACCTGTAGCGANCTCCTGCAGGAAGGCAGGTGCTGTTGGAACTGTGCACTCAGACCTCATAGCTCTAATGAGCCCCATGGGGCCTGCAGGAGAGGGCACAGAAATGGGATCAGGCAGTCANGGGTGGTGCAAACATAACTCACTGCACAAGCTAAGTCTAGAAAGTGCAGCTCTATCTCCCATGTGCCTTGGTTCTCTCTCCACAGATAGGGTCCACAGCACACTGTCTCAGGGTGACTCTGAGGAGCAAGGGCATGCTCTACCTCCATGCTGGAAGATCAGTCAGCAGTTACTGCTCATTGCTTCCTCTGCATTTATCATCAAACAGCTATCAGTACATGCCAGAAGTGCTGGAACTGACCAGCCTTAGCTGTCCTCCAGTGGTAATCACCGTGGGGTGTGCTGTTATTATACCCACTCTATAGATGAGAAAATCAAGGNAGAGCAGTCTTGTGACTTGCCAATGCTATAGTTCTTACACACCAGAGAGCCGACCCTTACCACGGCACTTTCTTGTAAGAAGCCTGAGCCTGGGACTTAAGAGAATAGCTAATTCCTAGGACCCAGGGCCTAGGCCCCATCTCCTCTGGCTCCCAGGACTGTGGGCCTCAGACTTACTNCAAGTTCTGACTAAGACAAAAGGCCTGACTTGGTATTCTGTCAGGACATGTGGCCCACATGTGCCTCTAAAGTCCCAGTGCCATCCCTCTGCTGCCCCTGGAAGCCCAGCCTCTACCCTTTACTGGGCCCCAGGAAGAGCAACTTCTCCGGTCACTGGTGTGCAGCCAGCCCAGCCCTGAGCTAAGAGGCACAGGCACACTGCCTTATAAGGCCTCCNGGACGGAAAACCACATCAAAGTGGGGCCTTGGGGAGTGCTGGCGCAGGCTAGGGATTTTCCTCTTTGTCGTTGGGACTTCATACTCCTGAACTCAGTCTCCCCCACGCAAGGCCCCAGCAGGTCTCTGTCAATCTTTCTGTTCTCTAAGAGGTAACAGATGTGGGTGCCACACAGTTTCCAAGCAAACTCTTGGTGCCCACAGAACACGGTACCATGTAGACTCAGGAATGCACAGGACTGAGACATTCCAGGAAAAGGGGGCACAGCCCAGGCCACCCCAGAACCCTCAGAATCAAGCAGCCTGTCCTAGTTAGCCCCTGNGATGAATGCATAGCAAACTCTTTCTTCCATGAACTCTGCAGACACACCCCAGNCTCACTAATAGCACGCTCCATCTTCTGTTGTCAGAGGCAGGACAGGGCCGGTCCATGCTCCAGTGTCCAGGTGGGCCCAGCTCCAGCTCCAGCCCCTCTCCACAGCTGAGTGGCAATAAAAGTGTCACTAAACTTGTCCACCACCCCTATTTTCCTCCTCTGTAAAATAGAGATTTTTTTTTTTATGTCAAAGAGGAGCCCAGGAAAAGGTGGGGTCAAAATGTCCAGGTGGCATCTGTTACAGTCAAGAGCCCACATGTCAGTTTCTCCCCTTCTTCTGCCATAGCCTCCTCTCATGCTCTTGAATGTCCTCGTGGTCCATCCTGATAATCAATCACCCAGTTCCCAGCAGCTCCACCCCCTCTGAGAGCCCATTTAAGGTCACTGACATCTAGGGCTAAGAGATCTNCCAAAAAGATACANTGTGGTTCTTCACTGTGGGATGGTGGACTCCTCTGCCTGCCACACAGAGCATGTCCCAAGGGAGGAGTGAGGGGTCACATGCAGAGGATATGATGCCACCACTGTGCACCTAGGAAACAGTGACTGTAAAGGGACCATGAGGCACACAAGAGGCCAGAGAGTCTATGGAATGGATGGATGCCCTGATCACCCACTGGGAAGGGAAGGAGACACAGAACCTTAGTCAAAAACCAGCCTTCTCAGAATCCTTCTAGTGCTCAGAGATGAAGACAATGGTCCCTTGGGATCCATGGGGGCTGATTCCAAAGACATCCAAATCCTAGGACTCTGAGAGCTCTTAGATAAAACAGCACAGTATCCACAGAGCCTAGACTCCTCCCTCAAAGTCTTTAAGCCATCTCTGGATGACTCTTAGTTCCGACAAGTGCAGCTGTGTAAGCAGCTGTCACACTGATCTGTTTAGAGAATGACAGCCAAGAAAAGAGTCTGTACTTGTTCAACACAAAGGCTGTTTTTTCCATGTGTATCTTCTACGGGATGAATGGGTGGGTGTGGAACCCACAGACACAGAGGACCAGCTGCACATCCACGTGTCACCTAGGTAATGAAATCCTGACTTAACAAGGCCGCAGATGATTTACCCACTTCACAGAAGAGGGACCTGAGTTCAGACATATGGAGAGAAGGGTCCAAGAGATCACAGAGAAAAGGTGGCAGGGAAGGCTGAGATCCTTCAGGCCCAGGAGGCTANGATCTCCTCGTTTCAGAACTTCTGGGGTGTCCAGCCACCGACACCATCAGCAGCTGATTGCTTTTCTGTGGCACATCCAGGGAACAAGAGATGGGGAACCAAGGCTGCTCACCAGCTGGGTCTCTCTTGCTGTGTCTAGCACACACCATGAACCTGGACCTCTGCCCTCTGCTCCTCAGGCATCTCTAGCCTCACAGTCCATTCTACTTATGAGCACCACAGGCTGTAGGTGCTGGGAACTGCCCACCCAGGCCAACAATGAGCAACATGCCGGTCCAGGATACAAAGCCAGTCGCCATCCAAGGGCTGAGGAGACGAGCCAGAAGCACTGGCTCCCATGACAGGAAGTTGGGGCACACCCTCCCCAGGGACAAGAAGAACACAAGCTCATTCTGCCCCAGAACAGTATGAGAACCAAGATCTCAGCAGGCTGCTCCCAAAGACAGGCAGCTTCTCTCCTCAAGTCTACAAGAATGCAAGGCAGAGCCCTCAGCTCCTCTAGCAGTCTGCCAGCCTCAGGTCACCAGCAATAGACCTGGGTCTCTCAGGAGCTGGTAAAGACACCTGTGTCTCTGGCTACATCTTGCCTCAGCTCCAGCTCCCGAAGTTCACTGCTTCAGCCCAAATGGAAGTCAGAGAGAAAGGCCAGTGAATAAAGGGCTATGGCCCACCATCCCTGAACGCAGGCTCCACATAATGGGATCTACCTGATTTTGTCTTGGAATAGTACCTGACACATTCATTATGTATGTGTCCAACCTTTGAACATTTCGACACAGTACTAATGAAAAACTTGCAAAAACTAGGTGCTCTAAGTAAGTTTACCATTTTGCGTTAAGTTGCATTCATAGCTTCCTGGGGTGCCTACAACTTGTGGGCCATGATTTGGACACATCTGTTAGGTGCTGGACAAATGCAATAAACGTCTTCTGGATGGACTTTGGCACCAGGAACCCTGCCCCTACCTATCCTGCAGGCATCNCAACCTGGGGGGTGACAAGTGCCATCACATTAACCTCTTCTCTTGCAAGTGTAACTCAGGTTAAACTNGTCTCTTGCTATACAATCCTCTTATAGACCCAGGACCAAGACACAGCCTACTACAACTGGAATCCGAGATTCTTACCATGCTCAGGAGTGGTGGGAGGCTTGCTTGTGCCACCCTTTTGCCCATGGCCCCTCCAGTTTCCCCAGCTGGCCCAACTATGATGCTCAGAGGAGGGAGGTGGCTCTCAGGCACTGGCAGGTCTGGCCTTCTGCCTAGGCTCACAAGGAACAGCCTTCATGGCTCCAAAGACACGGAGCAGTGATTAAAATTCCTTGCATTGCTCCTATTTTTATCTGCCTAGGATGTAATCAGAGTGCTCCTTGCGGCGCCCCCAGCTGGCCCCCTACAGCTAAGCATGCAGCCTGGATGCCTAGCTGCTGCTAGGGAGATGGACATCAGACATCTGGGAGGACCCCACAGGACAAATGATCCCAGAGATGGCCTTGCACATTTCTGGCATCAGCCAGCCACAGATCAACAAAGTATACGCCCAGACTGTCACTCTGCAAGCTGTGGACATCTGTATGACATCTATGTGCCACTATCACCACAACTTCCTTCAANACAGTTCCTATCTAAGCTACTTAATATTTCTGNCCCCCTCCCTCCTAGCCACTGGAGCACTGGAGTACTGAGGGATAGAACCTAGGGTTTGTACCAAGCACTCTACCACTGAGCTCCCCAACCTTCTTTTTATATTTATATTTTTTACTTTGAGACAGAGTCTCAACTTCCAGGCTAGCCTTAAACTTGTGATCCCCCTGCCTTGGCTATGAAGTAGCTGGGATTACAGGTGTGCAGCTGGCTAATATTCAAACTTCTCTAAGTATGCTAAATAGCCTCATTCTCTTCCCCATCTCCTCTCCTCAGTCTTGCAATGACATCAGTGAAAGACTGGATGTGAGTCCTCATTATATTTGAGGCTTCTGAGGGATATTTCACATTAAACAGATACAGCCACTAAAATGCCAGATGTCCATCACTTACCATCTCAAGTCCGACCCCACAGAAAAATGATGCCCAGGCTTTGAGAATGCTAAGANGTGAAAAGCACTATGGTGCAGCCCTGCCCNGTGGCAAGGCTCGCTCTAACAGGAGGGGAGGGAGGGAAGAGACACAGAGCAGGGCAAACACCAGGGACTCCCAGGCTCTTCCTACAGGATAGCAGCTACATTTAGATTGTGATTTCTATGGATGGAGAAAGGAAGGCTGAAAGGGAAAATAAGCCCAACCTACAGAATGTGCTATGCTTTCTTGTGTTGAATCTCAGAGTTTGAAGCAGGAGTTCTGGGCAGGAGAGGCTGTCCAGAACAGCCAGGGCCTGGGCCTAACCAAAGTTCAGAGATATCACTCCAGTAGAGCCCAGGAGCGCAGTGGGGCATGGGAGTACTAGGACCATGAAGACCAAGGACATAGTGATGATAGTGACTAACATATACTGAGTGTGACAGCTGTCTAGTGCTGTGCTCAGTCTGGTACCTCTCTAGCTAAACCCTCCATAGCGCAGGGTCTGGAGCCTGTTACTGTCCCAACATAAGCCCTGTAGATACTGAGGTTCTGCCTGCTCATCGGTGTCCCCAACTGAAGTAACAGGGAAATGAGTTGTGTATAAAGCAGTGAGCTCACATCTGGAGCAGGAACTGTCACCCTCAGTTCCCTGGCTGGGGCCTTCACTGTCACTCCACTGCCCTCTCCTCTCTGAGNTGTCCCACAAGGCACATGGGTAGGCTGTTGCCTTCCCTACCTCCTGTGTTCCACTGNCACTGTCACGCNGCTACCTGTCACACTGCTCACCTGCCCAGCCACTGAGATCTGATGACAGACGTGAACAGATGTGCACCTGAGCACATCTGGCCACCCTGCAGCTGTAGTGAGTGCTGCTGGTGACTCCAGTCTGCTGCCAGGATACAGCCCATGTGCCTCGTGGGGCAGGGCAGCTGTGAGCCAGGTCACTTAGGGCAGGCGGTACTGTCATCTGTTGACCTGACAGCAGTGCCTCTGCAGTCCCCAAGCCACCTTGCTGAGGGGAAGGATGTGTGTTCTGGCTGAGGACAACAGGCAGTCAGGCCAGGAGCTGGGAGAAGAGGGATCAGAAGCGAGTTTCCTCACTCAGCCTGAGAAGTGAGGTACTG